>JAOXYM010000016.1:16793208-16837609 GCA_028567055.1 Leptatherina wallacei | reverse complement strand
GGAGGAAACTCTCGCTTTACTTTAAAACGGTTTAATGTGATGTATTAAATGATTGACAGCTCGTAATAATCAAAATCTGCCCATTAGTGGAATTGACACATTGACAGCCTTCCTGTGGTTTAAACCAGCTGAGGACATCATGTGACTGTGGATGTCATCTGCTAGTCATTTTAAATTTGACTGACACATGCTAATCAGGTTAGATTGAATCAGTTTGGACTGAATTTCCAAATTGAACAAGTAAATCTAAGAAAATATTTTTTTTTTCAGCAGAGCGATCATGCATCTTGGAGTATGTGTTGATATCCACACTGTCACAGTCACAAATACATCGTTAGATCCTTGAAAGCAGACTATTAAGTTCTTAAAATAGAGATTTTAACAGACAGTACTCAAACCAGAGTTAACAGAACATCTGGTTGAGACCTATTCAGCAGTGGATTAATGCACATCTGGTGCTCCAGTGAGAATTTATGCCAGTAAGTATATTGGATTTACTGAAAATAAAGTGCTTTTGTTCAGACTTATGAAGGAAAATGTCACCCCTGCAGTTATCTGCATCGCTGATCCGTTTTAGATAACCAACAAATGAGAGGCAAATATTTGAGTTTTTTTTAAAATCTATACTGCATCTAATATGCAGATATATTCCAACTTTTTTAGCCTGATATATATCTATGTACTCAGGGTCTTTCTTTTACCTCTTTACAGGGAGTTTCAGGAGTCATCCTGTAATGGAACTGAAATATTATTATTTCTACTTTTAATGTGACTGCTGGGAAGATTCAGACAAAATACGATGCCTCTGACATGTTCTCTTTAATTGTTTTATTTAAGCTTCACGTTACTTTTTCAAGGAAAACTGATCCACAATATACACATATGTTATTCATATTCGTCATTTGATTAAAAAAAATTATTCTAAAATTCCTCAAATTTTTAGAGGATGTTACATAAACTCGCTCTCCCAAATTGTTCTACTTCAATTATCTCTTCCTCCACTGCACTTCTTTTGGTTGAGCTGATTTAAGTGGGGGTATAGAAAATCATATAGCCATATCTCATTAATTAAGAGAAATTGGAATAATAGCTCCAAGCTATTAATTTCTAACTTTAACCCTGTGAACCTACTTCTGATTTTTTTAGGCCTCTTGTGAAATTAGTTAAGATATGTAAATGTGTTATTGGTGGAGACTAAATAAAGATAGCACATAGCACAAATGAAAAGGGTTTCAGGCTAGCTTAAAAAAACAAAACAACAAAATCAAGCAATTTCAGAATGAATATGAATATTGGTTTGGAATATCAAATCATTTTACAATATGTGAACATTATCATTGCTGAGGCCAACTCTGGTAAAGTGAAGCACAAGAAAATTAGAGAGGTTTTCGAGTTTGGATCATGTTAAAAAAATAACAATAAATCAGGACTATAGAGGAAAAAAACTATTGTTATCATTTTGTTTTGAAAAAACAAAACCAAAAAGACAGAAGACATTTGAACTAATTGTTCTATTTTTCCTTCTTTTTTTGACGAGGAATAAATGAATCAGCACAATGGTGTGGTGGTTAGCACCGTCACCTCATCGCAATACAGTTCTAGGTTTAATCCTCAGCTGGGGTCTATCTGTGTGGATTTTGCATGTTCTCCCTGTTTATGCATGGGTTCTCTCTGGGTATTTCTGCTTTCTTACACTGTCCAAAAACATGCTTGTTAGGTTAATTAGTGTCACAAAATCTCCCTAGGAGTGAGTGTGTCTGATTGTCTGTCTCTTTGTGTTGGCCCTGTAATGGACTGGCGATCTCTCCAGGGTGTGCCCTGCCTGTAGTCGCAGCAGGGACAGGCTCCAGCCTCTCCCTCCTGCAACCCTGCATTAGAGTAAGCAGGTATAAACAACAGATGGTGTGATGGAACAATTGAATTAAAAAGCCTTAAATAAGGTTATTATTTGGATGTGTTATTGCTGATTTTATCATTCAGCTTCATGGTGACTGATAAAAATGTCTGTTTTGTCCATGCACCTCGCCTCACTGCTTTAAGTCGTACATCAGTTTAACAGCATTAATGTCCAGATCAGGCTGCTATTTTGCGCTGATTAAAGAGTCTGACAGCAGAGACAGAATTGATCCAATCAAACTTTCCTTTTTTGGAAACCATACGCGGTTGAACCAGCAAAGGTAGAGTAAAACCAAACAATCTCATCTGTTGGATAAAATGTGCAGTTTCATCATTTAAAGAATATAAAAGGCATCATGGATGTGACATCTCACTTGCATTTTGGACCCTCTGACTCCGCCTCTCATTTCTCTGACATGGAAACCTGTAACTCATCTGATGGCCCTACAGTGACGGAACATCAGCATTTAAACGGTTGCTCAGGCAACCGTAACAGAACCTGGGGGCCCGTGCACGGCTGCAATGTGCATTAGCTGTAAACATGGTCTGCTGGTTGCATAAGGCGACACATATGAAGACACAAACATGATTCTCTGGGGGGGGCAGACATGTTTTGACAGAGTTCCCCTTCAGACGCATACCTCAGTGTAAAGTGGTTGACATTGGTTGCACTGAAAATGATTAGATATTCAATTTTTCTGTGGAACTTATGACTTTTGATCAATTTAGCTGCTTTTGACTCGTCAAACATTTTTTAATCTTTCGGTTTATTCTTCATTACCTTTTGCTTTAATTTTGATTAGGCTCTCTCTACAGAAATAATATAGCATATTTATAGATATCTGAAATATCACAAATTCAGATGAACTAGATAAGTTTAAGCAGTTTCACTAACTTCACTATATCAACTGCTCTAAGCACTTATGAGCCGTATATTAATAACCTGCTTTTGAAATGTCAGCATGTATCGATGCAGCATGTGGACACATGGCTTAACGGCAGAATTTACAAATAAAAAAAGCTGCCCTGTTGCCCGTATCACCTTGAGGTGACAGTGAAAATTCAATTTGCATTTTTATTGCTACTCAAAAGGAGTGCCTTCATGATGGGAGTTAATATGGATACTCAAAATGCAGACAGCTGACACTTGTCAACAGATGCTTTGGATTGGAGACAAGCAGGTCACCGTTCTTTAGGATCTTTCAGGTATTTTCAAGGATGGCCAAAATCCCTCTATATATCTTAACTTGTGTCTTTGTCACGGCTTCACAGTCTTTTCCTTCAATTATTCCTCCTCTCCTCCGCCTCTGACCTCAGACGTCTGACTCTGAGTTTCATCAGCGGGAAGTTTACTTTATTATTTAATTCAATCGCAGTGTTTCTGGGTTTGTCACTATCCCTGCCTTCATTGACATCGCCCACACTTTCTTTCTGAGCGAGAAGTCAGCAAAGGTGCACTGTTGCATCAACTCGCTGTTCAGAGGAGCTCTGTTGTGAGCGACATTTCCAGCACGCCGCACCAGATGACTAAGCAGCATGGTTAACCATGAATAATAACTACTGCTCGGAAAGAAGTTTCCCTCAGTAAAAAGGAGAAAAGAATAGAAAAAACATTTGTGTCAGGGTGGAAAAAACAAAACAAATGAATGTGTAATTGTACAGTCTGAGCTGTAATGTGCAACCTTACAACAAGAAAGAAAATGGTCTATGATGACATGGTACAAAAAAAAAAAACTCTGGGAAAGCCACTTTCGCTTGTGACTAAATCTCTGACTCATGTTTTTTGAAGTCCTTGGACTGCAGCCAGAATATAATTATTTTCAGGGATCAATAAAATCACAATGTATTATCTACTCAGGACACGCAGAAGGAAAATGAATTCAGAGCTTTTCCAATCAAAGTTCTTTCGATGCTGACCTTGATAACTTTCAGTCTGACAAAGATGTATAATGTAAGAGGTTGGCAAGAATCAGGCAATCAATGACAACATATATAAAGAAGATGCCTTTGATATTTGAGAACATTGGTAAAGATGTGCTTTAATGAGGATCAGAAAATAAACTTTTTGGTTCCCTTATATTCTCCCAACTGCATGCATCTTTGCAAATATCTAAAACCCTGCGACTGTTTGCATCAAAGCGGTATTCCTCTTCTGCGCTGCTGAGGAAGACTGCTTTCAGACCTAATCAGCTTTACAACCATTAACTGGAAGTGCTTTTAATCTTGTCAGGTAGAAATAACATTTGGCTCAGACTGAAGAAAAGATGCTAATTTCTGCTTACAGCCTGTGTCGCTTCAGGTTTGCGCAACTAAAGTGGAGCCAAAAAAACAAACAAAAAAAAACACATGATAAAAACTCACCTTCATCTGTATCGTCTGTGACCGGAGTTTTGCTGGACTGTCCGAGCCCCATGACTGCTCCTCTTTGTCCTGATCTTCAGTTCTGCTCACCTCAACCCAGAATCGAAAGGCTCTCCTTCATAGCCTGGTCAACAACTTAACTCAAGCACACATATGGATACACACACACACACACAAATACTCTCTCTCTCTCTCTCTCTCTCTCTCTCTCTCTCTCTCTCTCTCTAGTGCTGGCTTAAATCGGTCCTGTCTTAACTGTCCACCTTGACAAAACCACACATCATTGCACACATGCACACACAGAGAAAAAAAAGGCTGCAGGGGGAATGAAGACTAAAGCCACTGAAGTGCAGACACACTCCCACACTTTCTCACAGGCAGAACCACTACTTGTTCCGTCTTCAGTGCTGCTCAGATGAATGCAGGCAGACGATCAACTCTTGCCAGCCAGGGGGAGGAGGAGGATGTTGGTGAGGAGGAGGGGGGCTAGTGATGTGCTTGTAGCTGTACCGTCTGTTGATCAAGAGTCTAACCTGTGAGAAGAGGCAGGAAAACATGACATCATCAGCAGAGTGAGGGAAAACAGGAGAGAAAAAGTAAAAAGACAGAACTTCTCAGGTACGTGTAGATCTCCACTAAAAGAGATCAAACATATAGAAGTAATCTTGACTAAATATCAGCTTCATATGTAAATATAGAGGGCTGAAGTTTTCCCGCTTTCTCTCCTTCATCCCCTCTTTCTCTGCTTTGTCTGCTATCTATCAATTATTTAACTTTCATATTTAATCAGAAGCACATCCCACAGGATCCCTGTCTACAGGGTATGTCTGATTAATCGTAGGATCCCTTTTTTTCTCCTATCAACGGCACACAACTGGAGGCTTTTTTTGATTTACAGTTTGATGGTGTTATGTTAATGGAAATCCTTTGGGCTGTCCTCGTAAGATTTCATGAGTTACTACATTTTGTGCCAGTGCCAGATAAGAAAACAGAGAATCTGCTGCCTCTTGAAAGCCTGCAGGTAAACATTTGGGTTCCTTTTATTGTATTTTATAATACATCTCAAGCATGAACAGTGAATACTCATAAATCATCTAAAAATGAATGTTGGAGCTTTACTGGAGAGTGAATGACAGGTTGTCTGCTGACTAACTAAGTTATGTGACTCATTATTGGGCTTGACAGGTAAACTAACCACATTCAGTCAGTCAGGTGAGTAACTGCCATTCTGAGACTGCATGATAAGGTCACCCCAGCACGTCCCAACACCCTCTAGGGTTAAATGAAATATTCAAAAACTAGTGCGTGTAGGCGCAGTGCTGAGCTCCCTGCAGAGGACACTGTGCTTGGAGCCCCTTATCTGATCAAAAAGGGGAAACATGTGCTGCATAGAAAGTACCCCCATCTCCTCATCATCATCCTCGTTCTGTTCCTGCATCCATCCATGCAGGGCAGCTGCGGGCACTTACCTCTGAAAACTGCCGCTTTGTTGAGCATGGCACCATTTCCAGCCCGGTTTGCTGCAGAGAGGATGAACAGACGGGGCAACAACAGAGCAACAGTGCAGCTTCACAGTATCACTTGTGTCCGGTCCGATGTTGTTCGGACGACGACGCACCGGGACACTTGCCACCCGAAAAAAAACGACACCGCGCTGGGGAGACGTGACTTGCGGGATCCGGCGACGGTGTGCAATGCGAAAGCCCGTACGTAGTCCGTGAAGGACAAAAGTAACAGAAGCAGAGGTTTAAGAGGTGAATTGCGCTGCACGATGCGCTGATGCGCGTCTGACCTCCACATCGCCGCCTGTGTGATGGGCTGGCCACCACAGCCGTGCGTCTGGGGAGGCACGTTCCATAAGCTGCGCGTCAGGTCTGCTGCATTTGTGGGGCTAAGGGTTCCTGGTTGCCGGCTTACATACAACACAGAGTTAAACGTCCCCAGAGTGTTTTCAACAGAGATGAAATGCACAGTACACCATATGACTTGGAACATAAAATTCTAGAAAATATCACAAAGATACTTTTAAGCTTCTGTGGAGTTTATCTTTAAGCTGACAGCATTAGAATATATAGGTATATTTGGGCTATATGTGATTGTCCTTGACCTTTTAGAGTCAAATCAGACTAGTTTTCTTCCAACATTACCTCATGCTTATGATTTTTACATGGAGTAACGTTTTAAAATGCAAGTTATTTTTCCCCAAAGCTCCCACCAAATAGTCGGCTACAAAACAGCGCCCCCTGCAGCATTGAGTTGCCACTTTGTCTATGAACACATCTGGAAGTCAGATTGTGAACAAGCTTTCACTGTTGTGCCCCAAATGAAGCATAAGCCAAATTCCCATTGCCCCTCTTGGTCCTGTCCCTCTGTTTTAAAGAGCAAAAGTCTCCTTTTTCTTTCAAGAATCGAATGGTAGTGGTCATAGCGGTCCAATCAGGGTATTGTGAGGGGCATTTGGAATGACCGTTTAGCCTTAAAGTTATAGAATAAATAATAATCATAGGCCTACAAAAAACCGTTAGGTTTTAGGCTAAAATATGTCTTTATCCACACACATGACACTGATCTTTCATGGGTGTTTGTATCTTCTGTTTGCTTATTGTCACGGTCAGCATCTTTTTTTAAACACACTATTTGTCCTTAACCACGCATTGAGAGCTTTGGCTTAAAAAAAAGTGAATCATGAGTTTAGTCAAAATACTTGAATTTGAAGCACTATGCAGATAAAAGACAGCAGGAGTCAGCTGTTCCCTTGACAACTACCATGTCAAGAAGTCCCTTCGCATTATATGTCTCATCTCTATAACTCATTTGCAGTGCTGTAAACCAGAAAATGTGCCTGCTGCAGTGGGATTTGCTGCCTTTTGGGGCCAAATCTCTTCAGTCCAGTCTCTCATCATATATCAACTTGTGCAGCCATTAACTACAAAGTGTAATACACATCCATCCATTATAAGGAATGCACAGTCACCTGTGTCCCCTGTTAATTGAGCAGGCCAAGGTCAAGAGGAGAATAGCTGAGTGGTGGGACAGGAGGGTGGGGTGGATGAAGGATGTGCTTACAGTGCATACTGCTCATATTTTTCCCCTTTATGCCGCTCTTTCATGCCAAGACACACTCTGTGTGGGCCATCCATCTTCGTACAGTAAAAGATCTCAACACTCAATAAAAAGTGACGAGCATCACTCAGAACCAGGCCGGTCCCTGACTGGGCATTTGGCAGCATCAGGAGGTGTGCTTGTCTTTTAGTCCAAGTGAGCGATGACGGTGTCATATCACACCTGGACAGAGATGAACCCAAGCTACTTAACATGCAGGAAGCCTCTGCATGTGCCGGCTCTGTCCTAGTTTTTTTTTTAAGTGAAAGTATTTTTCAGCACTGTAAAGAGTATCAGTCTTGTGAAGTATTTTAATTTAAGGAGTGGTGACTTTCAATATGATGCAAAAGAAACCTGCACTGAGTTGAGAAGTCTTGGAAATTAGCCCCATCTAGTGGAGTAAAATCAGAAGGCAGTATGAGAGCAGGTGGATTTAATGGGGTTTTTGCAGGTTTTTATCACACTTTATGGGTGTTCTGCTGTTTAGAACCAACCCTCTCTCCAGTTCGATAAATGTAATTATAGCAAGCATGTAGCCTATGTTGAGAATTTACCCGACATTCATGTTTTTACGCTGAATGAATGACAAAAGATAGGAACTTTAAATCAAACTTTTTTAGAACATGGTCAGTTCTTACATCACCTTTCTGTCAGAGAGGATTTCATGTTAATACACACATTCTACTTGTAATAAAGTAGATTCTAATGAATCAGCGCTGTTCTGGCAGTTTCTGAAGATGAGACTGGAAGGATGCTGTAACACCACTGCAATGCAGGTTCCGTCCATACCAACGATCTGACCCCAGTTTGGTGAGTTTTATTCACACAATACACTGCATTACGAGAGATTTTCTTTTCTTTTTATACTTCATGCAGTGCTTTTAAAAACAATGATGAATTGAGTCATGTATCAGTTTTACTTGGACTAAAGTATTGATGGCATACTATACAGGCCGTCCTGTTTGGTAATTTATCATGCAGAATGCACGTATCAAATGTATTGTTTGACTATCAAACAATACTATTAATAGTGAAAGGTGAAATATGAAAAGATCTGATGGAATTGAGTTCAGACAAAAACAGTCTAACACAAACTACAGTTTTCAGTTCTTTTTTACTTTAACCCTTTTAAGCATAGTGTCCACTTTAGTGGACACCTATTTGACAGCTGTTTTCTAGTATGTTCATAGTTGGGAATGGAATATTTGTAATTTTGTTGCATTAAGGGACATCAGTGAGTCATGCAATACACTGCAACTCATTGAAGAATAAATATTCATACAAGCAAATACATACATTTTAATTACCCAATGTTCTTACAATAAACTGGAAAAGAAAATGATGCAGCCATATGTCTTAGAATATTCATATTATAGAAATATGAAAATCATATTTCCTAAATAATTTTGAAGAAAATATCAAAATACATTAAATAGATGAGAAGTAAACTATGATCCAAGAAATAAAAAGCATCACTGTTTATGTCTGTGGAAGTAGATTATTGTATGTAAAAAAAAACATGTAGCACTGTTACTTCATAATTCAAGCATAAAAGGGTTCAGAATGTCAGATTTGGAGACAAATTGTACATTAAATTAATTTACTTAATTAATTTCTTTATTTTAAATCCTACCACATTACAATTTTCTCTCTGGTATTAAGAAAGTATTTTTCATTTGATTTAATTGGATTTAATTTCATTTTCATTCCATTTAACCCGTTAGATATTGAGGTGTGCCATTTGTTAGCTAGCTAGTTTGCTTGTTTGCCGAGTTAGCCTTTAGAGACATAATAGTCATATGTAGTACTGTGATTGGATAGAGGTGTAGAGCTAGAGCTGCATCATGTCAAATCAATATTAATATTTATCCTGAAAGTGCTTGTTTTTTTTTACCCAAACCTTTTTCATTAGTGCTGTGTCATCTTTATTTATTCTTGACCAGTAACACATAAACTGATATTTACACATCTTAACAAATCTCGCAAGTGTTTCCTTTTCTATGACTCGAAATGAATTGAAATAGACTTTGTGGTTTCAGAGGTATATTAATGTCATTATGGGGTACGAAACTTTTGAGCAGAGGCCTAAAGATAAAGCACAGGGCTGAACATTTCTATGTTTACTTTATACCTTTAGTCATTAGTTACTTTGCAGCTTCAGATATATTAATGATAATATATTATTTTTTGCTGCACTTTTAGTCCTTTGACAAAACCTTACAAGTTACCTAAAAGTGAAAAAAGGAAATCAGGATGGTTTGGAGCTTCAAGAGTAAAATTACATTAATGCACTAAAACGGTCCATCATGTGTAAAAATCCTTTTACTTCCAGTTATAGCTTAAAGCTGTACTTTCACTCGGCTGTCTTGGAGCAGAGTTTAACCTTTCTGTGACATTTCAACTTTTACTTTAGTCCAAAAAATCTCTTCACTGTTACAAATCCTATTCAAAATGTTTAAAAAAATATATTTCCCTCAGCTGCCTCCAGCCAAAATAAGGGCTGTCTTATCATCCACAAAACATCTTCGCCTGCCTTTCTTCTACAGTTGCATAATTACTTTGGAGTAAACAACAGAGGGTGTGTTAAAATCTGTCCTCTTGCATACGTGGCTGCATGTGAGCGCTGGTCAGACAAACACAGGCTCTGTCAGTACAGCAGGTGTCAGTGAGTCATGCTGATCTTAAACCAAGTCTTGCTTGTTTTGTCTTTGGTGCCAACGGCACTCAGCTACCCTTTCTTCCCACCAACATGCTACACTAAAGTCCTGAACATGGCACGAGAGCTCACCCAGATGGCAGCTGATTTGAAGAGGGACCCTGAAACAGTAAGTCAGCCGATGTGTTGATACTCATCACCGATTTTTGCTTTACTAACAAACTTAAAAGCTAATTTAGTTTTTATTTTGATTTAGAGCTTCTGCATGGCAAATCTGCCAGAACTTTATCTTGATGTCCATGTAAGTATGACTTCAAATTCTCTTTAAAATGAACAAAAACTTATTTAGAATGAAGTGTGCATATATAAAAGTATTGCGAAATATTGCTTTCGGAAGTTTCGATTTTCATCAATCCTCGTTACTCTCGGTTTTGAGTTCTCTGACTTGTTGGACTTTCCTCTGCGGTGTTTTGACTGCAAACCTCGGCAGCTGTAATTCATCTGCTGGGACTCTTCATTGTTCCTCATGACAGAATGCTTGTGTGATGCAAAAAATGAGGACCTACATGAACCTGGTGGAAGGCCTCAGGCAGCGCCGCTGTGCTTACACCAGAGAAGTGAGGAAGCTGTGGACCACTCTGAGACAGCTCTTCATCATCATGTCAGAGAGATGTCACGGGGTAAGACAAGACAAATAGTGTTTATTGAGCTGTAGATGTATCACTCACCCATAAATTACAAATTTAAAGTAAATTAAGATAACATATATGATTACTTAAGTTGATTACTTAATTAGTATTTCATTAAAATCCACAATTTTCTTTACTGAACATTCTGGTTTGATAAAACAAGCAAAATGAATGAAATGGATGTAATTTTTAGCACATTTATTAAATTAGGCAGTGTTTGATTTAAAAAATAAAGACGTAAATACAAAAGAAATTACTCATGCATGAGGACAAAAATGGAATATCTTTGTAATACGACTCTACACCGATTAGTTGAAAAGAGCCAAACTGCTGCACCGAGGGTCTTCAATAAACTGCACATGTACAAAAAGGTTATGTTTACTGGTTTCTATGCACAGTTCAGCATGTATAAAAATGAAGGTGGAGTGAGAATGTGCAGACAGAGCCACAAACTCTTGTCTGGACTCTGTCAGCTGCCAGCACCAAACAACAAAGGACTGTCTCTTCCTAGGAGTTTTCAAAATATTGATTCTTTGGTCACCATGCTGTCTATGAAGAAAATCATAATGTGATGTCTGAGGATACACAGCTAGATTGTGTCACTGTGTCCAGACTGCTTACTGCGTGTGATTTAAACTTTTACCATAACAAAGCAGCTGCCTTTTTCTGAAGTTACCCGACAAATTCTTTATATCGTCTTTCTTTTTAGATCACTTTTATTTTTCCGTTCTTTTTTTTTTTAAGTTTGACTTCTGTCCATTTCTCTGAGCCGGCTGCAATAACTACCTCAGTGACATTGCCACCCCATCATTTTCCATTGTTACTTGTTTAAAGACAAACAATCAAATTATATACTTTTTTCTGACTTCCACCTTGTGATTACCATTCCAATCTCACACTCTGATATCTTCTTTGCAGAACAATTTGTTGTTGTTGATTGGACAATAGTTGACAGGAGGGAAACATACTATTACCAGCCACCAGATACATACAGGGCAGCTAAGGGTTATAATCCCTCCAGCGTGTCCTTGGTCTACCCCGAAGTCTCCTCCTAGTGGGACGTGCCTGAAATAAGCTACCTCCCCAGGGAGGCATCCAGGAGGCATCCTAAGATGCCCGAGCCACCTCATCTGGTTCTTCTTGATACGGAGGAGCGGCTACTCTGAGCCCCTCCTGGATGACCGAGCTTCTCACCCTATCTCTAAGGGAGAGCCCGGCCATCCTGCGGAGGAAACTCATTTCGGCCGCCCGTGACCATAAGTGGGGGAAGGAATGTAGATCGACCAGTAAATGGAAAGCTTTGCCTTTTGGCTCATCCCCATCTTCACCACGACAGACCGATGCAGAGTCCGCATCACTGCAGACGCCGCACTGATCTCCCGCGCTATCCTTCCCTCACTCGTGAACAAGACCCTACTTGGGTCAGGACTATATTTACAGTCATTGGTCAGGACCCCATTATCACCCATAGAGGACGATCCACCTTTTTCTAGCAGAGGACCGTGTTCTCGGATTTGGATGTGCTGATTCTCATCGCGGAGGCCTGGTGAAGTCAACAGAACCACACCACCTGCAAAAAGCAGAGACTCAATCCTGAGGCCACCAAACTAGATCCCTTCAACATCTTGACTGTGCCTATAGAAATTCTGCCGAAGGGCAACCTTGGTGAGGTCCAGCCCTCACCGGAAACGAGTCTGGCTTACTGCCAACAATGCGGACCAAGCTCTGGCACCGGTTGTACTCTCGTACAAAGGGGTCCAGCACTCCATACTCCCAGAGCACCCCTCCCCCCCAGGAATCCCCAGGGGACAAACAAGTGGTAAAGTTGTAAAAAGGAAACATACTGGTACAGCTGTCCAGGGTGTATGCTATCGCTCATCTGATAAACGCTTGGCTTTACTGGATGAAAGTGATATTCAACAATGAATCAAAAAAATAATTTATTAGGTGGAAGTAGGTCAAACACATAGGGATGGCTGCCTGAAAAAAAAAAATTCTTGATCATTGGTTATATGTGAATGATAAAGGCCAGTGGAGGTGGCAGTCTTTCTCTCAAATAAATGTACAGGTATACATGAGTTTGGTGATGCTTTGGTCAATTTTCTTGATGATGATGCATCTTTCTATGGAACAAAAAGCATTTAAAATTTTTATCTCAGATCTCAATGTGCATTCATGTTCATGCTGGAAACGTGGAGAGAAAAACAAGACAGATGAAAAGGCTCCATCTGGTTAAACTGATCAAGAAACAGCTAAAAAAGAAAGTTGAAAAATGGAAAAATAAATAAATATTTTGGTTTATTATTATTATTATAATAATATATAATAATAATAATAATAATAATAAAATAATCCTAATTGTGACTTTATTTGGGATTTTTATAACATTTCCTATTGATCTGAAAAACCTTTTTCAATAATTAAGTACGTTTTACATAGCAAAGATATGCAACTCTGAAATAGTACATTTTGCAAAATAAGAAAAACTTGATGAAGATACTCCAAGGATGATGATTCCGATTTTCTTTTTTTTCTTTTTTTTTTTTGCCAATGATTGTATTTTTGTCTGCTCAGACAGTCCATGTTCCTGCAGCCTGATAAAAAAACATGACATGAGAGCAGCTGCAGTTTAACGGGTCACTCAGTGAGATTTGACAAGGTTAAGCAGGGTTTATGACGCAGATTATGAAAACTGTTCCATGCAGTCTGGATGTTTAATTCTACTCACCTGATCTGATCTGGATCTGCAGTCAGTGAGTCTCCTGTAACTGACTAGTACAACCTGTCAGCCCAAACCAGACTGAGGCACCAAAAAGTGTGCTTCTCTATAATTAAATTAAGGTTGATTATTGGCTGGAAATACAGTGCACTGAGTGTGACTGTTTATGTTTCATATTGGTGACCTTCTCCTGTAACTTAGACACAGTCTTATCGCAGCACATAGGAAACTGTGTAAATATGAAAAATTGACACCTCATTCGCAACTGTCTTTTTGTCTCAACAGGACTTGGTGTTTACGATCAGTGACTGTGCTCTGCTGGAGCGTTGATGTACTGGATGCTGAAACAACAACGTTGCTACATGTTTAAGTAAAGTGCAAAGAAGGAGCATAAAAGGAGTCAATTCTTTAAGCCTCTATAGTGATTAAACACATAAAATGTATGTAAGCTACAATGGTTCAAATGTTTAATTATGTAGAAAATCATTTTTATGTCTTTATAGCAGAAGTTATTACCATCAACAGTCATTTTTGCAAAAAACACAAATGAAGCAGAAATAAATGCTTTTAGAAAAGGAGAAAAGTCTTACTCTTGTTATTATCACATCACCAGCAAGGAAAGAAAAAACTTTTTTGGTTTCTTTCTTTCAATTTGTTGTTTGAGTCACAAAAATAAAAACAAGCTAGGAACCTCAAAGACACAAACTGAGATGGAAAAAAATAAAACCACAGAGATAGCTGAAAGTTTTTTCCATTGCCATGTAAGGTAAATTTGACTTTTATCATATCTTAATATGGATAAATTGTTTTTATTATGTAAATGTGCTTTATAAATAAAGTTTCATTTGATTTTGAAATGAAACAGCTGAAGCAGAAATGAAAAACTAAATAAAATGGGGAAAGATATTGTCTTGCAATTGAATGAGAACAGTTTATGTCTTTATTTTCTATTTCCTCCAGTTTTGTTCAAAATCATCGGCTTTGACTCAGAGATTAAATGTCATTTTCTCTATTGCATAAATCTCTTCCATAATGTCTATCCATTGTGCTGATTATGGATCATCACCTTTTACCATTTCCTGGGAACCATTTTCATTCCTATAACTAATCCTTCTGGGATCAATTCCAGATACAAAGTCCGGGAGTCCCTATAGTTTAACACATGACTAGAACATATGACAGTGGTTGGCATTAATGTGTCCAAACTATCTCCAACATTGTTGTTGTATTTGAGTCTGTTGACTTTGACTTAATTTGAGGTGTGACAAAGAATCGTATCAGATTTTTTAAACCAAATTATCTCCAGCATTAAAAATGTTCTCCTCTGTCAGTGTGCATATAGCTGTCATAGCTTCATCTATCCCTTTTGTCAAATATTATGTTTGTTCTCATTTGAAAAGAGCTATCAATGAAAGCCACAGAAAGGTTGCTGGAAGCTGGAAGTAAAATACTCTACATTTTGAAAGGCTTTGTGGTTTGGTACAAGTTAGAAATTGTTTAGTCACTCTTACAATATCTTTTATCAGCTATCCAATGAAAAAATATACCGTCACTGGTTATAAAGAAACAGCGATAGGAATCTTATTGTGTATATTTTGATCGAACACACAAAATATAAAATGTCATAAAATGTTTCCAGGTTTGAAAATAGACAAAATAAATTAAAAGGCTCAGTTGTATTGTGTGTTGGAAAGTTCTTAACTTATTGAAATAACCTGGATAAATCTAAATAGCAGCCGGAAGAACTTTTCAGATTCTGGAAACACGAAGGAAATGAGCTTTAGTTCAGCCTTAATTATCCTCTAACACTGGAAGCACTGAACTATCCTATGAGAAAGTAAGAAAATAACTATGTCTGACAGTTCCTTGAAGTTATGCTTGATTAACTTCTTCATAATGAGTCAGAGTGGATGATGTGCATTCTCAAGCTGGGGAGTACTGCCAATATAATGAAATCTGGTAACTATGACATAATAGTGGCCAGGTTGCCGAAAAAAAAAGCCTCTATTATTTGCCACTATTAGATCAAGCAAGTTATTTCTAAAACATTCACATAGTTCTCTTTTTGTTTAGCTTTGGGTAATGTTTAAGTTAATAAAGCATTGTTTTAAAATTGCAGAAAAAACAGAAAACACAGAAATCGTGCCATGGGCAGTTCAACATCACACTGTGGAATGAGCCAACATAAGCAGCTGAATGCTGTTCATCTAGAATCAATTCAATTACTTACAATAGGGCTGTTTTAGCCATGACATGTCTAAAAGTGGGAAAAGCTCTTCAGGCATTTCCAAGTATTGTCCTTAGCATTATAACTGTGGATGGATCAAAACTGTTTAGGGTCATCAGACACCTAGCGGTGTTTGAATGGAAAAGAAAGTAGAAGACGCACTCTGTAACTTTTCTACCATAAAACTAGGGATACACCAATACTGATATCAGTATCTGTATGGGCCGATACCATGTCCTTGTACTCGCACTTGGTTTTCATAAAAGTGCTCCAATACTACACCTGATACCAGTATGATAGGATAAATAAAACTTGTTTAACTGTTAGATCTTGTACTTGTATTGTACTCAGTATTGGCAAGTTAACTTATTAAGAAAGAACGTGGTTTACAACAACCTAATGAAACCTTACACAATTATAACACCAATAATGACCATATTCCCAATAATGTTCACATAAACAGATTTGGTATCGGCAAATATCCAAATTTCGGTATCGGATAGGAACCCCAAAAAACTGGATCAGTACATCTCTACTTAAAACCCAAAATTTTGATTGGCAGCTTTTTAAAAGCCTGAACCCGTTTACAGCTGACAAATGTGCACATGAAAATTAATAATTTATACATTTTATAACATTATTTATTCATGACTAACATAAGCTATAGGCCACTTGGAAGTTGGAACAAAGAAATAAAATAAGCATCCATTTCCACAACTTTCTTGCACTAATTGATACTCATCACCTGAATGCTCATTTACCGCACAAGCCCGAGCCCGTATAAATGATAGAAATTAAGCCCGAACCCAACCAAACCCGATCGAATCTGATCGAACCCAACCAAACCCGAATCCGATGGGTTCGGGCAAAGATCTTGAGCTCTAGCTCACAGTACCGGTATGATGCAAGATGGACGCCAAAAAGCTGTCAATAGGGGGTGTGTCGCTGAGAAAATGGCAAAAGTTCTGTCGTGTAATGTTATGATGATTCTTTAACGTTAGGTTGTCATAGATGCTAAACAAAGCACATGTGTACAATGTTGATAAGTCAAGTATTAGTGGAAAACTGTGGGCTTGCATTGATTTGCATGAGCTTGCCTCTTTACTGTATGAATGAATGAATTATACTTTATTGATCCCCGAGGGGAAATTGCTACTGTCATCGGGGGATTTCCAGGACATGCAGGCCTAATGATGCAAAAGCAAAGGATAACATCAGCCCTCGGTCACCAGTCATCCTCCCCATAATTGATAACTCAGCAGTAACTTCTTTAGCTAGTCTTTCCAGGATTTTGAGAGAAATTTAGTCAGGCCAGGCAAAAGTAAATTAAGTTCTTGGAGTTTCAGTCTTAAGCTCCATGTTCTCTCAAGGGAAATTTTATCTGAATTTACAGGCTCATGTTAAACAAATATGCTCATAAATACCAGGAATGACATCTGAGATAAATTTTAGTGTCAGGAATAATTTTTACTTAAAAAAAAAAAAAATCACTATCACATTTTAAGACTGGCCTCATCTTACTCTCGCTTTAGTTTTTTAACCTTTAATCGTGCAGGCGATTAGAACACTGAGGTCAAAGACTAATGTGAAGATGGATCAATAAGTGAAGAGTACGGACAGCAGTCATCAATCACCGTGGCTGTAAATGTGCCAGGTATAGTTGAGTTTTTTCATTTTTAATTATCCACTTAAATAACAATAAAGCATGCAAAGCCTGTTCTGGAGAAGATAAACAAAAAGTAGTTTCATCATTAAATTAAACAGATGCACAATTCTTATTGGTTATTATTTAAAAAGAACTAAAATAAAAAATGATTATAGACCTCCTTCTTATTATTTAGAGGTTTTGACCTTAAATTTAGAGTTCACTGGCTAAAATCTTCACAGGCTTTTATGTAAACTACTGTTGCAATGTGTCCAAAAATGATAGCAGTAGCCAGCTCAGCATTGGATATTAACTGGTGTCCATGTTTTCAGCTGCCTGTCAGGGGATGGTCTGTGGTTTTGCAGGTCCTGTGTTAAGTTTTGTTTAACTAGAGGAGTTGAAGTTAGCATCATTGGTATCAATACTGTTGCGCTAATTGATTGTTGGTAATAATTTGTTGTTGTTTTTTTTAAATAATCCTACTACAAGGTTCGCACCATTTACCGTCAGGTGACCAAGTGGCTGGTCAGAGGTCAGAGTTTTCAGTCCGTGCAGTCTGGCTTCAAGTAAAACCACTCAGCTGAAACACATCCTGCCATTTTATTAAAACAATAAAACTGAATCTACACAAATTACTCAATCATTCTTAAGCTGACAAGATATAAACTTTCCATGAACACTGTATAAGATAAAATCATACCTATTCGGCCATTCCTATTGTATGTATATAAACTGAGCTGTTTCAGTAACACAGGCTGGCACCATGGGAGTACCACAGGGTTCTGTTTTCAGTCCATTGCTTTTTATTTTGTACATGAATGATCTCCCCTTGGTTGGTGAAGATTATATAAAAATCTAGATGTATGCAGATGACACAGTCAATTACACACATGTGATGGATGCTGCCCAAAGTGGCTGCTAAGCTATCATTTGCTATGGATAAAGTTTTCGAATGGCTTAATCATGTAGGAAAACAGCTACTATAAATTTCACTAACAGATGAAAACACAAGGACTAACCTAACTGAAGTGTAAATGGAGAAACAATGTAACTGAGTCCAAATACCTGGCCATCACACTAGATCCCATGTTCAGGTTTCAGAAGAGCATAAAACAGATGAACTGCACTCTGAAATACAAGTGCAATTTTTTTTGTTGATATTTTAGAAACCCACTGACAGTGGAAACACCTAAAACCATTTTTTCCATATTATAATTCTGTTACATTTCTCTTATTGTATCTCATGCTGGTCTTAAGTTCATGAGACGATCTTGAAGCACCTTGAGTCCTTTATAAACTAACTCTTAAGATGTTGCATTAGAAGATAGGACAGTATCCCCATTGCCATTTACTCACTCGGCTGTATTTTGAGAATTTTCCTCCTGTTTTTCTTTTTTTAATATATGGACCCTCGTGTCGGACATGAATTGTCTGGTTCACCTCCACCCCTTAAGCCCTTTGTTCACCTGATCTCTGAATAAATAATCAGATCGGAGCTACCATTCCTAAATGTGACATTCCCAAACATAAAACTGTTTTTGTACAATCATTCTTCTCATATAAGGATATAAAGGGTACAAAAGCTCCCCGAAGACTCAAAGACCAGCATAGCGAACCTTCTTTATAGAAACAAAAATTTGGATTTTGAGAAATCAAACCCATCAGCTGACTCACTTTTAATTGTATTCGAATGCCTCAACAGTAAATGACCTCATTACTCATTACTTCTGCATCTTTGCAAAGTATGAGTACTATGTATTTTTGTTTGTTCTTTGTTTGCATCTCTGCACAATATCTTCGTGCTGTATGAAATGAGTCTTTGTCACAGTAGGAGTTTGTGGACTGAAAAACACCACTGACTGCCTTATCATGCATGGAGAGTCATGCTGAAGAGGTGTGCATGCATTGGTAAGTGCTTGATCAATAAAATTAAGAAAATAAATCAGTAAAAACATCTGGCAATGCCCATGACACCAGTCGAAATTTCTACGTAACTGATGACAATCTACAATATCATAGACAACATTCATGATTATTGCTTTTCTGTTATCTCTGGATGATGTGAAGATTGTGGTATAGCCTACTCATCTCTGTGGAGTGATATTTATGGTTTCTTTTTCAGGAACTGGACCATACAGCATTTTTCTTTGTTACTCACAGGTATGTAGATATAAGCAGGCTTACAGTGTGTGAAATATATATATATATATATATATATATATATATATATATATATATATATATATGTGCCATAGCATAGCACATGTGCACCTTTAAAGAATTTTCCTAAAAACTGGTGCAGGCAGCTTCTTACATGGTGGTTCTTAATTTTCTTTAGTACTCTCGAAAATAAACTGAGACTGTTTCTTGTAGAGATCACACCATGTCACAGCAGCTTAATAACCACCACAACACAAACTCAAAGGCTACAAGAGCAAAGCTTTAATGAACAAGAATGAAACAGAGAAAACAGATAAAGAGATACATTGTGTAAAAGAAGATCAATAAAAATGAATGACACAAATAATTAGCAAGTCTAATTTAGTCTCAGTAAGTTTTACTTTTGAAATGGGTTTTATCTTAACTAAAGTTTATTTTTCCTCAAGTTTCTATTGTTATTTGATCTTAATGGCACAAATCCACCGTATTTTCAGGTGCTAGGTTGTTGAATTGAATTTTCCACCAGAGGGCGCTGTAGCTCTTCATCAGTTGGTGACGCCGCTTTTGTAGGAGTCAGGAGAAACATTGAAACTTTAAGAATTTAATAGAACTTAATTGTAATAGACTATGAACTAATTCTAACTTAGCCTATGTGTAATTATGTATAAATTACTAAACAAAAACAAACAAAACCCAACCAAACCAACAGAAGTATAATCATTGAGCAGTATGGTGCAGTAGGTGTAAAAGGAGCAGTAATCACCTGATAATAATCAACAGGGATCCAATAGACTCTCCTGGAGTAGTTCAAACGTCTTGGTAAAGGCACAGCTGTAAAAGTTGCGGGAGAGGGTGCTGCTGTCAGGGGGATCCGCCCAGAACCAACCCGGACATGAAGTCCTTGCTCCTCACCGGCGCTATATTGACGACGACTTAAAGAACTACATTTCCATGACGCCAGTGAGAGGCCCGTTCTGTAACAAGGTGGGGCATTTCTCGCCCAGTTTGAATCAACAAGTTTCCCAGTCTCACAGAGAGACCTCAGCTCCATCCGTGTTGCCGCGGCGGCAGGTGGTCACCGCGCGTCCTGCTTTCTGACTGCAGCTACATGCGGACCGTGACATGTTTTCACCCTAGAACCCACAGAGCTCGCGTGGGTTGAAATGGATGGAGTAGAATAACTTATATTTTACAAGCCAGTTTCATTTTTCTTGAGTCAAGGAGGTGGAAAGTGAAGATAAGAGTTTTTGACGGGCTGTAATGCTCCTTCTGTAGAGATCTGCGCCTGTTGATTATTTTTCTTTAAAAAAAAACAAAAACTTGGGCTATTAGAAGTTTATTTGAAGTTCAAATCATGGCATTCTCAAGATTCAGTAAGATGCTCCGTTTGCCCACTATTGAAATAAAGAAGAAAGTGAAGCAGTACGAGCATGTCCATCGGGACATCAACCCTAACGACATATGGGAAATAGTCGGAGAGCTTGGCGACGGTGCGTTTGGGAAGGTCTACAAGGTGAGTGTGATTGGAGGCACCTGCATGCTGACCAAACTCAGTCCTGCTGAACCTTTCATTTTCCTCAAGATATGTATTTAAGCTTATACTTTTCTCCTAAATCAATGATCATTTAGGGGATTGGAACATTTTATGGGTTTACTTTTTTCTTTTTCTTTTTTTTAAAGGTGCTAAATTATTAATTTGAAGCCGTTTTAAGTTGGTGTTTTTGGGTTTTTGGGGTGTGGTGCTACCAATCCTTCAGGAACTGCTATGGTTTATGACAGATATCTTAAGCATGCTGTTTGTCCAGAGTTCCCCTGGTAAATAAAGTCAGGAAGTTACTTCCAGCTTAGTTATCCTGGAGAGTTTTTTTTTTTACATCCCAGAACAAGCAGTGAGAGAAGACTGTAGACTTTTAGAAAAGGAAGCACTTTTTTGACTCATGTTCACAACTCTTCACTTCCTCTTGTACTTGACTTGGTTTCTTTTTCATGACTTAATGTTTTTGCTTCATTCTTTGTAAAAGATGCTTCGCACATGTTGTATGTTTGGTTATCTTCAGCACAGTGGGTTTAGATAAGTCATTATTCAGCCTTTTGACACGTCACACCGGCAGTGAAAGCACTTTTCATTAGTTGTGTCCCTCCCAAACCGCAGCAGCATGACTTTTTGCTAAGAAGGGGTATTTAATCTGGATCTGTTGGCTGGTCAGACCTCTCTCTGAGGCCGGGCACAGGCCCTCTGTGTGTGTGCACAGCTCAGTGGAGCACACTGGATGTCTTTCACACCTCGGGGCTGCAATGGAAGAAGTGATGCTTTAGTGGAATTCTGCACTGACCAGAAAATGCAGTCCATTTTTAAGAGAAGACCATCTTGTTTAGGCAGTTTTGTTTTTACTGGAAAGTGTGCACACAGTGGGGAAAGTAGGGGGGTGGGGGTGTTCAAAGTTCAACACTTTCAAGAAGACTAAATCTTACCTTCATCAACATTTCATCAGATTGTTTGTTTGCCAAGATTTCACTTTTTATCTGTGTATCTGCAGGTCTGAGTTGAAGTTACATAAATCTTCCAACAATGTATCTTTTCAGTTAGGGGAGCATGTGAGATGTGTGGATAGCGTTTGTGATATTGTATAAAAAAGAAATAACCCAAGTGAAAGGACAGCTAGAATTCATGAAAAAAAACAAAAAAACTTTCATTTTGCTTCCGAGAAGTCGAAAGACCGATTTAAACATGGAGTGCTGTAAACTTTTTAGAAGTTAGCATGTAGGCACACTTGAGTTCTTTGAAAGAATACAGGAGCACTTAGACATTCAGATTCAGCAAATAAAAGAGAAAAAGGCTGAAATGGGGTTGAGGGATTCAGGAAGACTAAGCACCATTTGGATAGCTGGCAGGCTCTCTGAAAAGTAATGTGTCGCTGCAATGTTTGCCTTCTCCTATCTAAATATCAAGCCTTTGCTTTGGCTTCAGTTTCCTTTCCTTGAGTGGGCTGAATAAGGACAGCGCCACACCTGCAGCTGTCAGATGGAGGAGTGGGAGGCAGGGTTGGGAGCAGACGACGGCCAGGAGAGGAAATGGTGGGACAGACGCCGCATCACAGGGATCCACGGTTTCTTTTAGCAGCTCCCAAATCTCAGTATAATCCACTCGCGTGTGGGAGGGAAAGGCCTCTGGGGGTGAATCACACAAGTTTTCCGTATTTGAAATCTTTTAAAGAGGAGTCGTTTTTATTGTCAGAAATAAGAGGAGAAAGCTGGTTGTGAGTATATGACAGGCAACAGGAAGTTAACACAACTATCAGATAAAGTATTGTGGGTTTGTACGTGTGAAGCTACTGCTGTTTCTGCTCCTCACATTAAACTGACTTCTATATCTAATTGTGTGGATTTGTCAGAGAATACAGAGTGCTCCTGTCTAAATTCACTATTGGGAGAATATTTCACTTCAAGAGCATCATTAAGGACAAATGTGTGTGGTAATATTACAGAAACTGTTAAAGAAGAATCTCAAAACCAAACCAAACCAAACCGAAAACAAGCCTTATGCATCAGTTATCAGTATGATCTGTTTCTGGGAAAACTTCACATGTAGGTGCAACTATACAGTTGTGTTGTTGACAATATACAGATTAAAGCATGAATCGGGATGAATTGGAGGTAATGAAATCAGGACAAAATTGCCTTTCAATTTTTTTTTTCCAATCTATATTTTCTGTGAACATAGATATATCTTGCTAGATAACCAATAGAAATTCTTGTTAGGATATTCATTTATCTAACGAAAGAGTCGACTAAATGTTCAAGAAGTGTTGGTCAACAACACAATTTGATGTATTCAATCAAAAGTTTACAGTGGCGGCTGTAATGAAGAAGGCAGACTACGCTAAATGGTTGCGTGGTTCCTAATGGTTTACCTTGGTCCTGCGTTTCCACTTTAGTTCAGGTATTCATGTCAAAGCAGCTCCATTCTGCACCTTGAACCTCCTGAATCATGTTCAGTCGAGGACTGGTCTGTTCTGTTATCATTTCTAGCTGGTGTTCAGAGTTAAACTGTCAGGCAGGTATCACAGTACATCCCACTTTGCTAGCATACCCTTGAATCCGCTTTAGCAGGCTATGGTAGTAAGTTCACGACAGCGATGCCTGAAGAAGCAGGGCGAGACTCTGAAACCTCCTCTTAGGACAGATAATGAGCTGACTTCTGATTGGTTGTTAATTTCCTAAAAAAAAGAAAAGTCGATTTTTGGCTTTTTTTTTTTTCAAACCTCCGTGGCAGCTGTATGGCACCTGAGCAAAATGACATAAATAAACATCATCAAACTAAATTTTGACTCAATTTCACGAGAATATTTTCCCACTGAAATTTCAGAAGAGGCATTTTGTTGAACGCCTCAACTTTTGACTCCAAATCTCTTGATTTATACAGTATTAAGTTTTTTGCAGTGTTTCATAGTTGTGGAACGTTGGCTTTATGTGAGCTGACTGTAAGGATTTACACCCTAACAAAAACAGTTGAACGAAATGAAAAGACAAACTTTATCAGTTTGGAGTTGTTTTCCACATTCCTCTGCTGCCATACATTGTTTTGAAGTCAAATGAAAAGGGAGAATTCACAACTGAACAGCAGATGTTTGCTGGGTTTGTAGAATCAAGCTGCCGTTCAAAGATGCCCAAAAAATCCGTCTGAAACCAGAAGCGTAAAATGTACACGTCTATGTATGATCAATACAAAAATGACAGACCTTTTATTAGTTTTAACATCTTTGCATGTAAAAACAAGCTCATAGAACATAATATCCAGCAATTTCAATCGACGGGTTGACGTTGGAGGTGAGGACGGTAACTTGCGTATCCTTTACTTTTGATTGGCTAACGATATTTTCCACATCTGAGTTCAGCAGATCTAGTTGGTGACAGCGACGAAGTACCATCAATCTCAGCAGTAGCTTTAAACATCAGCCGGTGTAGTGGTTATAGCAGTAGTTGTGGTCAAACTTGTTTTACTAACCGCTGCTCAAAATATCATTGAAACCATTTTTTAAAGTGCTCGGTAGAAATACACAGAAGGAGCTTTCAGTAGTTGCTGCAGTTAAACGGAAATAGTCACTGAAATACTTTTTTATTAGTTTTAAAGGAGTTGTACCATTTGAGCATGAAAGTAGCCGAGTTAGAAGTAATGTTGGGATTATTGGCTTAAATGTTGTTTTATTTTTCTTCTCCATCAATTAAATCATTACATTTCCTGTTTACACATCAATCCATGCTGAGAGGATGCTGTCTCCTTTAGATAATGTTAAAGGAGAAAAGATTTCAACCTCCGTCCCCTCCAAAGTCTTTTAACCAACTAAGTTTATAGTGGATGCATTATAAACCTCGCAACACATGCATGTAAATGATCACCTGTTGAACATATTGATGAGACAAGTATAATTTCTCATGTTGTTAATATAGGACTATCATATGACCGCATGAGTGAAACTCATAAACACGCTGTTGTTTACTCAAGTTTCTTGTGTCATGCTGTTAAGGTATCGCTGTCAACCACAAGCGTAACAGTAGGTGAAGATAATCACCGTAAGCCAACATTTAAGCGTTTGTGTTTTTTTGTTTTTTTTAGATGCATGCTTATTTTGACCAAAGATCATTTGAGAAACCCAACTTTTAATGAAAATGTTAAGCACTAACTTTATTAGACTCCTGCTAACTCTACTGATACTTCTTCATAGTTCCAGTCAAGACGAGAGAATATTTCACAACTCTTACTTCCAGTCTGGGATGCAATGTTTTCTTTGCTTTTGTCTGTGCATGTTTGCACTTGTTCAAAAGAGAGTGTGTGTGTGTGGCTGCAACTGAGGCATGAAACAGAGGACTTGTATGGTTCCCCTCACTAATTAATGAGGCACGTGCCGCTGAGCACATTGCCCGGCTGTCGCTGCTGCTACTCCTGCTGATGCTGGTGAAACGTTTCCATAGATGCACGCAGGCTGGGAGGACACGCTCTGTCAAATTTCCATTGTCCTTGTTGGTCCGAAGTGTAAAACCTGAACTTTTAAATTATGTAGCTGATTTTCACCTACACAAGTCAGTCTATTCAGAAACTCTCTGAAGAACAACGTATGTGACTTGCCTCATTTATACAAAAAAACTTGGACAAGATCTGCATGAAATAGATTAAAGCCAACACTTTCTAAACCAGTTTGTTAATGGGACTGTCTTGTTTTATTAGAGTATTGAAAGGATAGTCGAATGTCTGTCTTTCCAAAATCTGTAACCAGTAAATTCCCAGGTCTCCCTATCACGCACATCAGGTTGCCAGGTGAGATGTGTTTTTAAATGCAAATGAACAAATAAGCACAGCAGTTTTCATATTTTATATCATAAATCAGGAAAACTGTTCTGCTTATTTGTTTTAATCAGATTCATAGTGACAGAGGTTTACTGAAAAATCTCTTAAAATATGATTATCCTCCCCCGCCAGGTGAAAGAGAAACATGCCGATTGGGCACAGGTTTCAACATCCTCTGTGAAATTGTAAGCCACAAGGCTTATGAGAAATGGTTCTTCAGAATATGGCAGTGTCGCAATGATGCGTTCAGGCGTATTTAGTGCGAAGGTTTTTGCTGCTACTGAAAGTCTGGGTTTTCCTGGGTCTAATCTCAGGGCGCAGCTGAGCCCACACTCACTGATAAGAGCCCAGCTGAGTGGGCGTGGGCTCAGTGCGGTGGGAGTCCCCCCCCCCTCTCCATCCTCCTTGTAACCATCATTACTGGCATTTTACAGAAAGTTTTCATACATCCTCATAGCTCTGCTAGTCTGCTTGGAAATACAAGAGGCTCTGTTTTCATCATGCTATTGGATCATGAAAGTTTTTTCTGAATGAGCTAGCAGTACCTGTCTGAGCTTGGTTTTTGTATGAGTGCATGAACTCTCCAATCTGTTTTTGCCTGTTTTTTGTGTGGGTTGTTCTCAGGAAGTCTGTCATGAGGTTCCTCAGACTGAAGGATGGGGGTGTTACTGCTACCGTCTGAGAAGGATCACTGTTCCTGCCACATTGACCTGCTTTGCTTTAGTGACTTGTTGCTTCCTGCTTGAATGTAGGGTAATTTGCAACCTTGATCAGAACTTTCACATCCTGTAGAGTCTGATTGCCTAATTTCAGGGTGTGTGTTTGTATGAGTTTGGGTCACTTTGCTACGTGCCTCACACCCAGTTAGTCTGTGAGGGCAAGAAAGAGGGAAAAAAGTGCTTCTCTGCTGTCAGGGTTGGGTAAGAGAGGAAGAATCTTGTTCCTGATTTGGTAGAGGAAAACATGTCAAGCAATCGTTTTTGTTTTTTTGTAATTGAGCCGTGAGAGTTGAAGTTTTCCACTCCATGTTAACTTCATCTTTTTAAGCTTGAGGTGTTCAGTTTGGATTTCCACTCGCATCTCTCTGGTAAAGTTGAATAGTTGTTATGAAATCTCAGTCGGTTTTAGTTGAAGCCTGCTATGCTGGAAAGTGAAATAAACAATTTTAAATCTGTTTTTAGGAAACTTCTGACAGCAACAACCCTTGTAATTAGACCAATTAGACCCAAACTGATTTACCATGCACATGATGCAGTTTTTTGCTGTGGACTTTGACCCAGAAGTGACGGAAGATGCCAGTAACCATTCTTTTTAAAATGATAAAAGAGTAAGTAAAACTTAGAGCTGTGAAGCTGCCCAGCTGACATGTAGCCAATTTGCTGGAAGTTAAATTGCGTGAGTTGTTTTGGTCCACGATGTAATAGATTTATTGTTTAAAATTGAATTGAATTATACTTTATTGATCCCCGAGGGGAAATTGCATTGCCACCTGCTGCATAAGACGCCTCAAACTAGGGATGTGAATCTTACAGAAACTCAACGATTCAATCCGATTCCGATTCTTGGGGTGACTATTCGATTCTGTATCGAATCTTGATTCAAACCAATCTCAATTCACAATCAATCCTCTTTTTGTGACAAAACGTGCTAATTAACTACTTTCCTCTAAAAGATTGTTTATGAAAAAAAGGTTTATTTTTGCTAAACTTGCAAACTTTAACATCTCTGTCACCTAACAGTAGCTTTTAAAGTAGTCAGGCAAACGATTTAAGTTTTTAAAAAAAAATTGATTCTTGGAAATTTTTAATCTTGATCAACAAGAATCTCGATTCTGATATGAATCAAATTTTTTGGGCGCCACTACCTCAAACCATTTAGTGTCATGATCTTAGAAATTCTCAGTATATTTGTTTAAAAAAAACATTTGTCATTTTCCAGAGTATGGTGAAAGTTTCAGTAATATATTATTTCAGTTTATTGATGTAAATACTGGTTTGCTGGCCTGTATTGACAATCTTCTGCTCTTAGAGAAGGATCCATCCATCTATCCATCCATAGGTGATTGTCTGTTTAGCATGTTTCTATCAAACAAACTGAGGTTGAGTGCAGCTTTTTGCAGCATCACCTCTGTGATGACTACTACAGGAACCTTTCTATGATTTAATAATTAAAAATAAAGAAATCCTTGCAATTGAGTTTGGTTTACTTCAATCAATAAATCTATTCCCTTTAGGTGCTTGTACACTAGGACAAGAGCCATTTTTAAATGGCCTAGTCGTGTTATAACTGTAGCTCATATTAACTGTGCTTGAAAATGTAGCAGGTAACTCATGAATTAAAGGAGGAGATGATATTTTAAACAAATTTTTTTTGCACTCTTAAATATTCATCAACATCATGAAATATTTTCTTATCCTTTCCAAATTTGTCTTGGTGTATCAAAACTATCTTGCATAACTGCTAATGAACTAACTTGTATTTTCCTTGATAGAATTTTGATGGATTTTAAATGCAATGAAAATGTCGGAGCAAAAATCTATTTACACTGTCAAACTCAACTTTTTTTTTTCCATTTTCATACAAACAAAAACACACTGACCTGTTATTAAATCAAATGTAGCTGGGTTTATTGTATTGTTAACTATATTAAAAAGAAATGGACAGTAATTTGTATGTTGCCCTGGAGCCAAAATCCAGAAGTCTATCTGTAAAACACTTCTCTGAAAGCTTGATTACTGCATGCAAGCAATAACAGAGACGGACTCTCACATTAGTGTTTTATCATTTTCATCCACTTGACCCCTCTACAAATTTTAGAACGAAAGCTCACAAAAGTTGTTTTGTTCTATTGAATTCATCAAAATAAAACTATAGAGGCTAAAGAGACTGAAATAAGAATTTGGAAAGTGATTTCAGAAAATTTTTATGGCTTTTCACTTATTGACACATCCACAATAAACCAAGACAAACGGGCGATCTTTAAATGCCAGCTTGTCCTGCTATGAGACGATTCATAGCCTACACACAGCTTTTTAACATGCCTCTGCTTGTGCACCCTGCTCATCTGAATAAGAGGTCATCGCTCCCACGGGCGCCTGCTGTCAGAAGTTACAGAGGTGCTGAGAGCCGCATTCCTGCTCGCAGACAGAGGAGAGGCGGTTTACAGGTTTATGATGGGGGGGCAAAGGTCTAACACGCTCATGTTATTCCCCCTGTAGGGAGTCATGTGTGACTGTAGAAAGCATAATGCAGCAAATAAGCCAAAAATACACGTCAGCGCATGCTGTGCTCATTCAACCTGGAGGTGACTGACCTCGGAGAGAGTTTTCTGATTACATGAAGTCCTCCTGTCCACTGACACAATGAGCTATTTTTCACTTGCCCTCTAGATGTTTAAATAAGAAAAAATGAATTCAGATGCTGTTGATTTAAAGCGATTAAAGTGCACTGTAATCCAGCATTGTGCTGCCAAGGTAACACATGCACAGTAATTATAAGTAACTTTGTCAGCACAGTGAACATTAATATTTCCCATGTTTGATCGATTTTTTTTTTTCAAAAATCCATCAATGTGTATATGAAAACTGAGTACACACTCAGAAAACTGAAAGCATGTGTCTTTGTGTGTTAACTTGCTCAGAAACTAAAGTATATTTGTCTGACACACAGAGCAGCAACTTTGACCTTTTTTACAGTTTAAACTTTCTAAAATGTCCAACACAGTCACTGAAATGAGATCAATAAGTATGATTCTCACAAATTTAAAAAGAAAAGGTATTTAGACACGAGACTGATGGATGATTAACCCAAAAAGCGCCATGAAAAAAAATATACTGGCAACTATTTTAATAACAGTAGATATTTTCTGAAGTATTTTGCTTAAAACTTGACACTGCTACAGATAAATCACCTTTTCTGAAAAGAATATATAGTATCTGATTTATTTAAAATTCTGAACCAGAAAATGTTTTAAACGGGACCACCACAGGTGAGCAACAACACCTGATGAAACGTCTCACAACTTGTTCATTAACAGGCTCATTAAGTGCAGGTCAGTAAAATGGAGCTTCTCTGAGAGGTGGAATCATTCACAAGGAAAGATGGAGAGATTTACTACTGAAACTCAACAGTAAATGAGTGCAAGGATAGTTAGTTTGAGTTTTGTCATTGTAAAATTTTGATAGTTCACATGTGGGCTTTTGTCATGGGAGTGTATCATGAAGAATATTGGTATAATTGTGTCGCTTTATTGAAATAAAATGTCTAAAATCTGCTACTTTCAACTGGAAATTTATTTTTTTCCTATAGTAAAACCACACTTGTATTTAAACATGTAGAATGTTTGAAACATTAACATGTGTATAGTACTGCATTACACATTGATTTTTATCAATGTAGCACATGAACTAATTGACTTTAATTAAACTACAAATAATACTAAGAATGATAATTGCATTATGGAATTAATATTATTCATATATTTATTTCACTATTGATGTACATTTACAGGTCATGCTATCTCTGTACAACACAGTTAGCAAAGCAGCCAGACAGCTAGCAGACCATTCTAAAAAAATGGGATTTTGAACAGATGTACACAACAGCAGAAGACTTAAATTTAGAAGTTAAAGGCTTATTAGTTCAACTTATTCATAATATGAAAGTCCAAAACTAATTTTACAGAAAATTTCTACCCCTCTGAGTTTGATCTTTTCCAAACTGCGAAGTAACGGCCATAATAAGTAGCTGATGTTTGCTAGTTAGCCGTGACTTGGTAGTTAGCCTGTAGAAGGCTGATTGTATCACCACTGCTAGAAACGTTTCACTCTTTTAAATGGTTGCAAACATTCACTTCAAGATGGCTTTGTCTTGAGTTTGACAAAGCGAAGAGAAGTGCTCCTATAGATGTAAAATCATGAATATTGCCCTCTTTGGTTGACTCTCTTTGCTAGCACTTAGCATTACCTGCCCCGCCTCCCTCAAAAAACATCTGTATTTTTGATTTTTTTTTTTAAATTTATTATAGTTTTAGTACTCAAAAACATTTGCAGCCAACTTTGGGGACTTCTCAGAGAAGTGTTCCTCTATGCAGAACAGTCTTCTTCCCTTTTCTATTTCTGAGTCATAAACAATAACTTCTATCATAGGACAGTGTGATGGAAAGTTTGAGTGGTTTTGAAACTGTGACTTTTTTTTAAAAACTGTGGTATACCTTGAAGCCAGAAATCACCACGTGCTGAGTGGGTATTTGTTTGTGGAGCATATGTAAGTTACCCATTTGTGGAGACATCATTAATGTTTAATATAAAGGAGCAATCTATGCTGTCCTTCAGTTGTCACCGCCTTCAGGCAGGGTTTATGTCAGTGAAACAAAACACTTTCTCAACATATTACAACAGTATGGCTCTGTAGTAAAAAAAAAGAAAAAAAGAAAAAGGCTTGGGTATTCATCTGGTCTGCCCACACCTATTGTCTGCTGAAAACATTTGGTATATTATATTTTTTAGAATAGAAAGCAGCACCACAAAGGCACCAATTTAATTGAAATCCTATTTACAGCATGTGGTTCCATTATGTTTTCATGGAATATGTGAGGGAAATTAAAAATCCTCATTTGCAAATGTGCAACGACAGTTGACTCATTTTTATACAGTTTTCTAAACGTTTCAGTCTATCCACTTAAAACACAGCAAGATGAGACACAACACTGAAAGACAGACCTTCAGATGGAAACCACAGGCAGCAGACCCAAACAAAGCTAAAGGTTGTTGCTCTCTGGAGTAAGGTTGGAGCGAGCGAAAAGCTTTAGGTTTGAAACTGAAGTGATTTCACATGGAAAGCCGGCAGCAGCTATAGTATGTAGTTAGCTGTACTTTTACTTTCCTATGTGACTTTGTGTTTCCTATGTGTTTTTGAACCACTTTTGATCACTTGATTTTATTGGGAAAGTTGTGTGTATGGTTACAGCATTTAGATTTGGTGGTTGTTTAAAAAAAACAAACACAACAAACCAAACATTTACCCCACCTGCTACAGTTACAATAAGACATCCTATGTTTAAGATACTGTTGTTATACTTGTTAAATGTTTATAGCAACATCAGACATGTCTGTTTTTTTTTATTGCCTGTTTTTATGTGTGATTACTTACCCAAGTATCCACTTTAGTTTTGGGTGTGCAGAAACGAATCCATTGAGCACATAAACTGTGGCGATGATATCAATTTTGCATCCTGATGCCATGTAGCTACAAATCCAAACATGTACAAACACCCAGTTGTTTGTTTTGATTTTGTAGGAAATCTGGAAGTCTAGGTGCCCAGGTGTTAAAGCATTCCTTCCTCTATGTGGGGTGTATACACTTGTTAAGGTTCACATATAAACAAGCACATGTGCTTCTGTGTTACACTCATTGACGTCATGCATTCCCCTCACCACACAAATGCATGAGGCTCTGAACCTTTTTGTCTCCCCACTTCACCCTGAAAATCATCAGAAGGCCTGAGGCACATTCTTCTGCCCTGTTACCACTGAAATGTTAAGGTGTGTGTGTGTGAGAAAGAAGGTTCTTTTGAAGCTGGGTCACAGGGGTTGCCTTTTAAGTGTGCAACAGAAGCCCCAGTTTGAGCATGACGACAAGTTGTAAACTTTTTACTAGAAAAGAGCTGCAGGTTGAAATTAATTCTCTATAAAATGTCCGCTAAATGGAAACTTTATCAGCTCAGACTGAACAGAACCTTTTTCTTAGAGAGAACAACGAACAGTAAATGCTCCTGAGCTGAAATCAAACCCCAGGTGTAGTAGCGTGTAGCTGAGATGTTAGAGCCACAGCGGAAGTGTTAGTGTGTCCGTGTTTACTGTCGAGGCTTGTTAACCGACTGACTGATAGTTTGATGTCAGGGGGAGACGTCCTGTTGACTCACACTGTGGGTGTCTGATGGGGAGGGTGGCTGCTCAGCTTCTCTTTAACACTGTTTGTCAAACACACACACACACACACACCAAGCTATGGCTCACTCCAATGACTGTGTGTCGCTGAGAGTCTGAGATGTTTGTTCAGATGTTTTCCCACAGCCCCTGTATAGCACGGAGGCTTCAGACCCCACCAGGCTGTGTAGTCTGTTTGTGTCTGCGGGTCACTTGGTGAACACGTTTACGCAGAAATGCACACAATGATGCATTTTTCACCGTGATAGATGAGTCAGGAGACTACCTTCCTCTGAAGGTCATTGTGTTAACTCTGTTTGATCTCCTTTTTATCTCCACTGACAGTCGAATGCATAACCTGCTGCCTACCAGTTTGTTTGTTTTTTTAATTCCTTGTTTTTATCTCCATGTTTGGATCATTATGGTTGTACTCAAAGTCAACATACTTAACATGTGGTTGTGAATGCAGATGTAGAATCCTGTTGGTTTTGCTGTCTGCATTCACAACATGCTGTTCTTCGTGTGATCTTCGTCTTCATGTGGGATTCATTCAGTGTTTTGTTTCTGTTCACATTTACTCAGAGTTCCTTAGAATCGTGTGTGTGTGTGTGTGTGTGTGTGTGTGTGTGTGTGGTTCCTCAGTCACCACGGTTGCTCAAAGAGGGCGTGGAGCCTCCTTTCCTGTTTTCACTTTAAATGTTTGTCAGCGTTTTAATTGCTTTGTGGTGGATCTTGATGTTTTTGTTTCCCCTAAAGGGTGAATGTCCTTAATTCACTTTTTACTTTCACTGATTTGCAGCCTATAAAAGATGAAATAAAATAGTAGAGTCCTTTTTTTGTGTTTGTTTTTTTGTTTGTTTTTAAAGGGCCTTAAGGTGGTCCTGTCTGTTGAATCTAATTAATCTAGGGTTCTGTTTCTTTCTCTCAGGCCAGGAACAAGGAAACAGAAGTTTTGGCTGCGGCCAAAGTGATCGAGACGAAATGTGAGGAGGAGCTGGAGGACTACATTGTGGAGATCGACATTCTGGCTAAATGTGACCACCGCTACATTGTCAAGCTGCTGGATGCATTTTACTATGAAAACAAACTGTGGGTAGGTTCAGCTAACTGGCCTCAAAGTACCACAGACCTGTCACTCCTACGGTCTTCCTTTTATTTATCTTCACTTTTCCTTTGCTGAACACACTATATTAAAGAAGTTTATTCCAATATAATAAAACATATAAAAATGTCCATATGCAAAAATAATTTTTTTCAGAGCTCACACAGTTTATTTGCACAAATAGAATAAACATCTGCATCATCATTATCGGTGCGTGGCTGTCCCTGCAGAGCACTGCCTTGGTTCCACGCTCCCTGGTGGCTGCTAGTTCCCCGAGCCTTGAGGCCCTTTTTGACTGGTTCTGATTATCGGTGGTGGTGCAGCTACAGTTACATGATGGCACCCATCATTAAACACAACTCATTCCTTAGATTTTGCATTTAGACTCGCATGCACATACACACACTCATTCACCAACACGTTCTTAAAGCTACAGTGTTCTCCTGCAGGCTTAATCACCAGTAGCTGCAGTTATGTCTTCATATACTGGTTGCTGGTGGTGTTCTTGCTCTTGTTTTTCTCAGGTTATCTTTTCATAGGTTCTTTAGGATGTTTTTTTTTTTGTTTTTTTAACACGAGTAGCAGCTGGTTGTCTTGTTCAGCACAAGACCATTGTTTTGCTTGCCATGATGCTAGACAGGACAAGGTAGAAAAATCAATGGTCACGGATTCTGTTGGATTAAATTGATGCTTAAAAACAAAGTAACCATGCCGGCTTTCTGAAGTAGCTGCGATTCCGATGGTTATTGAGTTATTGTGAAGGCAACTAAAGAAATGTAATTATTTCTCATGTCAGAGGAACTTGTAGAAATGTTGTTCTGTTAGGGAATCAGCTGATCATTCATGCAGTCGGTCATGTGAGTTAGATGTTTGCTGCATCACAACTTACTTGTTGGGCTCCCTTTTATTTGTATTAACTCTTTTTTTAAAGAGGAAAAGAGGGGGGAAAAAAGCAAAAACACTCCAAACTTGTTCATAAGGTTAAAAAGTTTCTTGGATTTTGAGGTTTACGTCATACTTCAAAGTGAGCAAAGAAAAGCATTTGTGGAAACTTGCTTATGTTTAGCATTCACACACAATGTTTTATCTTCACAGTTTTGAGTCATCAACATGTTATTTTTTTCTTTTTGCCTTATCACAAATGTGAATGATCACCACAGACGTGGAAAAACAAACCTTTTACCCATGTATCCTGACAGACTTACAGGATGTTCCGTTTCTCTCTGACAGCCTTGTTGTTTTAATGAAACTAAATCTCATCCTAAGTGTATTTCTGTTGATAATAAGAACAGTAGATGCCCTAAATAGGAGTGACAGCAGATCCCCAGGGTGACTCAGTGTATCAGGAATGACCCCTATGCTCACCCTGATGTTATAGCAAGAAAAAAAGAGATCAGTTTCTCTTCAGTTTTTTTTTTCTGCTCTTGAGTTATTTCCCCCCCCCTCCATTCGCACACTGGGTCGAGTGTAAAATCTTCAACTCCCTCTGTAATCTTCCACTCTGTAGCCAAGGCAAATAATAGTGACCTCATGCTGGGGCATGACCTTGAATATCTGAGGAATTACAAAGGAGAGTTGAGTCTAAAGATAGTTGTTTTCTTTTTTCAAACTTCTCTACTGAGGAAGAAAAAAAATATTTAAGTGACACAAATGCTTGTTGAGCAGCTACATTTTAAGAAACGCAATAAAGATCAGAGCTCATGTTGCTCAACGGCTGTAAAACTCCAGTGTGAAAAATTTGCTCAGCAAAAATGTAATTGCCCAAACATCTACTCAAAAAAACATGTCAATAGTTTTATAACCCAACTTCACTACCTGTAACCTAAAAAAAAAATAATCCCAGCCTGTATGACTTATCAGCCAAGAACTGAACAGAATTCAGGAGAATTTGTCCTTCAACTCACTTTTACATCTTTTTGAATTGGCATGTCATGATTTCATGACTGACTTGTACATAACGTGTTTGAGTTCAGACCGTTACTGAAAAGATGCATCTTTTGACATTGACATGTGTCATTTTTACATAACACCGGTTAAAATTGTGTTAATTAATATGCAGGAAAATCAGATGTTTTGATTTGGGGACACATTATCAGTCAGAATGAAGTACCTGCAGTGAGAAACACATTGCATTTTCTAAATCCTTCATAGGAGGTAGTCAGACTGAATCCACTAAATACACTTCTAACAGTCCAGATGGAAAAACTGATCTCAAAACTGGGGCTTCTTCACATTATAGGGTCCCACAAATGACACACCTTGAGCCTGATAGACTGCATTCAACTAGATATGACCTGGGCTCTTCTCTCTCTCTCTCCCTCTCTCACTCACTCACTCACTCGCACACACACCGCTGTATCACAGTTCCAGAGCTGGCCACAGCTGTGTTGGCCATAGCTGGAATTCCTGAATGTGAAGGTGAACTCTTGCCATCAGTCAACGGTGCACTCCGTGAGACTATTAGTTTATGCTGATGAGTCGAATGTACAAACCCCCAACCCCCCACCCTGTTGCATTTAAACCACACGCTTCCTGTGGGTTTGTGCGTCTTCAGACTCACAGCTTTTGCTTCATAATCTCACATTCAAGTCATATACGGGTACACATTTATTTCTCCTTTTCAGATCTTAGACAAAGCGAGCGGTGCTTGGCTCGGCACCTCTTCGCGGTAAGCGCGTGTGCTAGCCTCAGGATCTAAACAATTAGCCCGGTAGTTGGTGGTCAGGCCTCAGTAACCTCCAGATGGGTGGACTGGGCAGGGCAAGTTGCTGCATTCCAGTGCCGACCCACCAGTTCTGCTTTTTTCTTGCAGAGTATGAGAGGGTTTAGAGGAAGAAAAAGGAGAGAGAAACTTGTTTGTTCCACTTCAGGGTTCAGCCTGGTCTTGAGGCAAGTGAAGCAGCCAGGCCCACAGCGTGAGAAAATGAAGGCCTTTAACATGATGCTGACATCAGCACGCTGAGAAGAATGAACAGTGACAGAAAGAATGGAGGAATGGAGGAGTGCAGCTGAATAGATGGACAACATGCAGAAGAGAACGCATCATCTAGTGTAGATGAACTATATAACCCCATCTGTTTTTTTTAAAGGGTTGTTTCATTCAAATGCTAAAACAAAAATCACATCTTTACTTACTTACCTCTTGTGATATTTAAGAGTTGAGATATATCCTCCTAAAATACTAAGAATCCATGGGGCTATTTTTTACAATGGGAAGTGGTTAAAATGAAGGGTGGGGGCAGCTAACTTCCATATTATTTAGCAAAAAACCTGTAGATGTAATAACTCTGGCACAACCCTTTAAAACTGTCTGACTGGAGCTGTGCAGGGACTATGTGACATTATTGTTGGTTTTCACTTTGGGTTTCTTATCAGTCTGCAGTGTCCTTTAGTAATTCACTTTTAAATGTATTTATATAGCACATTTAAAACAGCGCCTGCTGATCAAAATGCTTTCCAGAAGCAATTGCATCAGATAAAAAATCCAGAATAAAATTTGCAATGAAACAATTTTTTTTAAAGGAATAATAGTTCTCTAAACTGAATTGTACCAACAAAACCCCATTCTTCTAATAGACCCCCCTCCCCTTATTTGTAAAGAGTAAAGTGTATTTAAATTAAATTTTTTTATACATATTACACCATTTAGAGACCCCTTGCAGCCTGTGGGTGGAGACATGATCGATGAGGAGGAAATGACTCCAATCTGGCTAGAAATGTATTGATAATGATGGGATTCAATCACAACAACTTTATATTGATTCAAGGGGGAAAAGCCCCCACCCTCTCTCTCAGAAACACACACACACACATCCTAACTAGAAGGTATTCAGTCCTGGACACTTTTTATTTTCTGACGGTGTGATTGAGGAATCAGATCGCCTTTATCCACATCTTTGTTGAAGAGACACTTTTAGTGTTTCTATTACGGAATACAATCACAGACATTTGTCTTAGTAACATCACCCCCTCTATATAATTCTTGATCAGTCACCTGGGCTTGATCAACGCTGTCAAAGCGCACCATGACCTTGGGAGAGTCCATACCAAAGAGAGATATTCTTCCACTGAAGACAGCTTTGGTTCCTGAATGCCCTAGAAATGCTTCATGGCTAGTTTTACAATTCCAGTGAGTCATCTTTACTTTTCAACTCATTTTGACCATTCAGAACAGACTTGAGATTCTTATTTATCACCCATCTCATCTCTTTATGGGAAGCCAATTGCTTGGGACCATTTCCATCCAGTTTCAGACTATAAAGGATGATTCATCTTTTTAAAGGCACTTAAATGGCCTGAATGAGATGCCACCAGTGTAGAGCAGAGATTAAATCGCTAAGTACAGCTGTGTGTAGCAACAAATAATGAAGATACAATATGTTTCTAATTGTATTGTGAAGTTATTTTTTCTGGGAGCTTTAACATGCAACAATATGAAAACAGTCGTAACATTTGCAAACAGCAAAGTTTACATAGTGACACTGTCTCTGGCTGCTTGGAAAAGCTTCCCTACAAGCCAGTGTGTTGCTGGCACCAGCTCATACACACTTTCAAACACATTCAAGTTCACACTTTTGAGAAGATGCAGAACACTGAAGCCTTTTAACAGGGTGACGAACCTTAAGGCCATGGCTGGTTTTACACCGTACGCTCCGGTCGTAATTCCTTTATTCTTGATTGCTGTTTTGAAGCACGTCTTTGTCAGTGAACAGCCCTTCTACTTTTCTTTGTCCTCTGAGAAAATGAGGTGTGAAATCACCGTGAGAGTTCTAAGTGGTGAACTGTAGGAACTCTGCAGTGTCAGCGAGGACTGCTCCATTAATTTCAGAAGTTTTGTCCAGTTTGTGCCACCTTGTCTCAAAAGAAATAAAAAAGAGGCTTTCATAAAAAGTGAAAATAGCTTTTATAAAACATTGGATGACATCAACTAGGCCCAGTAAAATCCTGACTTTTTTTTTTTTTTTTTTTTTTTACTTAAAATTGGTGGACAGGTGCCATTACATCTTAATAAAGCTTACATAATGGTGTATGAAGTTCCAGCATTCTGCTTTAGTCAACTTCTGGGTCTTCCTGTGTGTCTGAGACTTCAGTTTAGCTTTGGTCTCCATGCACGTTCCACCCACAGAGAGTATGCCTTACATGCAGCTTGACCAGTTGGAGCACATTCTTCACTACAGCCCAACACGTCACTCAGAATTCCTGGAGGCAGGGAGAACAAACCAGCAAAACGACTGACAACACAGAGGAGTCGCCTCTGACAGTCCTGTAACGTACAGCTGTGTATGTTTGCCAGTTAATTTGAACTCTGCAGGGTGGCCGTTAAACAGACGAGAAATAGTTGGAGGTGAGAATGAACAGGGAAGTGGTTTGTACTGAAATGTGTTACTACCCTCCCTTTTGTAGGGTAAAAGAAATGCACTATATGCTTTCCAATTTGGAAGCTCTTCATGGAAATATCATTTTGGAATGACTTTTCTACCAGCTATAGTCAGTTTCACTTCGTACATGTCACAATTAGCCCAGTATTGAAACATAAAATGTAACGTCTTTGACGTCGATGTACACAAAGTTAATGAAGGACTTCAGGGTTAATAGAGTTCTTTCAATTCTTTTCACACTTCTGCTTCCTCCTCTCTTTCTGCCTCTTGCATCAGATGACCGAGAAGACCCTTCTCGGTCCCTGACCTTATCCAGGCTGCCATTCTGATGGTTTGTTGTTGGATCATTTCTTTGCTGATGATATCACAGTACAGTTTGCAGCGATTTCCACTCGAAAGAGATGATTGTCTGAATGCCTTCAGGCTTTGACTATATTGTTTCTTGTCATCTGTAAACCGAACCACTTTGAAAAAACATTGGAACTTAATCATTTCTACATAATGTGAGCTCTTAAAATCAAGAAAATGTCAAAACATTCATCTCAAAACTATTGGTATGCCTTTTGAAAAGTCAAACTGTTATATTTTTCAAGTTATTAAATACCTTTTAAAACTTTTTTAAAGCACTGAAATGCTCAAATCAGTATCACGATATATTGAGCAGTTCATTTCTATAACGATAAATGGACGATAACAGCACTTTGGTGCACAGTTTCCCTTTGCCTCCGATGTAATTTCGGATAGATGTTAGGGTCCACAGCTTGAGTTTTCCTAAAATATTTAATATGAATTAAGACTGGGACCACTGACTGGGCAGCCCCCTTGTATTTAGATTTTTTTAAAATACCGAATTTACTGACATGAGCAAAATTATGTCAGTTATCATTGTAAATCTCGGTATCGGTTAATTTTTAACATATCGCCCACCCCTAGGAGAGACTTGGTTCTTGTATGGAGATTTGGTTGCACCATGAGTAAGGATCCATGTTTGGTGACCTACCCAGTAAACTATACTTAAAAATAATTCAAATGCCCCAGCCTTCAGCCTGTTATGCAGACATGTTTCTGGACTTTATGTACTTAAAATTTCATTTAGATTTTTTAATTTTATTTTTTTGAATATCAAGCTATCCTGCAGGCATTTTGAAAACAAACCTTTCAATGTCTATGACGGGCCATCAGGAAGGGGCCTAAGCTGTGACTCCAAACCCAAGTTGCATCATGAGCGTGGGTGCATGCATGATTGACTTTCACAATAAGCCAAGGCTGAGAGAAGACTAACGCAATGTTGTACATTTTTAATGTAGGGTCTGTAAGAGGTCATTGTTTGGTGGATTACAATGAAAGCTGGTTCTCTTGCTTAAGTCATTCTTCCTGCTTATTGTGCTTCAACCTATTAGAACATATGGAGGGACTTTAGTGATGGCCTTGAATAGTCACTGCTATGGCAACGTGTTTTAGCAACCATTTATCCATATCAAACGTTGAGCTTGCTTCAGATCTTCAGGAACTTTAAGCGAGCTCTTCTGCTCTTTTAGCGCAGCAGGTGACGTTCATTCAGCAAAAAGCTGTTTCTGCCGAACAGCTGTTCACATTGCCAACAAGTTAAACCCATAACTTTTAGGACCAGTTTTAGTCTCCATTTTAGATTGTTTAAAACATCGGGTCACTCATTTAGACACACATAGATTTTAAGATAGATTTTTAGGGGATTTTAAAAGAACTGTAATTGGTGTCAAAAACTGTTGACCTTTGACACAGTGTGGAAATGTAAAAGCTGGAAATAGTGGAGTGTGTCACACACAGGTCTGACTGCTTATTTAGAAATGACACAAAGCATTAAAGACAATTGAAATATGAAACTGTCTCTTAAGCAGACATGGCAAAGTGGAACATCCTTGATGACACATGACGAAACCCAAACTAATAAAGTTTGTCACTCTTAACCTGACAAAAGAACATTGTTCCACCTGGTGGACTCACCTGCCAAGACCGACATTCCTCATCATCTGGTTTCTTCAAAGTGTGTGTGTGTGTGTGTGTGTGTGTTTGTGTGTTTGTGTGATTGCATGTGCATAGAGGCATTTTTCATCTCTTGCATTCAAACATGGTGTGTGTGTGCACCTTTTGTCTTCGTAAGTGGCTTGACTGAAACGCTCCTGGCACTCCTTGTCCGGTGCCAGACTGATGCTTTGACAGCGTTGTCATAACAGCCATAGACCTTGTGTTTATTTAGGTGTGAGATCACACAGCAGGTATGCTGCACACCACCTTGGGTTGATCTCTGACCAGTTGTTATCAGTTGCATTTCATCCTGTGTGTGTCAGACAATTTCACCTTAACGCATCACCTGTTAGACGTTGCTTTACATGCATTTTTATGAATGCGGCTCAGTCAGGCCGCACAGGTTTCTGAGATCTTGTGATGTTGCAGGATGTTTTAGGTGTGTGTGTGTGTGTGTGTGTGTGTGTGTTTTTACTTCACAGCTGAAGTAAATATCAGTGAGACCCAGAGTGTTTGTGTGTGTTACAGTTGAAACCTGGTAATTATTCACACTCCTCAGTTGTATCAAAGTGGTGTGAAGATACTAAGCAGAAGATGACGTAACTTCAAATTCATACACTGAGATGAGCTATACGATTGCAAACCAAACTTTTCTGGCTTTAGTTGAATGCTAACTGAGTATCTGCTTGCATTTTAGCGTGCTTCTGCTAAAACCTGAATTTTCCACACAAGTTTTTATTGTTTCTGCAGTGAGAGCTCTGAGCTGTGTGTTTTGTAAATCTTAGGTATGTTTAACCTTCCCTCTTTCTCTCTTCTCCCACAGATCATGATTGAGTTCTGTCCTGGAGGTGCTGTGGATGCCGTTATGCTAGGTAAGACCCTCTCTGTCCTTTTTAGCCTCTGTGTCAGACTGTTGCAGTGCTATTTATATGCTCCAGCCTCGAACATGTTCTTTATTTTTTTCCCCCCCAATTTGTTTTTGAATACCTTGACGCAGTCAGACATAGTGGAGTCCTCAAGTGTGGGAAGCCCCCCTGGTGTGTTTTCACTGGATAAGCCACATCCTCATAACTGCCTGCACCCCTCTGCAGCTAACCAAACACAGACAAAGTAGAGTAAAGTCTGCAGGCCATGACTAGCTTAGATGTGTGACAGTTTCCCTAATCTGGAATTACTTACAGCAACACTATCTGGTCTGATATCCCAGGTTCACCCTGTGATGTTTTGTTCTCATGGAATTCACACAGTAGTTCAGTCCTCAAGATTTGGACCGTATGTGGACTCGATATTCGCTGTGCAGCGTGTGCGTAACGGCACATGAGCTCTTCCTGTTAGTCTTCCCAACACTTTCACTCTGCTCTTGATAAAACATCTCTGAACTTTTCCACATTTATTTCCCTTGCCCTTACCAGATTTGGATCGCGGGCTGACGGAGCCACAGATTAAGGTGGTTTGTCGCCAGATGTTGGAGGCTCTGGACTACCTCCACAGTATAAAGATTATCCACAGGGACCTGAAGGCGGGTAACATCCTCCTCATGCTGGATGGGGAGATCAAACTGGGTAAGGGTGATTGATGAAGACTAACACTTTCTAGTGATTAATGCGCTGGCCAATATTTGTAAAAGTGTCATGTTGTAAATGAACACAATGGGGAGATGCTTTACTTTGTGTTCTGATGGTGATCTGCAGCAACTGGAGCCTGTGCAAAAATAGTACGGCTGTCAAAGTTAACAAGTTAATAGCGCGTTAACACAAATCCCCTCTAACGGCGGCCATTTTTTTTAATGTGCGATTAACACAGCATAATTTCAGGAAGTTATGTAGGAAGCAGGTTGTCGTTCTGAAGCAGAAACGGACACAGAATGGATCTTTTACATGGATGGTTTAGCTTTAAAGTTTAAAGACGAGACTGAGGTATTTTATCAACTAGGTTCTCCAAATAAAGCAGGAGAAGGCGACTCAGACCGGCCAAGGGTCGAAGAATAGAAAATGAAGCTTAAACTTACGGTTAGTCAGCTTGCAGCTAAGAAATAAGTAAAATCAGAATCGATTATCTGTTTAGAGTCTGTGGGCATCCTAACGGCTTACATGAGGATTATATGATGATCAATTTTCTATTAGAAAATAAAAAAAAATGGATAAAATAAAAATAGAAAAATGTTTTAAAAAATTCTATGATTTGATACGTGATGAATCACGAGTTAACTCGGGGCACTCATGCAATCAATGGCAAAAACAAATTTTACTCGACTAAAGACTAAAAAGAGCAAAGATTTGCAATTCATGCAAGGCCGAAATAAGTCGTGGTGGGGCCTCAAAACAAAACATTCAATACAACAAACCTCATTTGGCAACCTTTTATTATTTTATTTGAGAACAGGACCTCATGTAGAGTTAAAACTAGTTTGTGTTGTTTCACGGGTATTGTTAATTGTTTTTCAATAAAATAAAATTTGAACATTGAAGCTGTAAACTGTCGTTTATTAAAAAATATATATAATTTGTTGTCTACAGGTCAGGCTTCTCAAAGATCGGTTCTTCGGCCAATGAAATGCAGTCGGTGCATCCCTAATTTGCAGAGTACTATCCAGGCAAAATACAAAAGATCCTAAAAATATGACAAATGCATGTTAACGTAGCCAAAGAAAGTGTTTGTGAATCCCAAAAGCATTTTGGTCAAAATAAAAACAGAAGAGAAGATGAAGCATTCAAATAAAATTTGCAGGGAAAAAAACATTTTCCTGCCAAAATGATGCAAATGGAACTAATTCTTAAATAAACCTAGCTTGTGTTGTCTTTTCTTTTCTTTTGCATATTAAAGGCTATCTCTAAATCTGTGGTTAACTGTTTCTTTAGCATTCATACAAACACACACACACATGTATAGTTAGAGGCCCCTGTTCCCCTCCTGCAGAGCTGTTGGAGGATCACAAGCGAGCATCGAGTGGGAAAACTGCATCCTGAGAATGTTGCATATTTTCTTTTATTGGCTTTTTAAAGAGTTGTCCACATTCTTCACATTGTACAGCTGAAGCTGAAGACCCAGCCCAAAAAGCTAGTCTGTTTTGGATTAAACTGTGGCTTTCCAGAAAGAGAGGGGATGTGTCTGTCAAAGAAGTTGGCTCCTCATATAGTTATATATATATAGATATATATATATATCAGGTGCATTTTGGTTTGTATTTATTTGA
>JAOXYM010000016.1:16770809-16783910 GCA_028567055.1 Leptatherina wallacei | reverse complement strand
TTGCATTTTGCAGACTCATTGCAGCTTTTAATAAGTGATGCGGTCTGATTTAGAGAAATAGGGGGTGGGGGGGCTGCTTTTAGTCCGGAGATGAGGCCCCAGTTTGCAGTTCATCTCATTTGTACTGCAAGTCTCTCGTTGAATGATCTTTTTGGCTGATCACTCACTAAAGGCTGGTACACACTACAGGATACTTGGGCCGATTTTTGCCCCGATCTCCCCCTTACGATCAACGCCAGCAAAGGCATGATTGTCAGACTACATCGTGTGTGATTTTTCTGCGGTGTAGGGTGTGTTAAGGGGGATTTTGTCCATTCCGATCCGCTCGGAAGGCCTCAGAAGGAGAGATGGTAGAAAATGAACATGTTTAATATTTACGACAACAAATCCTGTAGTGTGCGGATCGCTCCGAGAGGACCTGACCAGCTCAGTGTGTAATGTCATGTCTACGGAACAAAAGCCAATCAAAGCGCACGCTGACTTGGCTGACTGACTGAAAAAAGAAGTAAAAACAAACAAAAAAATCATAACGTTCTAGTAGTTTGCAATGATTGTGGTAATGTTGGCGCTAGCTAGCACCGGTGCTCTCCAAGCTCTCTGTAATACTTGAGACCATTTTTACTCACCTCCAACTCGCGCTGTAATCCATACAACCCACATCCCACCGTCTCTGGGATTTTTTTTTTCCATAATCCTTATTATCTTTTGTGTGTATAGAGGCCAAAAACAACCATCGTGGCTTTTTCCCTGATGGGTCACCCTGTTTGTCACATTCAGTGTTGTAAAGTGCGCTTGTTAAAAGCAACTTTGGATTGCTTTCTGTGAAGTCGCTCGAAAATATCGTCTGTTGCGGGTTTTTGGGCTTGTTTTCGTCAGTGTAGTTGCGTATTTGGGCTTTTTTCTTCTTTCCTTGTGAAGCCTTCCTGATTCTCTTTCAGCTGTACACAGCAATCACTGGCTATTTCAGTTTTTAAAGTTGATTTTCAGTCCTTCATCTTTATTTATGCACGGTTATTGGCATTTTTTCATGTTTGCAGGACACTAGAAACCTGTTTTGTAATAGAAGTTTTGCATATTTTACAGTCTTGGACAAAACCTGCTTGAGTTTTTCACAAATCAAACTTAAACTGATGCTACAAAATGGAGTTCTGTGGCTAAAAGAAGCCCTCTGTGTAGTCGGTATATCTCAAGATTTGTCTAATATTCATATCCAAACATTAAAACCTGATTTTCCCCAATTATCTGTTAATATTTGGGACCTGAGGCCTCCTCCTCCTCTCCTCTGCACAGGGGTTGTCACATGTTGCATCAGTCCATTGTTCTTGTACACTACTCATTAAGCAATTGCTGACTGTTTGTCATTGGAGAAGCTAAAGGCCGAAGTATAATGTAGTCCACAAGGACAAGCCCCTGCACATTAACAGCTCTGATCAGCCAGAACAAATGTGCACTCACATGTAGGCTTTCCCCTCTGTCAACTGTTCTAGTAAAGTTACACTGTAGTGCAAAACATCTGAATAATGAATGATCTGCCTTTTATCTCTGCACCACTCACCTTTTAATTTTATTTTTCCTCCTGTGTTTACGCTGGCAAACCTAATGTTGTTGAATGTGAAGATAAACTCTAACAGTAGACTGAACTATGACATGAGAGGGAGGGTTAGATTGTGATGCTGCTCTCGTGGTAGCTGGTCAGGAACTGGCTGGTGTCGGCGTTTCTCCCAGCTGTGAAAGTTTCTTGGAGCGTTCTTGCAAATATGTGTATTTTCTTGTAGGAATTTATATTCTATGTAACTTCATTTAACTGGTTTCTATTTGTGGTTTTACATCTTTCACATCTTCTGTTTGTGTTTCACTTTTACTTTTTTTCTTTGCAGCATAGTTCAATAGTCTCATGGGTGGATGCTCCCTTTATCCATAGATGATGTGTTTTGTTGCCCTCGGTGACTATTGTTTATGGTGTTTATCTTGTATAGAGACAGAGCCTTTCTACAGGCAACAGCCAGTTACTACAAGCTGATTAAATCTTAGAAAAAGGATTTTAAAAGTAAAAAGTTTTACTTTCAAACTGCACATTTTCCCTTGGAAGTTTATTAACTTAACTCTTATGTGTCCACAGCACCCTTTTGTGAGATCAGTGACTTCTAATCGTCCTCTGATGGAGTTGGTGGCTGAAGCCAAGGCCGAGGTCATGGAGGAAATAGAAGACAGTGGGGAGGATGATGACGCCATGGAGATCACTGGGGTATCAAACCTGCATCATTTTCTTTCCTATATTTTTTTTATTTAGCTCCACGGTGAATGGTTTTGTGGCTTTAAGCTAAATGTCAAACATCATTTGAATTCACATGCAAGTTAACAATGTGTCCTGCATCAACACATCCAACCTTTATCTTCTCACTATGTGTCCGAAGAGGAACTTAATGAGTAAAAAATGTAAAAAACACAAAATCGGGGGCAAATATTTGCTTGCATTTTATAATAAACAAACAAAATAAAAGGCAGAACAGAGCCCTTCTGCCGATGGCTTGATGGGCCGCTCTGCAGAGGCCATTCACAAATCCACCGAGGACACGAGATTAGAAAGCAACAGTCCAAGAATGCAGTCAGCACAAACAAAGGAACAGAAACCGGAATACAGGCATTCATCCACACCCACACGTGGTTAAATATAGGTGCTGCTCTCAGCCCCGTTCCTGGGTAAAAAAGATTGTCACAACTGCTGATGGAGTAAATAATCTAAGGTCGCTCATTGTTCTGATGTTGTCACATGACCCTTAAATAAAAAGAGGTGGCTTCCTGTTACAAAACAATGTTGATTTTTGCTTTTGGGGAGATGAATGTTGTGCTCGTTTGATGACTTGTTACTTCACTTAAGGGAATAACTGAGCCCACTTCTATATGGAGCCAGCCTTGATTTTTTTTTTTCTATATTTTTCCTTCCAAAGAGCCCAATGTTTTTGTGTCTTTTTAAAGTGTGGACATCTAAACCTAAATTGCCACTACTTCTTGATCCCTTAAAGAAAACGGGCACCTTAACTTTGTAAAAGGTTTAGAGTAGGGCAAAGGAGAGGAATTGGGGTTGGGCCCTCAGGAAGAGGAACAGGGAGAAAAGGCTGAAGTATGCAAAATGACACAAGAACTGGAATGAAAATCAGCGGTAACAGGTCTTATGAAGGGATGAATCCTCCCCAGAGCTCATACCTCAACATTATTAAAGCAGTGTGGGGTCATTTTGACAGAACGGAACAAAAAGCGACCAGCATCCAAAGAAGAGCTTTGGAAAGTCATTCAAGGACCCTGGAGAACTCTTCCTGAAGACTACTTAACATCTAAGCCTGTTTAAAACTGCTGCTTGTGGAGTATTTGTTTCAAATGAAACACTGAGTTAAATAAGTGTTTCAAACCTGTAAATATCATCTTTGGCGTCATTAATGTTTTATCTCTGTTTGCAACTGCACAAGCTTGCTCTCAGGTTTTGATGCATTTGGTTACAAAGCTTTGAAGGCCAGCCAACATCACTGCCTCAGTCTCTTGCACATCCAGCCTGGAATGTTTTGCCAAGACATAAAGAGGCGGAACCTGATCATAAATATGTTTGCTATTGTTTACCTCCTAATGGAAATGTGACATATAGAAGGCTCTTTATGTGACCGCTTCTTTTTGATCATGTTCAGTCCTAGACGATGTGATGAGATTGCAGCATGTTGCCTCTCTGAATACCAGACTCCGCTTTTTGCAGATTTGAAGGTGCTGAAAGCACCCTGCACAAATAATTGTATTTAGTCACATTTGTGTGGTGTCTAAGATTCCTTAAAAGAGTTACATTCTGCTCTAAAGTTGAAAGAAATTGCATTTTTGTCCAAAATAGAAATGATTAAATGGGCTTTGTGAAATGCATCACTGCATATAAACCAACATCTCTGTGTTCTGCTTCATTTAATCAAGTGATCTTTAAGACTCACATCCTTTTGGCAGCTGTTACTGTAAGAATGCTGTCTTTTAAACTCTGTAAGGCCATCTCCGCTACAGTAAAAAGTAGTCATATGGGAGTATGAAGCAGGACTGACTGCATTCCATTTAACCAAAGGTTAAAGTCACTTCCCTGAAGCTGGGAGGCATGAGCCACTTCATCCATTAGCATTTGGACCAAAAGCAAAGGTTGAAAACATTAACATTTGGGATCCGGCAGCAGCTTAAACCCTTAAACCATCAAATGTTTTATCACATGAGTGCATAACAGCGCCTCCTCTGTTCCTTCAGTCTCCAGGCAAGGAACCATGCCAGACTAGTCAGACCAGTTTGGAGGGAAACCAGTCTCCACACACCCCCAGCACCATCACGCCTACTCCAGCCTCACCGGTACCTTTACCCAGGAGAGGGGCCAAGACAGATTCACCAACAGAGGAGCAGCCAGACCCGGCCATGGTGGTCCCTGTTCCCCTGCCACGACAGAATCTGCCTCCAAAAGATCCGGAGGAAGCTGGAGACAAGCTGGTCGATGAGGTCATTCTGGAGTCGGAGAAATCTGAGAGCGAGGCCTCAACCAACACTTCCAGGTCCGACTCAGGGATTGAGGATGGAAAGAGTACCCCCACGCTGGAGGAAGACAAGGTGCTTAGGAGATTAAACTTTTAATTATATCTTCTGCTCCTTAAGTATTCGCTGTTTAAGTAATCATGCTTCATTTTTTAGGTTACCTTGGAGACACCAGAGACTGAACAGCCGCCATCTCTCCCTGACACCGAAGCATCTCCAGAAGATGTTAGCGGCGTCGTAGACCCAGATGTGCCCAAAGTCCTGGTGACAGAGGAGGACAGAGCTATCCCGTCTCACGGAGAATCACCAGCTCCGATCTCAAGTCTCACAGTGACTCCTGAGCCCACTCCCACACCCCCCTCTGCTGCAACCCCCCGACCTGCGCCACATTCTGAGGCGAACGGCAGCATAAGCAAGGGCACGGCAGAGCGGGCATCCATAGGAGGAAACGCAGAGGCCGTTTCGCCTTATATCAACGGAGGGATCATCAACAAACGGTACTCGTACTCAGGCAGCATGATTTCGGAGAGCATGGACATGTCCATCCATAAGGAGAACATCTCCATGTCTGCAAGGGTGAGTCCCCTGGAGCAAAACTTGCTCTGTTTAATAGAATATTAAGAAAAAAAAGTGGAGGAAGCAAAATAATACATGATGGTTTGTTGATGCAGAGATGATGAATGGAACACAACCCTGCCTGTGTAGTAAAAATGAAACCGTATTGAAGTGTTAGAAGCGTACAGAAGCAGCTCCGTGCATCTGGAGGAAAACCCCTCCGTGGAAAAACAATTTTTCTGCAACTGCTGAGGAACTGAAACTGTATTGTGTTGTGTTTTGGGGTGTGGGTGTTAACTGTCTTACACAGAGGGTAGCCTGTCTCCCATTAGGCTTACAGCACATATTTGCACTCAAAGTGAGAGGGATTCAAAATACAGTTCTTAACCCTTTTTATCTGCTTAAACATCCGTTGCCGTGTGAGAGACCAAACTCGATTTTGGAGATTTTCTTTTTGGAAAATAAGCAAAAACAAATATTTTGAAATCCCAGAGGCATCTTTATCTGAGCTTAAACTGTTCACCCATGATGATCCTAACAAGGAGGGGAAGCTCCAAGCTGGAAGAGAAGCCAAATATTCAACACGTTCCATTCATCAGGACCAATGGTGCCCTTTGTGCGGGCACAGTCCGGCATTCACTATTGTGCATGGAAGTTTCTATGCCGCTCATTGTCACCAAGTCACTTCTGGAGACTATCTGACTGACCGTGATGGAAATCCTATTGACTCTGCATGGAGTCATGTCCGCATGCAGTGCATTTGTTTTTTCCAGAATGGATTACGCAGCGGCAATCTGTCCCGCTGTCTTTTGTTCTTGATCAAAACAAGCATGCGTTCATGCTGAAGAGGTAATGATGGAGAGCGTCGATGTTTGCATGCACACCTAAATCTATCTGCACCTCATGGGTGTGCGATTTTGTGAATGGAGAGTGATGGGAAGTCAACAAAGACATGGTTGACTTCAAATGCAAACACAATGACTGAAAGAAGAAATGGCCAACACATCCTTTGATGATGTCATTGTGTACTTAATAATGCATGAACGCATTAGCAGATTTATTGTACATGTTAATGTATCATTTTGGCTAGAAAGTAAAAAAACAGAAGGGTAATTTGCTCAGCGGTTCTCACTAACCTCTCTCTAAACTATTGATGAACCCAGGAAATTATGACATCCAGAGCTGAAGCTGGCCAGTGTTTGCTGAGTAAACCCTAGCATATCATTTTTGTAAATATTATCTGCAGAGGCTGATGGTAGATTAGCAACACTGCCAACGTAAGCATTCAACAAACACCAGCTCAGTTTGCCATGACAACTCTTCCTGTCCATTCATACGATGGGGTCGCACTCTGACTCAACAGCCATTTATTCCAAATATGGGATGATGATGTCAGATCTGTGCCGTTTCCTTCTCGCCTCCTAAATGTGAATATCTACTCGGGTTTGATCCAAAAAGTTTGTAGGCCTGTTCAGACGTCTGCCTCAGTCCGTTCCTTTTAGATTCTAGCAACATCTACAATATTAAACAGGTCGAACTACAGGGTTAAATGAAGATGCGTTACATTTAGTGGATGAGGTCATGTTTTTAGTCACTTCCGACATGGTGCTGACACACCGTGTCTTCTGTTTGTTAGAGAAGAACCTGACCGACAGGAATATTTATTCCTTTGTTTACACACAGCTGCCTCTTCTGCCAGATGAAAAGACAAACTCAAAGACTTTAAAGAGGATGTTTTAGATACGCTGTCAGCTGAAGCTTAAAAGACACTTTAAAGCTTCTTTTTTCCCCACAAGTTGACATTTTTGAAGTCTTAATTATATGTCTGTGCCATGCTTTATCAAAGATAATACAGGAAAATCCTCCACAAACTACCTTTTTAAACCCTGACTTTACACCTCTTTTAATAGTAGCCAGTTTTAGGGGGTGGAGTGGGCTGCTCTAACACCCCTGTTCCATGTCGGCTCCAGCAGCTTTTCTGTGCTCTCTGATTTAGGGTTTAAGACTCATACTAACATATTGCTTCATATTGATATATTTGTTTATTTAAAAAGGGAAAAAAAAAGGCTGAATTTTCTGTTTGAGTCTGAAGAGAGACTCAAAATCTGCATACACAAGTGGAAAATGTCAAGGTTAAATCTGACTAGTTTTTATTTTTTTGTAAACTTTAATGTTATCTGTCTACCTGTCAGGATTTTTCCAGTAAGACTCTAAAGCGGACCAGGAAGTTTGTTGTCGAAGGCGTGGAGGTGAGCGTGACCACCTCCAAGATCATCCGGGATGATGAGAAGAAAGATGAGGAGATGAGATTCCTGAGGTGTGTTTTTAAGAAACTGAAGCATAAAATAAATCTGTGGATGAATTTAGTTTAATTCATGTGCTCTTTATCTTTTATTGGAAATCTGAATCTTTTAAGGGCTATAAACTTGTTTTCTTCTATTAATTCCTGAGTGCATTTGTGTGCAGCAGAGTGAATGTTGTTCTTTATTATTACTATTTTAAGGACCCTGTTCCTTGGGGCTGTAGGCCCTTGAGATTAAAGTATACAAATACCCAAACTGTGATGGGAAAAAGGCTAATTTGGTTTGTGGGTTGAGCCAAAAAATCAAATGTCTGTTATTCATGGGTTCAGGGATTCAGATTTCACCTCATGGATCCATGCAGCTTTATGGCTGTTTTACTATGGAAAAAAAGCCCTTTCTATGGTTAGATCAGTCTGAAATGCACCGCTCTACTGCTGCCATCTAGTGGTAAGAATATGATACTGATCCCATGGCTTCAATAACCAATGGGATCAGTAGTTTGAGGGGGGAAAAAACCTTCTAGATAGATTTATGCCGAACCCATTTACTTGTTTATTTAGCCTTTATCATGCTTGCCCATTGTGCATGAACCAGTGTGAACTTTAAAGCAACAGTATGAACTTTAGCAAGTACCGAAGAGAGTCAGACATGTTAAAACCTGCTGTGTATGTTTTTAGACGGCAGGAGCTGCGTGAGCTCCGATTGCTGCAGAAAGAAGAGCAGCGTGCTCAGGCTGTTCTCAATGCCAAGCTTGAAGTACAAAAAGAACAAATGCAGAGGCGCGTCGACCAGGACATGAATGTGAGTTGATGCTTTAAGTTGAGCCTGCATTCAGCTGGCATACAAATATAATGCGCTTGTGTTAAACTTTGTGAGTGAAAGTTAAGTTCTGGCATCCTTGTTTCCTCTCGGTGGGTTCCAGGCCAAAAAGAAGTACTACGACACAGAGCTGGAAAATCTGGAGAAGCATCAGAAGCAAACTATTGAGAAAATGGAGGCAGACCACAACATCAAACTTAAAGAAGAGACCAAACGCATCAAAGTGGAGCAGGAACGGGAATACCGCAAGTTCCAGGATCATTTAAAATACAAGAAAAAGGAGGTACGTTTAAAATCATGTGTGAAATGAAGCCAGTTTAGTTTTCTTGATTCTACAAGAGAGAATTAAACTGTGACTGTGAAGCCAGGAATGAGATTTTTAAAAAGCTGCCCAGTATGGATGATGTCCAGCTGATACCTTGCTTGAATTCTGACCTGAAATGGGGCTTCTTCAGGTGAAACAATCTGTCGATAAGATGCCTCGTAAACAGCGAAAAGAGTCCTTGAGGCAGAGCATGCATTCCTTTGAAGAAATGAAGACAAAAGAGGTATGTTGATTAGTCAATGGGCATTTGGGTTGTGTGTATTTTACTGAAGCAAAACCGATTCAAATCTGCATTTTTTTTTGTTTTATTTTTTTTCAAATCCCCTAATCCTTTACTGAAACCTGATTTTTCTTTTCATGTTTGACTTCCATCCTCTTTCTCTATCCTTGTTTCTTTTCCTTGCCGGGGTTTAGGAGGAGAAATTCTTGGCAAATCAGAGAGACTACCTGGACACGACGCTGAAGACGATAATCTCCAACAACAAGAGAGAGATCGCCGAGACTGAGAGGGAATGTCTCAACATGAAGCAGCAACTTATCAGAGGTACGGTATCTGTACTGTGTTTTGTGTTTTGTTGCGGGAAGCTACGTCTTTTCCGTGCTGATGTGTTGCGTTTCAATAAATTTGATTTAGAGCGTGAGGCTACGATATGGGATATGGAGGAGAAGAACCTCTATGAGAGACACCAGCTGTTTAAGCAGCAGTTGAAAGACCAGTATTTCCTCCAGAGGCATCAACTTCTCAAGAAACATGAGAAGGTAAATCGGTTTGCTGCGCCCCTTTTTAGATTCAGATTGTGTGGAAATTGTACGATGTGAAGCCATAAAAATGTTCACTCAACAGCAACATTCTCCATCTATCGCCTGTGTCTCTGCAGGAGCAAGAGCAGATGCAGTGCTACAACCAGCGAATGATAGAGATCCAGAAAGCTCGGCAGCAGCAGGAGAAGAGCCGGCTGCCTAAGATCCAGCGCGGCGAGGCCAAAACTCGCATGACCATTTTCAAAAAGAGCCTTCGAATCAACTCCACAAGCAGCGCCTCGGAGGACAGAGAGAAGATCAAACAGGTAGGGCTTCCGGGGTTTGTCCTCTCATATTGAAGCAATGAAGGTGATTATTCAGTAACTGACTCCCCGTATGGTTCTTTAGTTCGCTCAGCAGGAAGAGAAGCGGCAGAAGGCGGAGAGGTTGCATCAGCAGCATAAACATGAAAACCAGATGAAGGAGATGATCGGTCAGTGTGAAAGCAACATCAGGGAGTTGCAGCAGCTGCAGGTGAAGGATACTTTATGTTTAGCATGTTACTGTAGAGCTTTTGAGTATTTCTGTCAAAAATAAAAAAAAGTGGACAGACTGTTGTTAACCAAAGCTTGTCTTGTGCTCCAGAATGAAAAGTGCCACCTGCTGATTGAGAATGAGACTCAGAGGCTCAAGCATCTTGATGAGCAACACAACCAGTTTTTGAAGGAGTGGAGAGATCAGCTGAAGCCCAGAAAGAAGGTAACACTTCCTACCGCAATCTGTTGAACAGTACATCTGATTTTTTTTTTGCAGCGATAACTGAAAACTTGCTGGCCAGCTTGGCTGGTAACAAAACGAATCAATTATCAATTAGTTCCTTGTCCTTGCAGCGCTATCGCTACAATTTTAAATGAATGCTAGTCCATGACGTATCTTAGTTCCATTGGCTGTGTGCTCGCTGCGTTGGTCACGCTCCACTGCACGGCCAAATCAATGTCTAAATTTAGACGAGTGAGCGATGTGTAGAATGAAAAATACAGATGTGTAACTTTATGGAATACCAGAAACATTATTTAGCAATTAAAAAAAGTTCATTTAGAGCCTTTTTATATACGTTGAAAAGAAGCAGAATCTGAAGCAACTGTCTGGCTAGCAACAATGGTGGCGACTGTCAAACAAGCATTGGAAAATTAGTTTTTCTGTGTTTAAGAAAACAAATGTGATTTGAATGTGTCTGAAAAGTAGGTGTTTTGATTTGAGGGCTCTAAGCCGCCACTTCGTTTATGCTAGCAACCATAAATTTAGTGTTACACTTAGCATTAGCAAGGTAAGCTAAATATCAGGCCCAGCATCAGCCTTACTGTGTTCATCCCTAATTTGCATGATAAGGGCTAATGTGGCTAACGGCTAATTCCTAATGAACCAACACTAACATATGCACCTTTCCAAAGAAGGTTGTGTAACAAAAGGGGAGATGCAACCACAAAGATGAGAGCCCAACATTACTTCTTCTTAGTGGCTTGAGAACCTTTTTCAAGGTCCAATGTGGCATGTAATAAATTAGCTGCAACATCTGATATTTCACATAGGATATTGCACCCCACTTTACTTTGGATTCATGTTGATGCTGTATGCAGTAACTGATAAAACAAGCCATCCACACACAAACACATGGCTGGTGTTTGCATTTCTAAAATTTCTATGTCCTGCTGATGTAATCTCACACGTATTTTGGTCTGAACTCTCCTAGACCCTTGAAGATGAGCTGAACATGAAAAAGAGAGAGCAAGAGGCTTTCTTCAGGATGAGCGAGATTTCCGACTGTGCACACCCCAGCTCTCCCCATAAACTCTCCAAGTTTGTACCTTACCAAGACTCTTCTCATATCTAAATGCTGTGATGCTGCACAATATCTCCCGCCACAACACGTGCACAAACATCGCCTGCTGCCTCATTTTCATTTGCTTTACTAGTAATGAGAGCATACTCATCCCTCCGTCTGGTTTCTTCATTGTTTTAGTGAATATTTATGTTTTAACTCATGTTTTAAGTCATGTTCAATGGATTTTCTTTGAAAAAGTTGAGTTATATTTGATATGATTCACATTACTTGCGCAATATCTTCTCCTATACAGTGCCTTTTTTGTTACTTTTCTGTTCAAGTTTGGCTACCAGAGCAATATGACAGTTGTATGATCCAGTGGCTATTTTTCATAGGAGCTGAAGGTACCAAATTACGTTTTATTAAGAAGGAAAAAATTAACCAAAAACACTTTTGATTGGAGCAGGGTTGTCCAAAATGCCCAGTCGGGGGAAGGAATGCGATGTGTTCTGGTGAACCAGTAACAAAGCACTTTGTGTTAACTTTAAATAATCAGTGCCATCTTCCAAATATGACCAGAAATGTTATGATTTTCAGACTTCCTCCCCCTACATTTTCCCCTTTGACTTGTTTTATCCAAAACTTCAGATGCGTGTCACATAGCTGCCAAAGTCTATTTATTTTTACTGATAGAGATCATTATCCACATTAAACACTGTAAATGTTAAGTTTATTTATTTCTGTCTGTAACACCCGTGGTATGATGAATGGGCTTTAAATTCATTTTTTTGTATGGGGGATGAGTCTAAATCCAAAATTATAAAAACAATTCTCCCTTATTAGTTAGAAATTTGCTTTTATCAAACAAGGGAAGACTGTTTTTCGTGTAGTGTTGCTGTTGTGTTTTACTGTAAAAAAAAAAAAAAAAAAAAAAAAAATCAGTCACACTGGATGAGAACTGACAAAGCCAAAGTAAAATGCCTTTTTTTTTGTTGTTTTAAAGGATGTTGTATAGGGGATTTAAACCTAATAAATGTACAGTTAATATACAGAGTGCAGTAAATGAGCTGCCAGCTAACCAATGTGCAATATTACATGTGTGTCTCTGCTTAAACTGCCTTCCTTTGCACTGACAGGGAATTATATGAAGAGTTAAACAGTCTCTTAGAAGCATAATTAGATAGTCAGTTATTAGTCAGTTATCTTTTTAAATAATTGCCAAATAATCAGATTTTTGGATATAACTTCATCTCCAAGGGGGTGCAACTATTCCATCTTCTGTAAGATGCTTCTAAACATTTCATCTTCAACTTAAACCCGTTGACTTTTTAGTGAGTTTTTTTTTCCTTTTTCTGTGGAGCAGAAATCAGGTACAGCTTAATGGCTCTCTCCCTCGCTCACGCTTTCTCAGAAGTATTTAAATTAATTGTGAAATCTTATTTCTGTCGAGTTCTGTGGCTTCATCTGTCTTCCTCAGTTTATTAAACATAATTTTGGAGGGGTTGTGAGTATGAATGAAACTGTATCAGAAGGAACCACTGATGTAAATAACTCTATAATAAAATGAACATTTTCTAATTACTGGATTGTAGTGGTGATTTTTTTTTTTTTTACCAGAAGCAGAATGTCATGCTCAAGTGTCATTTTATGTCTAACATTTGAACAAGATGTGGAGAAAAGATGACAATAAGACCCTAAAAATAAAAAAACTGACTATACAAGCTGTCACATCATGACTGCATCCTGATTTTAAGGCAAGCAAGAGAAAAGTGAATTTTGCCATCATGTTGTAAAGTTCCTTATAAAGATGTTATAGCAGTGGTAACTAGGTGTCATTGGGGAAATTGAACCCTTTTACCAAGATTAATAATTTCAGATGTAAGTGGTGTTTTTTTTGTTTTCTTTTTTGCTCCTAAAGATATTAAACCTGTATTAATAAACTTTGAAATGCTCCAATCTCTTAACAAAAAGCCAACCCTATCTATGTACATGAGGTA
>JAOXYM010000016.1:16755737-16770709 GCA_028567055.1 Leptatherina wallacei | reverse complement strand
ATTAAACCTGTATTAATAAACTTTGAAATGCTCCAATCTCTTAACAAAAAGCCAACCCTATCTATGTACATGAGGTATATAAGGTTGGCTTTTGACTGAACAAAAGAAATAAATACTTGCAGGAATCAAGGGGAATGGTGGGTTCACTCACTGAATACTGAAGTGAAAAATCCAACTTTTATTGAATTAAAGCAAAAGCAGACTCAAAGTAATGGAAAAATACAAAGCATAAAAGTAAGTCAAATACAATAATGAACAATGACACCATGAACATACATTTCTCTTGCAGTGTACAGTACTCTCCTGGTCATATTCACGTAAAACATACCCTAACATTTCTTTTCTACCTGGTAGCGTACTGTCATTTCTGTATAAAATCTGGCTTGTAGATGGTGGAACACTATTGCGACTAGAAGCAGAACTGTATCAGTGTTGCAGCTTGAAGCCTTGTCCATAGACTTTTTGTGTTAAGTGGCCTACTTTTAATTTTACTTCCAAATCCCTTATTTTAACATTTAACTGCTCAATCGGCACACAGGAGGAATAATAATAAAAAAGGAAACCTACCAAGGACATAGTTAAGATATGACACATTACTGTACAATAAAAATAATTTGTTATATTGAGTATGCTTGAAACCAGTCAAGCATTAATGTAAAACATTTTTATACAATGGTCATCACTTTGTGTGTTTTTTGAGCACCAAACATCGGTTAGGAACATCCTGTACATTTACAATACTGTAAACCATTGCACAAACCAATGTAAATCTTCAATGTTTACGGTCGGACATGCAGATGTGCTCTGCAAATGGTGATTCCAGATGTGAAGCGTTAAATTGTTTCTTCTCGCCCTTTTTAAGTTCGGATATCTCAGCCTCATCGTTACATCTTTGAGGAATGAGGCGGATATTTTACTGCTGTGAGGTGAACAATAAGAGAACATCGTAATACAAAAAAAAAACAAGGCTAGTAAGAAGGGTGTGCAAAAATTTGAACTTACCTCACCTGAACTGACAAAGTGCACATCTGTCACAAATCACTGCAACACTGATTATGCGGTCAATAAAGAGAACAATTGCAATAGCAGGAAACTAAAGTGCAGGTCTCTATGTAACAGACTGCATGTCTACTTGGCAAAGATATATCAAAAAGTATATATCTAAAAGCTAATGGCACTTTTAAAGTCCATGTGAGGTTAGTAAATTTCCTCAATAGGCTCCTGTGCGGCCTTTAAGGGATTTAGGTTTTTTTGTTTCAACTGCTGGAGGGAAACTGACACAATCTGAACATCTATTAATGTGATCTTCAGTCAAATGATTACAATAAGGACAATAAGTCTACAGCTGCATATATCTTAATAAGCACTGAAGCATTTTGCATATAATATCGAGGCACCGTATCTTAAAAGGCATGGGTGTAGATTCATCCACTGCTGTTCAAGTGATTAGCCTGAGTTATGGCTAAACAGACACAGGCTGCGACTGGCATCCGGCCACAAAAGCAACTAACGTCATATGATAACTAGATTTAAAAACAACAAAAAATAAGTATGTCACAAAACCTTGATAAGGTCACGTGTTATTGCTTGTTCAGGTGGTTGGTAGAATATTTTTTTATAAAAAAGAAAAGGTTTCTATTAAAAAAAAGGAAAAAAAAAAAAGGGTACCTATAAATAATACAAAGAAAACTTGCGTAGAAATAAACTAGTGATATCTCATATTTCATTACTATACGGTTATATTTTAGAGCACATCTACAACCTAGGGTTTCTTGCTTAGGTAATTTGAGGGGATCCAGCCCTCAATGTCTTCCCCTACTTTTTTACAGAACCACCATCCGCTGCTGTTCTTCTCCATAACCTCGAACACAGCACCCACCTTGAAGCTGGATGTTTGCTCATCCCCCTCAAAATCTGCCACAGCCAGATAGAGCTCGTCCTTACTGGGCTCCTTCAGTAAAGGTGGGAGCTTGTCTTTTGGTGGTCCCGGCTTCTCGCTCTTCAGCTGGGGTTTGGGAGGAATCGGGATTTTATTCACCTTGGTCTCATCTTTCTCCTTGTTTGGAGGTGGCTGAGAAAACCCTTTGGGTTTTGGGGGAGGGGGTCTGCTGAGTGGTGGTGGTCCAGGCTTGGGGATCTCCGGGGGTTCTTTTGTTGGAGGGGGTTTGATGTCGGTTGGGCTTGATGGGTCGGTTTTTTTTGGAGGAGGAGGTCTCTTTGGGACCATGGCAGGAGGTCTCTGAGGGGGTTCCTTATGGGGGGGCACAGCAGGTTTTGCCGGGGGCGATGAGCTCTCCTGGCTAAGACCATTTGTATGTTTTGAGGGGAGTTTGGGTTCATCTGAGTACTTACCATTGTTGAGAGTGGGGATGTGGACTGGGGAAGAGCTAGGTGGTGTACTTGGGTGGGGACCATTTCCTGCTGCTGAAGTCCCATTGTGTTGGTTCACCTCTGCTGATACAGAACCCAGATCTGCTGGTTTTGATGGCCTCAACTTGCTTCTCAGGTTAGAAATGTCCAGTACATTCTCTGCTGGGGGGTCTGGCTTGGCAGCTGGGGCGGGTTTAGGTCTGATCACCGGCTTGGCCTTCATGAACAAAGCAGGACCAGCTGCCTCCGGTTTCTCTTCCTGCACCTCTGACCTTGGCTTCGGTGGCTGTTTGGGTACTGGCTTCAGATTAAACTTCTTCACCTCTTTAGCAGAAACCTTGTGGCCACATTCGAGACCCATTTCATTTCGAAGATGAAGTGCTTTGCTCTTGTCCTCCTTTTTACTCTCTGCTGGTTTTTCTGGTTTGAAGGGGGCTGTCTTGGGTGTGACAAGGGGCACGATGACGCCAGGTGCTGGGGGTTTTGGAGGCAAAGGTTTGGAATGATCTGATCTTGGTTTCTCTGCTACCTCTAATTCAAAGCTCTTATTGATAGACTCCCTTCGAGGCGGTAGAGCTGGCTTCTCCTCGACTGGAGGGGCTGCTGGAGCTGGTGGTAAAGGCCCAGAGAATGTGCCGTTCCCCTTGCTGGCACTGGACTTCCAGTCTCTGAGTTTGGGCCGGGCACAGGACTCGGGGGCTGTGGTGGGCTCATCCGGTAAAGGCTTGGACCAGGTGTCATCTGTGCCTGAAGCATTTGAAGAAGCACCGTTCTCCAGCCTCAGCTTCTCCATCTCGTTGGGCAATGGAGCAAGGAAGTTGGGTCGCAGGGCATTACTGGTCTTCTTGTACTTGTCAATGAAGGTGGCAGGTGCCCATCCCTCTTTTTCATCTATCTGAATATACCACCAACCACTTGCATTCTTCTCAATCACCTAGGAGGTTAGGAAAAAACAAGAAATAAATATTTCAATGAAGTTTTCAATTTCTTTAAATAAATAAATCACAAAGTTTTTTATTAAAAAATATATTATATTAGTGTTGTATTTAGACAATGTAAGCTATGTAAATTTCCTTCATTTTCTCATGCCTTGGGCTGGCTCTGATCTACACCTTTCTTGTGATACCCACCTCGACCTTCACCCCAGCTTGAAAGCTAATACCATCAGGAATGGTGGTTTGAAAGTCTGCTATGGTGTAAAACTCTTCCTCAACCTGAGGAGGGATGGGGGGCTTGGGCAGATTTGCACCCCGTGGCTGTGGGATGGAAGAAAGTACATGAACATTAAGCCGATGATAAACTTCTTGGGGAAATTTTATCATTCATCTTCTGTGTCAAATCTTACAATGGTAAGATCTCTGCGTGGAGGGGGTCTGTGTCTTGCTCCCACTTCTGTAGACAGAGAGATTTGTGTTGACTGAGCATCCAAACAAATCCCATTTTAATAATGTGTACCACAAAAATCAGCAGTTAGCTCTTTATTTCTTTTTTGTTTACTGGGTATTGTCAATATTACTAGGTATGAAGAGTGTAGCCAAAGGAAATGTTTGCCATGATTAAAACGAAGAGGGATTTATCACACGTGTGCAAGCTGTTCATACATTTAAGCTGATGTTGCATTCACTTACTACTTTTGTTGTTATCAGAGAAAATAGAGAGTCTGTTCTCCTTCTGGCTGTTGTCGCGGTTCTCTTTTGCTGCATTGTTGTGCTGGTTCTGTTTAGAAAAGCCTTCCAGGTCATTTGTGCTGGCATGAGCACCGGCACCTGCCGACTGTCTCTGGCTCTGAATATCAGACTTCTTCAGGTAGGAGGCTGGGGCCCAGCCCTCAAGACCCTGGTACCTAAATGGAGGAGATATGTACATTTAGTGGTTTAAGTTGGGATGCAACAGGAAAAAACACACACATGTATTAACTAGGGATCGACCGATATGCATTTTTTTTAGGGCCAACGCTGATACCAATTTCTTTTACATTAGCCAATACGGGATGCCGATATTCTTGAGCCAATATTTGGGGCAGATGTGCTGTTGTTCACTTAATTTACATTTATTATAAAATAACACAATGACAACAAATGCTACAAGTTTCATTTTTAATACATATATACATTTATAGGATGAGCATATATCTTAAAATGGCTCGTTTTCATGTGTTACTTTGGGACAACTACTAAGGAGGCCTAATGATGTCGGGTAAAGTGGCTTTGACAAAACCACCTGAAAGGTCCATCTCACACCTCTGACAGAGAATGTTTTCTACTGCTTGCACTACAGTGGATCAATTCTGCTTTCTTTTTCCACTTTTTTAAGCTGAGCATCACTAAAAAGCATTCACAGCATTTTTGTGTATGACATGGACTTTGCAGCACATCACTGGTATGGATTACCTGATCTTCCACCAGCCTTCCAAATTCTTCTGAATAACCTCGACAACCATGCCTCTTTCCAGGTCGATCTCATCCTGATCCCTGGCCGAGTACGGGTAAATCACCGAATATTTCTCTTCTGTAGTTGGAACAAAAAGATGTCGTTTAATGCCAAGGAACAGGGCGTGCAGGCTCACAAAAAGAGGAGCATAAATAAATGCTGATGTAGGGTGGAAGCTGGAGAAGCAAAGCGCACACTGACAATCGAACTGGGATCACAAATATCTTGAGAGGTTTAACCTCACATTCAACCATCACAAAGATGATGATGGGCTGTTCTGCTTTTGTGAGGATTTGCTATTGTTGGTGTTCACTTAAAAACATCCGACACCTGAATACTGGAAAGGCTGAAAAACGAGCAAGGCGCGAGCAGCATCTCATGACATGAAAAGACATACAGTACCAGTCAAAAGTTGGGGCACATTTTCCCGTTAGATCCAACGGGAAAGTGTGTCCAAACTTTTGACTGGTACTGTATATAATATATAGACAGATAAATGCACAACACAGAAAACACACATAGATGCTGACTACACACAGCTAAAACTTGTTTATATGAGACATGCCATTATTTCTACTATTGTATATATAACAGAACCCATATGATACAACTTATAGCAAGAATATAATCTAATCTAAATGATTATATTATCATACATATTAAACTTAAAAATTGTATTTAGTTTGACAACATATGCTAAGGCACAATTAATTTTGCATGCTAGGGTTTAATTGTCATACCAGGGTCCTTCATGCAACATACTGTACATTCATGCATGTACTGTACATAAACATGCAGACGGTCGTGTATGCATGTGTGCAAACACACATACACACACAGAAAAAGGGGGAAAAAGAAAGGCGTGCGCTCCACCTTGCCCAAAGCCTGTGCTGAATAGATCCCCTAAAGTTCTGCGGCGACCCACGTGCCTTGGCAGTGACCAGAACCTCCGAGGCACTGACATCCCAGCACAGTAAGCGGGGCGAAATAGGAAGTGAGTGTTACACGGTGATGGTTTCAACCTTAATGAAAGCATGGTCAGCACTGATGGATGCTTGTTCAGCCTTGGACTGACAGATACTTCAAGTCTGAGTAAATGTTTTGCTTTTTCAAAATCAAAGCTTACGTTCGTTTCAATTTGAACCGTTTCCTTTGATGTTTTGTTGTTTTTTTCCTTCTTCAGTTTCAAAACAACCACACCATCCTTACTGACTTACTTAATAAAACCATATAAAGTTCTGTGGTTACAGCAGGTCAAACGTTTTTATGTTGGGTCTAAATGTGCAAACTAGTGTGGTGAACACATCTACATCCAACAGAAGACAAGTTAATTAGATGGATATTTATCATCATCAATATCCAATCTGTAAAACTGATTTCCCTTTTGTTCAAATGCGTCAAGTCTAGAGTCTGAGATTTTTAGCTGCCATGCTACACATAGACGGCAACACTTGTCTCACAGTCACCAGAGAATAAAAATCCCCCTCGTCTCATTTGCAGCAAAATAAGTGTTCTCCTCTATAAGTTTTATATTCTTCACATCTCTCCGTTAAAACAAGCTAAAGCTCTGCATTGAATTGATGTCAGGCAGCCTCAGTACTTTGTGTCAAAGCAGCATCAAAAGACATAAATGCCACCTTTTATGAGAAACCCTGAGAGCCTGAGGGGGAAAGCCTGGGTTAAAGATTATACCCAGCAGTGTGATTCCCTTTATCTTTAACTCAGATTTTAGGTTGTGTCAAGCCTGCTAACACAAAGAGAGTCTGTATTCATCCTGCTTCATTGTATGGCCTTCAAAAGGTAGTGCACCTGACAGCTTGTTCACTTAATAATGTTAAAAGACCACCGATCTTAATTTATGTGGCTAATATTTTCCCTGAGTAATCTATTAGGACTATCCAGTTATATTTTATTCAGTGGAACACCTAAAACATTACTTGTGGTTTTAATGTGTTTAAAGTTTAAAGTGTGGATTACAGAAGGCAATATCACGAATAAATGTGTCTTACATCCACATGCTTTCAGAAATAACTTGCACATATAGCTGGGTTATTTGAGAAATTCTCAGTTGTCTCTATGTGGTAAAGTTGAAGCTAAATAAAAGCATAAACAAGTTAAGCTTGATGTACCTTCTTCCCCTGGAAGAGTGAAGTCATCGGGGTCATCCTGTGCCTCGAGGCAGGTGGCAGGAACCCAGCCCTGAGCGTCCTCGGAGCTTACAAACCACCATCCTAAAGGAGCAGAAAACAGACACATTCACACACATCATATCTGGAGAATTTAGTTTAAAGGCTTGTTGTATGCTATACAACCCCATTTCCAAAAGTAATCAGATTTGACAGTTAGTGCTAAATCTAAATAAAAAGACGGTATTGATTAAAAAAAAGAAAAACCACATCATTAAATTCAGTTCGATACAAAAACAACACCTGAAATTTGACTGGTTTAAAGAAAGAATTCAGACCGGGGCAACAGTATTTGCTTGACGTCATGTTAAAGTCATCATAACTTAAAAGGGTTGATTGAAACAGGATGGGGCATAAGAGAGCATCTAAGAGAGGCTGAGCCAGACCAGAAAATTCTCAGTATCCAAAGGGTGAGGCTGAAAACTCAATTAGTAGCTGGGATTTCATAGTGGAAATCACCCAATAGGCTCAGGAACTCATCTGAAAACCACTAAACACTGCTCACCACTACACCCACAAATAAAGCTTGTGCCAAAGTTCAATGAAGAAGATCTTTCCCCACACATTTGCCTTTGGCATTTTTATCCTGCTATGCTTTGTCACTTCCATTTCCCCCACACCGTCAGTCGCAGGAGGTTCATCAGAGGCATTTGCCACCTCGTATCTCTGTTCATCCACCGCCAACATCTACACTCTGAGGGGGTCCCATCTTATCCTCTTCCTTCATGTATGCCACTTCTCAACCGAGATCAAGCATTGGAGTGTAAATGCCGAACAAAATTGCTTCAAATTAAACCTTTGTAGATTAATACATTTTCTTACATCTTTTTATTTGATCTCTCCTTATTGAAATGCAAATGAACCGTAATTCGAGCTGAGCTGCAGTGAGGTGTTCAGGGATCCTTCTGTGTGACAAATCAAAATCTGAAATTCTTTTTTCCAGATGATGCTGCATCACCTGATCTAAAGATCGATGATATGAAAGCATGCACCTTGTATAATAGAAATAATGATTGTATACACAGGATGAACTTGCCAGATTCATTTTTCTCAATGACCTCCACCACCTGGCCCACATGCAGGCTGATCTCAGAGCTCTCCTGCTTCTCATAGTCTGTTACTGCCACATACTGGTCGAGGAGGAGGGGGTCTGCAGAGGTTGAATCTCCTGTAGGAAGAGGGGGAAACAGAAGTTTTTGTAAGCTGCTTCTTTCTGCTATTTTCCTTAGACAAGTGGAAAATGAAATATCAGTGTGGAAAAAGCCTCCACTCAATATCTTCTGCTATTTACTTAAGATCTTCGGTAATATTAGTGAATGTAGTTAAAGAAACTCCACGAACTTGGACTCATAAGATCACATCGTTGTGGTTATGAGGTATTGACCTTTAAAGGTTTTGCATCTCACTGACTAAATGTAATGTGACCTTTTGAAATGCCAGATTTCATGTGCACATTGAAGAATTTCCCTAAAAGCCATATTTAAGTATGACCTTCACAAAACAGCCCATTTTCAACTGTAGAGCAACAATTTGTAAATATCTTATATCTGATTAAATGCCATGGATAATTCCAAGATTACAATTTGTCCAAAAGATATTAAGTAAAAAGTTTAAATGAGAGGAGGCTTATCTGTGGGATTCACCATGGCACGGAGAGGAGGAGGCAGCACACAAGATTGGGAAAAATGGCAGAAGGGAATAAAAAGAGGAAGATATGGAGGATGGGAGTGAAAGCTATGATTGTAAAAAAGAATGTGAAAATGGATCATGTGATTTCACCATAGAAACGATCAAGCTCCACCAACAGCCACCACCAACACTAGCAATGAATCAGCATGAGAAAAATCAACTTACATTACAAGTATGTGCTACATAATACTTACTACGATAAACCCGGATAGACAATACTTTACATAAAGTCATGTGAAAAAGAAAGTACTGGAATATTACATCAATAAAATTTGTACAGACATGCTAGTGATCAAATTAAGTGCATTTGATTAGCAGCACCTGGCTCTGTCTTATCTTCTTAATTCCAATAAAAGCAGCATTATTTTCCAGTGTTTCTGTATTTTGGCTTAGTCATTCACACAATAAATATATTATAGTAATAATGTCATAGTGTAATATGTCATGTGTTGTTTGTTTTTGCTTGTAGTCACCCAATTGTAGCCTTTGGAAAGGACTTACAAACTAAAAAAGGGTGTACTTTCTTCTTCATGTGACGGCAACTGTAGATGAACTACTTGTTTAGTTACATGGAGTGTTGTTAAGGTGACAGGTTTTAATTGTAAAAATCTTAATCCCATCAGTAATTTAAAGTCAGGAATTGGAATATTAGAAAAGAAAATATTTCTTCTAAGTAAAGTGGACAGAAAATAAGCTGAACTAGGTTGAGCTAGCCAGGTACTCACATTAAACCCATCATTACAAAACATGAGAGTGATTAATGCCATTCTTTTTTCATTAATGAGAATGGCATTCAGAGGCATATTGACATAACTTTGCTTTTAAAAAAGTAGTTTGCAATACTGTTTTAAATGTTACATAGCATAAGTAAATACTGTATTCCCCTTTATTTTCTGCTAGATGTGCTAGTTTTAAGGATCTTTATAAAAAAAAAACTTAAAATGCCCTTCATTATCAGATGTTGACAGCATAATTAAGCAATAATACATTAGCTACATTCCTGCTTATTTTCATGCAGTTAAATTTGTCATCTTTTTCTTCAGTATTTACTTTCTCTGTTCTAACATACCACACATTAATGTAGCCTAGATATGAGCCACATGGTTTCTACATCATTTTCTTCGTTTGCAGAACCAATGCAAGCCCCAAGCCCTCAACAGAACCACATCCCACCTGCCCAGGCCAGGGAAGGAGAGGGGGGAGCAGGCCATTAGCAACCCATCGGGTTACACACACAGCACGACAACGCATGACAGCGTGTTTACTACCTCGCTTTAGGAAAGAAGTCGCTCTCTCCACAATCCCTGATGAAAAGGAAAATGGTTGGAGAAAAAAAAAACTGAGAAAATAACATGGATGCAAGAATAGAAGATGAATTGAGAGGAAATTGAGTTTATAGAAAGGAACAGAAAAACTATTTTTAAAGGTAGTTTTTGTGTTACCAGTAAAGTCAAAACCAGTACAACATTCAAGAAAAAGACAAAATGTATTTGGCATAAATCTGTTTGTAATTAAAATCTACTGAAGTACCATAATCTGTATTTTCAACCCGTACAGAACTCTACCACTAGATGGAGATCATGTTATATTATATATATGCAGGGGGATTATGAAATACTTTAAAATAAAGAAAGGAAAATATAACAGGACACCTTATTCTTTTTCTTAAGGCAAAAGAATGCATAAAATAAAATACGTAACCTAACCCTAACCCTGTTTGTTTTTCAAACATTAAACCCAAGCAGTGTCTTACCTGACTTCTTCTTTCCAATGGGCTCCCTGTCGAAGAGAATAAAACCATCACAATACTGCAGATAAACATGAATAATACAAATAAACATTTGTCTTTCAATGACTTTTAATGTTTTTTTTAATCCATCAGCTCATCACTGAAAAATCCCTTCATATTACAATTACCAATGATTATCAACAATAATCTCAGCCTGTTGCATATTAAATCAATTCATATGAAACAGACACATAGGAGTACCATGATTTGCTTCCACGTACAATCCAGGCCAACATGTATAAAGAGTCTCTAGATAGCTGAGCTCTAATGTTTGGCCTGATGTTAAATTCAACGCAGCATCTGCTGTGTCTGCTTTAGACATTAGCCAGATAGAGACCATCACTCCTAGGCAACAGTCAGGCGCTAAATCAACCACCAGATGCCTCGAAAAAATAATTGGTGGCTAATGCTCTGCATTTCTCTGACTCTCTCACTCCATCTCTCCCTCTTTGCCATCTAAATATTGTTGCCTTACCCTATGCCCCTCCATCGCATTTCCTTTTTCCATCTCACATCTTCCACGTCTACTTAGCTCACTCCCTCATCTCCTTTGATGGTTTTTCTTGGCAGCTACGTTTCCCTGCATCCACACAAACTCTCTCAGTCTCATAAAGCATTATTCGATCGGTAGAACTGTTAATTGTGGAGACTTAAGTCTCAATAAATCCTTATTCATAAGCATTCCCATTAATGTACTATAAAAAGAAACATGGAAGCAGGCCAACCAAAGTAGTATCAATAATTCTGATCAATCCAGAAGATGCGTAGCACTTTTCTTTTTCTTTTTTTTTTTTAAGAGAGGTAAAGCCAAGGTCGTGTAAAGTAGCGGGCATAGCAGATGAACTGGATCCTTGGAGTAATATGGTTATTTTAACCTGTTCAGCAGGAAATAAAATAAACCCTCCCACTCTGAGGCTCTGATTACTCTGAGGCTTGGGAGAAAAAAATATTACGATAGGGAAAATTTTACCTTTAACTTTCTATTCTACATTCTCAGCATGATGGACAGTTATTGCTGCAAAGCATGAGAACACAAACACTTGTTTTGCTGTCGCAGAAATGATGGCAGATGAGGGGAAATGTATCAAAACCTCTTCTACAAGGCAGCAAATTTGGTTTGATTTAACTATAAATGAATTATTAACTTTCCCTGATCTGAAGCAAAAACCTGGTAGTGAACCGGTGCTGTATAACACAACTCCATCTCATTCTTTCCATCATGTCATTCCGTCTAAATTCTCTTCAGATACTCTTGACTTATCCTTTCCTTGTCTCACTCTTGTTGCAAAACATCCACTTTTCCTCAGATTTCCTCTTTTCTCACTTATTACTTGGGCCTTTGTGCACTTCCTCTTTACAACTAAGTTCTTCCTTTCTTCTCCTTTTTGCTGCTCTTAAGGAAAAAGTCCAGCATGTCTGTCTCGCTGCAGCAGATTTATAGGCCGTGATAAATCTTCTCCCACAGCGGCTGCCGTGTCTGTACACCAGCCTTGTTGTCAGTCAGCCAAACAACAGGCTGCACTAACAGAAAGCAGTAATCCAATTTCAGTAGACAAACCAACTCCTTCCTATATTCATCCTCCACAAGTAAACGGCCCCTCTCTTTCCTACTTCTCAAGAAATGCTTTGGGTTTGTACAGCGAGTAAGGAGGCATTTGTCTTTGGCAACCTCCTCCATAAAAGACAAGGTGAACAGAGAATAAAGACAGCAGCAGCTGTTGTTTCTGACACCAATACTTTTCTTTCTGACAGGCTGTTTATTCTCTCATACATATTGGCCATTTGATATCAGACATTTACGACTAGCATTTAAGAGTTAGATGTCTGATTTGAATCGTGAAACTGGGAGACAATCCTAGACTGAGAAAAGTTTTCCATCATCTATCAGATGTGCAAGTAGCACTGTCACGACAACTCCCTTGCACTGTTCTTTAGCATCAGCAGTAGGGAGAGTATTTAGATCCTGAGCTGTAAATGAACAGCAAACCATCATATTATAAAACATCTGCACTGTCAAAAATACGTTATCCTAACCAAACGATCAACTTAGCTTAGTAGAAATTACATTTTATCCTTTAATGCTTTTAATTCAATCTGATAAATAAAAATACATCATACAGTAAAAGCCCAATCTGCTCTGATCTTTCGTTCAGTGTCAGTTCTGTAGGACGCATGCTGCCAGGCTAACGGCTACTTACTTAAGTAAAAACTACTTGGTTAAAACATATGTTTCCAGACCATCAGCCTTAGGGTCAGAACAATCCAAGCCCACATAGGTTCTTTGTCTGTGTGTTTGTCTGAGATCTGTCCTGCTGTGTAGAGAGGAGAGAGTTGTTCTAAGTGTCCATGATAATGCAAATGTGTGCTTCAGATCTGTTGTGATGAGTGTATCGTGTCTCCCTGACCACCATGCTGTGTTGTGCTGCTCTCTTTCAGAATCCTTTCAGCTCATCTAACAGCACAAAAGCCCAAGCTGGTTCCTCCCCTAGGCCTTTCTACTTGGCCCTACCACTCTATTTTGCAAAGATAAGGTGCCCCTTCAGCCATGTAAAAGCCCATAATGCCCTGTTTATAGAGCCACATGACTACTGTTCCTTGAAACCTAAAAGTAAAGAAACAATTTACCTCTGCAAAATGGAGGCGTGGGGCCAAGAAAAGGAAAAGGGATTGGGCCCACATCTCTGAACATCAGATCATTTTGAATAAAAAACATACTTTGCAAAGTATCTCGCTCATCACTCAATGGCTTCTCTCCCTCTGGTCGCCTACTCTCCCCTCCTGGTTGGTATATCAGATGTGAAATAATTGCTTTACCTTTGTTTTTTAGCAATGATTCTACTTTTAATGGGAAAGCATAAAGCACGTCTCAAAGTGACATCCAGATTATAGATGACAACGTGACAAGCTGTTGCAAGCACACACTTCAAATTCAATCTCCACGACAGCTATGCATGCTTTTGATTGTCCGTGGTAAGCATCTCAGTGTCTGCAAGTCCCTCCGGAGTCGATGGAAACATGGGAAATTGAACACTATGGAACTTTAAAAAAGGTGTTTTAGTTCCAATATGTAGGGTTTTCCCTGAATTTTAAATGAAAGTGTTCTGGCACACAGCAGATGCTTGCTATCTGGAATTCACCAGTGAACACCAGTGTATGTTATCTTGGGGGTCATGGCTCAAAAAGTTTGAGAAGCCCTGCTCTAGCCTCTACATCTCTTGCCAAGCATGCAGGAAGAAACTGGTGGCTTCTAAAAATGCAAACAAACAAGCATTACAGCTGGTGGTCAGTTCATCCATTGTGTTCCACAGATTAATGTAATATAGCAGACTGGAATGAAGTTTGATTTAAGGGATCAGGACACAATGATTGTCTTTCACCTCTATGATCCAGAATATAATATAGAACCTCCATTCTTTTGTGTGCCATTTTACTGCTGACCCAACATGCACTTATGTCATATGTCACAAGACTAATAATCTCAATTTCCAGCCTACAATGGCAACTCCTCAACATCACCACAGAATGTGATGACGGAGAGGTTAAAGCTAATGCTCTCGCTGACAGCTGTTTGGTGAGGAAAAAAACTAATCTCGAGGGGTCAAAATATTTCCCCAACCTCTTCTGCCCTGGAGCTGCTGGTAACCTTAATAACTCATTTTCAACCAGTGTTTATGTGTGAAATTCCGGCATCCAGCACATGCATGTGTGTGCTGGATGCCGGAATTTCGGTACCCACTGACGTCTTTGTTTCGGCACGTAGTTACTGTCAGCAATGAAAATGAGGCTGATATGTTGAGCAAGATTTACAAGAAACACGAGAGGCGGTCGACAAACGTTTCGAGCGACCGTGCAGCCTCAGCTGTCTGGAGTCTGAGTTGCAGCTACATGCCGACATGCAAACTCAGCACTTCGAAAATGACCCATTAAGTGTGTTTCTGCTCGACAAAAACAACAGGAAACAGGCTGACATTATGAAATCATGAACATTAAAAGGGTGAAATGAATGCTCATTACCAGCAGAGTGGATGATAAATGCTGGCAGGACGTGACATGACATGAGCCGGGGAAACAAGGGTTTTGCCGTTTGTGTGTGAGCCTTGGGGCGGGGGGGAGTTCTAAAACTCTAGGAGATCGGTGTGTTTGTGTTAAAGTGCGGTACTTACTCCTTGGGTGGGTTGAGGTCCTCAGGTCTGGTTTCAAAAAACACTCTGACCTCCTCACATTGAGAAATGTAGACTGGCAGCTGAATCAGAGCCTACACAGGCAGAACACAGCAAGAAACTTAGTTTTTCACAGAATTACTTACATCGGTCTTCCAAAAATAGTTTTTTTACTGGCTCCATCTACACACAGAGGCACTTCCATTCAGCATGGACACTGCCGAGTGTGGCCTTTAGTTAGGAATCAATGAAGAGCAAAGAATAAGGGCTTTATCTTAAAAACTTTACACTGAAGTTATTTACCTGCAACATATAAAATGAAGAAGATTAAGAAATATTTTATGATAA
>JAOXYM010000016.1:16729957-16740853 GCA_028567055.1 Leptatherina wallacei | reverse complement strand
TGGCCGATACCGATTATCATAAAATTGCCCAATTTCGGCCGATATTATCGGCCAGGCCGATAATTGGTCGATCCCTAGTCCCAATTTCACAGTAAATTACACAGCAGATCCAAAAAAAAATCGAGCATGAAATACCTCTTTAATCAGATCTATATTAAACAAGAAATTATCAGCAGACATGTGATGTACGAAGTAACTCCCCCTACTGATTTTCACTAGAGACTTTTTTTTTTAACAGTCGTCAAAAACGCTGCTAATACCTGCTAACATCTAGAGTCCAATGGTAAAGTGTTTAATGGGCATTCAGCCCCGTGTCAGATGACTGCAGTAGTCAAAGTTATTTTAGGTATTTATCAGCACTGATGGGAACGCTGATCTCGGATGCACACACTCATTTTGAATGAAGGCGGTGCCTCAGGATAACGGTGGCTCGCTTTTTCTTTGCAGAAACACATATTCAGAAAATTGTGATACCAAAGATTGAGCCTGTGAAAGTGACAACAATAACTTGAAGACAAAAAGACATAAAACTGATCAATTTGAGCTGTTTGTAAGAGCTGAGCACTTACTCATTATCCCATTGTGTGAAACTCATATCTATGCTCCGTTAAAATAAAGAAACAAATAAACTAAACGTCATGCCCTCATGGTGAAGCAGACAGGCTTGTTGCCTGGGCGATACGTAGCAATGCTGGATCAGTATGCTGGCTCTGGCCTTAGAGTCTGGACTGTAAACATGCTATTACTGACAATGGGAGAGGATTTAAATGGCTTTTGTTTTTCTTTTCCTTTTTTAAATTCTATTTAGTATATCCAGATTTAAAAATCCTAAATGCAGCAAATAGAGTTTGGGGGGGGGGGGACAAGCATAAAAAAGTCAGCTAAACTTTAACACAAATAAGTGACTACCACTGGAATGTCTGGACTTGTGAGTTGCCCAGTTATTTGGAGCAACGACCTTCGTCTGGAGCCACACATTAATAATTACAATACAGCATGCGGTGGCAATGACAAACACGATGTTGTAAAGACTGCTCAGATTAGACTTGATAGCAGCTTTCCTAGAGACAAAAGCACTATTCTAAATGTTCAGAATTCATTTGACAAGTAGTACAAAATGATGATGTTTCATAGCCAGATTAAAAAAAAAAAAAAAAAAAAACATACTTAAAAAGAAAATCCATTAGACAAAAAATTGGATCAATTTCTAAATAAATATTTGTAAAATAACAGACTTAATCTAAGAGTTACAGGAAACATGGAAATACTGACAGCTTGCTGTATTGCACAATGTCAGAAAGTCTGATTGTTGGTGAAAGCAGCAGCAAAACTGCATCTGAAAGAAATAGTTTAAATAAAAAAAGTGGTCTTTTCAGGGGAAGAAGTTGATTCCTTTTATTCTACTTCAAATAAGAATTAACTTTCATTGAAAAAACTCAAGCAAACAGTGAGCACATTGGCCATTAACACAATATCAAAGATATGGTAGCTCACTATTGGTTGCCTATTGTTTTCTACTGTAATCTAGTAAATACTCAATGGCAAAACAAACTGTATTACCTTCATAACTGACAGAGCCTTCAGGGATAAACTAAAAACTATATGCAACAGAAATTAATTGACTTTTTATTCGCTCCAATGGACAAACCAATTAAGCCAGAACCCCTTGTTAATGAAATGAAAACGTAATAAATGATGGAAAAAATGGATCTTCTAGACAAGCAAAAGAGGTGAGGCAGTCCACCTCTCTCATCCTTTGCTTAAGATGTAACAGAAGGAATTCAAAAAAAGAGGGGGGGGGGGAGACACTTAACTCAAATAGCATCAATTTACTTAAAAGTCCAATACTTTGAAAATGACACAGTACCACCTTAAGAGGGGCAATATAAACACAGAGACAGCCAGCCAGACAGAGACAAACAAAGAAGATCCAATACCCCACACATTGTAATTGTTCCCATGTGTCTGACTGAGTACAGGCACTCCCCAGTCTCTGTGTCTACTTTAAACCTTCCATCTACTCTGTAATCAGAGCCACTTTAACAAGGAAATGCATATGGAGATAGAAAAGTCCTCTCTTCAAATACACCAGTTACATCATTCATTCAATATCGAATATTCATGCTCCACATGGAGGGGAATCAACTTCATTTGTGTGCATTCAGTTTTCATCACCAGAAAGAGGAAGTCTGTGTATGTGCAAATCAGATCAAGTGCAGAGTTACACAGATACACAGACTCAAATGTCCCCGCAGATCCTCGTGCACATCGTCTAATGACCACATGCATGTCGTGGGTATCCTAGGAAACCTTTGCATACATGCTGATGCACAAAGTAGAGCACCCCGCTGCGTAAAGCAGAACACAGCTTAATAGCTTATTGAATTAAAAACCACTGTGTGATCTAAGCCCTCTCTCATTCAGCACAGCCTGAGGACGAGACGAGGCTCTCGTTCTAAACACCCAGATTCTCCACAATAAAAGAAGAAAATCAGCAAAGTTTCATTACAATCTTGGCCTTGGGCTAGTCTAAAATCCAAGTTTGGCAGTTTGGTCCCATTTTAAATTCATTAACGCGGCCAGATCTCGTACACAGATTGTGTTTGTCCTGGTCAGTCTATTGAGTGAGTGACATAATCATCTGAGGGACAATAATAGAAGCTAAACTGTGGATGCACAAGTAGATGACCTGGGGTCAGCCACAAATGAGCATCATACACAGCTCCCATTACATATTTGGTTTTTGGTGAACCTACACCATGCTGCTAAGAAATAAACAGCAAATTATTACACCCGATCTGTAGAAAGGTGTGTACCTTTCAACTGTCACAGGTTAATTGACTTAACTGCATGCACCACCATTAAAAAAAATTCATAAAGTTACAAGAAGGAAGCACAGAACTGTTGCTGCTTTATGAAAGCAAAGTCATTGCCGCCTTTACTAAGTTCTGTTCCCTGATTACAGCACATGGAAAATATGTGACAGCTGAGCAACTTTGAATTCCTACACCTGTGAAGTAGAACTATATCTTATATCTAGTGATTGAGGATACTGCAAGTCTAAGCTCATGATGCTGAGTGGGACATGTGTGCAGAATGGAAACTGCTTTGGTTGACATGGAAATAAATGTTTAATAACAGAATGTGAACCCATAATAAATATCATTCCATATCGAGAGAGAGGGAAAAAAAACTGCACAACTGCTGATTCCAAGTTCATTCTTTCAAAGTAAAACTCCTTCATAAAACTCAGAGGACAGAAGGATTGCATAAATTCTCTTCACTTATCTCGAGCAAGAAAATTTGGTGTTAAAGGAAGTTTTCGCTGAAGTAAATCCTGTCGGGCCCTTCAATGTTTTCATGAGAAAGAAGGACCACTGGTTAAGTGCTAATCTAGAAAAGGTCCAATAGAGACATTACGTGTTGATATTAAAACACTGTCTGATACATTTTACAACAGTTTCACCCCTTAGCCACCCTGGACCTCAGACCTCAGAGGAAATACAGCAGACACAGGGCTAAAATAATCGTATACCTCCTAGAGAAACTGGATCACTTAAGATCAGGGTAAAAATACAGCATAGTGTTTCCAAAAGGGCTTTAATTCAACAAAAATACACACTGGAACTGTTGTGAATACTACTACTTTGTTAAATTCTTAGATATTCCTCTGTAAAGTTAAAACATGTAAATGGATAATGGAATTTCTGAGAATGAATTAATAGTCTTGCTAAAACCTCCCAAAATAAAGACGAATGGTACACAATTAATAAGAGAAAACTACAAATGAATCTTCCATTTGCCAACGACTTAAATATTTATTGCTACTGAAGACCCAAAGTCATGTCAATAAACAGCCAGTGTAAACAGTCACAGGAAAAGCACATATTGCTGATGCTCATCCTACGTATCACCTGCTTGAAGCCAGCTGTGCTGGGAGGATGTGGTTAATGACACATCCTGTCTGGCTCTGACACTTTTGGCACGACCATGGAGATCTTCAGAGGAAATTAATAAAAATACAAAGACACATGACAAGAAATGAAGCGTTGGTTTACAGGAACAGTTGAGTGATGTAACCATGACGGTCAGAGAAGACCTGATGATGTCAGACTGTCTTCTTCCTCTTTATACCCAGCTGTGTATCTGGTCACTTGAAAAACTAACCACAAAAAATTCCCCTTCAAGAGTTTAGAAATGATACTTGCACAAAATACAGCCTCTTTATCTCGGTGAAGCCGGTGAGACTTCAAACCAGCCGATCAAGTTGGCTTAGAATATATCACTGCCAAACCTAACAGCAGATAAGAAACATATTCTCTATCTCTCCATTGAGGTTTATCTTTTATCCACCTCACCACTAAGAGCCCACCCAGGCGCTGCCAACGCAGCAGGAAGCAGATGAGCGACACAGAGGAGGTGAGCAACAAAAGGCTGGAAATATGGTGCAAAGTCGGAGAAAAAACTGAAAATAATCACTGACTCTTTTCTGTCATCACTTGTAGCTGTGGTTAAAGGTGCATTTCGACCAGTCGTTTCCACTTCAGCACACAAATGACGATGTCTAAAGTCACTGACTAGTCATAATAAACTAGTTATTTTACCTGGTGTTAAAATTTCCAGCTATCAAAGTTCACCTTTTAGATCACGACAGACAAAAAAATATCATCTCAATGGCGTCTGAAGTCTTCATAGGCCCACCAGCCAAGTAGTGCTTCTGGCTTGATGATAAAAACCAAATTCACAGAACAATCCAGCACGGGAATATCTAACAGAATTGTACTTTAGCTGCAGAAATTATCATTATGCATATCCAATTAAAAATAGTTCACTTCAATCCAGTTACTAGCCAATTAAATACAATTCAAATCTGGTTTAATTCAATTCATTTCAATACAGTCCTGTTCAGTCCGATGAGATGGCAATTCATAAAAGATGATGAGGAAAGAAAGTCAACAGATTGCATCAAACGTTCAACATTTTAAAGCCCAACGGTTCGTTGAGCCAAAGCACAAAAACGTCATTATTATGAATGACGGGAATTATCAGAGAGGATTTTATGTGATCATTTATTTAACTTGTATAGAAACAGTTGAGTGATATAAAACATAAAGGTCACATTTCCATGTTATTTTCTGCTGTTTGGTAGACTGCTAGCCTTCATCTCCGTGCACCTGTGTCCTACAGCACATGTGAGGAGTTTTACTCCCACCCAATAACTATTTTGGGGGTGTCTCACTTACATTAACCAGACTGTACTGTGTCATGCATTTGTCACTCTGAATCTTATGGACATCGTTTTGAGGCTAAACGCTGCAGCACAGATACGAGAACATTTAGGTTTGGAGAGCCCATTAATCAGCGAATTAGATGGATTTGCAGCAGAACGGTGGCGGTCAGAATCACTGAAAGACCACTGATGTGGAAAAACGATCTTTTCCTCCACCACTTCATCCAGTTTGCTGAACTGGAAATAAAAAAGGTGCTGCAGGATGCTCTCAGCAACTGGCTATTGCCAATGCTTTCAAACAGATGACCAAATAAAACTGACTTTATGCAATGGCGCACTTTGACTGATGATGTAACAAACGCTCTCTTACTCAGCTACCACAGACATTTGTTTACAAAGCTCAAAAGGAAAACAAAGGTATTTCTTACTAATGTATGAATTGTGTTTGCCGATAACGTGCATGTGTATATTTCAGCTTAGGCTATCATGGTGACATAAAAACAAAAGAGAGAAACTTGAGGTGTTCATAACCCTGACAGGAAGCCCAATCAGCTGACTTGCCTTACAGAAACTGAAGAGGTCTCGCCATCAAATAGGTCCAATGAATAAAAGACAAATATGAGGCGATGCGAGCAGACTTCTAAGCGTTCTATTAGCGACCTTTACAGGCTTAAACTAAATGAAATTAGTAATGAAATACTTGAAAGCCTCGGAAAGCTTTGGTGAGGCATTACAGTTCTTTATGTCATTGCTCATGCTTTAACCGTTCTAATCAATTAATAAGAATTTAATTTAATTTCGTCTGACTTCGTGCTTTGTTTAAACTGCATACATGCTCATGAAAGGTAATCGCCTAACTGGGTTTCCCAGAGTCCGTGCTCTCTGAGCTCAAATGTGGCCAGTCCTCCCTTACCACCACCGGATCCATTACCTTCAAAAGAGGAAGGAATACTAGGACACTAATGAGATTTCCTCCTTGTGCAACACGCACCGGCAGCCTGACGTTCGAGGATGATTCAGACATTTCTGTGGTCATCAGTGCGGTCTCCTCATTCATCACTATCCGCTGTTGACTTCAGTGGGACATTTTCCGACTCTTCTCACATAATATAATTACCAGTGTCATATGGGTGGAGCAGGAAGAGGCTGCCAACAAGTACCAGGTCTACAAATGAAGAGTCTTGCGTGATGAAGATGGTCCTTCCATCACTTTCCGTCTTTTCTAATGGAAAAGGCTGCGACAGCAACACCAGCCCTTGAGCCCATTTAACACGCAACACATACACACACGAACATGCTTACTCACCTGGAGGTCAAAGAACTTGCTGTAGCGCCTGTAAATGATTTCTGTGCTGCCATCACTCCAGGACACCTTGATGATGTAAACCTGGCAAAGCAAAAGACAAAAATAATTGAAACATGGACACTTAAAAAGCAGCACCTGAAAGCCCAAAAGCCTCCAAGGGCTTCACTCCTGAGTCATGGTGGCATTATTTGGAAGGGCTGTGAATCTTATGAGGCCGGATGAGGAAAGACAGACGGGTCGCTTACTAAGCCAGCATCGGGCATCAGTCAACGTTATGATCTTCTCACATGAAAGCAACAAGGATAAGCCATTATTTCACTTCCTCCCATTCTTCGACTTCCTGGGGCATTTGAATCACTTCCCACCAGAAAGTGGATTATTATCCTGCATGAACGCAGCAGACTGGCTCAAATGGCTCCATGAGGAGTACTTCCATTTCTCAAAAAGAGGAAAAACAAAGGAACATTGACAGCAGCCCTGTTATCTTGACACAACGGTGGCATTACGATAAGGAAAATATACTTTGGAAATGTGAAGGTGAAAGTTCGCCATGCTCATGTGAAATAAAAGTGTAAGATCACAACCAATCTAACTTAACAACAGGGGTCTGGAGGCAACAGTTGCATTTTTTCAGCCTGTTCTCTGAGAAGTCGAACAGAGAGCGGGGGGTGGATTGGAAACTCCCTGGTGGCTCACTGTGTCTGGCTGACTGCTGCTGGCCTCACTCCCAGACCTTCTCTGGCCTGACTCCTTCTTCCAGGGCACTTGAGTCAGATATGGCCACGGATGGGCCAAATTGAGGGGCTCCACAGGCAAGCAGGGAGAGTATCTTGATTAAATAAAGTTATAACTGGTATTTTATGTGTGTGCGTGTGTGTGTGTGTGTGTGTGTGTGTGTGTGTGTGTGTGTGTGTGTGTGTGTAAATGAACAAACTTTAATATGATGTAATCATATCTGGTCGGCAACTTGGCGATGCACAAGAAAGCATACAGACAGATGGAGAAGACACAGGGCCACAAGCACTCTGTGTCCTTGACCCCCAACACTCACAGCAGCATAAGGTCTGCTAGGTCCAGGCTTTCATTTTCACATGTCACGTGGATACAAACCAACATATTGGTATGAACCCACATGAAGACACACACTGTGAACACACGACTAACACAAACACCTGCTAAGGCCTTGGCTGTGGTTCTCGTTGTTGGACTTCCTGCTACTATGATGTCATACTGTATGTGTTACTTTATATGCTATCAACTGTGTGTGCTTGCAGGCAAAACGAACACACACACACACATATTTAGCTGCTCCCACAGCACATTTCAAGACTAAACTGATAGAAGCTCCATTCTTTGTGGATTCCAGAAAAAGCAAAAGATGATTTCTCTTTTTCACATTCTTGTCTCCCACACAAGCTCCGCAGTGATCGCTGTGAAAGGAAAAAAATCCCTCCATTTATTCAGACAGACACAAGAACAACTATGGTAGTACAATACAAATCCCCCATATATCCCACATCGGCATTTTACTCAATTTTTTTGTATGATTCTATCAGTACATTAGATGCTCAAATGAAAATAATAAATACAGAAACTGTACGGAGGTCATACAACTACAAATGCTGCAGGACATGTGATGATGTCCGGTCCTATTCTACAGCTGCCCCCTGTGACAACCATAGTAAATCTGTTAGCTACACTTCCTGATCGAACCAGGCCTGCATGTACATTTTGCTCAGTTAATTGGATGCCCTGATGCATGGCAAAGCTTAACAGCATCAGGATTAGTCTTGATAGACAGCAGACACACTGACTTGCCTGAGGTGTTTTTCTAATAGTATCCCCTTATGTGGCACATAAGATAAAAAGACATGTAAACAGAGCTTCAATTGAGATTTTGTCAGGATTCATTCTCTTTTAGTGAAGCTGCACAATGCTTATATTCACATGTGTACATGTGTGATACTAAGAGTTAAATTGTGCACACACAGAGAGGGTCATATAGGTCACATGAGCCTGAACTATTTAATGCCAAACAGCAGAACCTTGTCTAATCACCCTTGTTTTATTTTAATCTTATACAGAAACAGTGTGGAAAGGCAAAAGTTAATACAGCTTATTTACTGTATGGATTGTTGGCAGATTTATCTATTAGTTTAGAATTTTGTAATAAAACTGAAACTAATTTCCAAGCATGAACCATTCTTGTTGAAAAGCTACTTGTGAAAAACTCTTTCTCCATTTGGGACATGCTTGGTAAACTGTAATTTGACACTCTCTTTGTTTTTACTTTTCCCAGCAGGAAAAGGAGCAGAACTGCAGAATAACCTCGTTCTGCTGCTCGCGAGGGTACAAAGCTCTCTGATGGCTACATACAGGGTTTCTAAAAAGGATCTTACGTAGTGTTTGTTCGGATTCCTTCGCTTCTGGACATCTTGCACGGTTACTTCTTGCACGGTGCGCCGTGGCATGATGTCCTCTTCTTTACGTATCCGTTACGACGAAAGGCAAAATTCCCTGTTGGGTTTTACGAGCGATCACACCCGAATGAAAAAGTTTTCACTGCGACGCTCCTTTGTCATCCGTGCGCTGCTAAGATACGTGACCTGTGACTGTAACGCCGTTTTCTTTTAAAGCTACCACGTCAAATGTCCTTACCAACATTCAAATACCCCAGAGAAAATAAGTTGACGGTCTATCGGTCCCTGTTTCCCTGCAGTCCTGCTCCTCGTCCCGACCCGCTGACGACTCCAACCAAACTCCCAGCCTATCCCAGCTCGCCCACTCCCATTTCAGCAGCTGAAACGCTCCATGGACCAACCCTCCAGCCGGCGTCACAGCTAACCACCAGCTGCCTGAGCCCTCAAGAGTTCAGTCCCAAGTAGCATAGTGGTTGGGAGCAGGCATAGGTGGGTTAATAACAAACGCAGCGTATAAAGAACAAGAGCAGTCATACATGTTTGATGAGTCGGCGCAAAAGTTTAAGCCAGACATGTCTGCTCAGACACGTTATTATACATTTACTATTATGTCTTTCACTTACAGCTGGTTTCAGCTGTTTAAATTACTTTTACATTCATATTTTTTGTTTTATCTTATGAAGTTGTCCATCTGCTTTTCGACCAACACTCGGTGTTAGCTAATGGTTAGCTAAATGTCTAGTAAAACTTTAGCTAACAATTGAGCTAAACTCTGCTTTTTGCTCAGTTTTTTTACTTACTGCTCGTATTTAAATTGATTTATGTGCCGTCATTGCTGAGATTACTTGATTATTGTTTATATTTTCTTTTTAAAATAAAACATAAGAAAAAAAAAACATGTACAGTTTGCAATATTTCACTCCATGAGTGAAAATTGCATTGTATAGAAACTCTTCTAAGAGACAAAATCCTCTTGGCCAGAAGTAAGAGGTCTAAGTTAGAGACAATACAGGTAAAGGTAACTTGCCAGAGGTGTTGAACCACGGAACCAAAGTTCAAACTTTTGTTTTATTTAGGCTATTCAGGTTCCCAATAGCTGCTCCAAAAGAATGGGAAAGATGGTAAATCAAAGTCAACAATACAAACTCAACTTTAATTAGATTCTTCATAAATGACCTGTTAACTGGTAAAAAAAAGTTTATTTTACTGATAATAGATGGGAAATTGAATAACAGAATACCCCATAGTCTAAACAATACTAAAATAGAGTGACCATCATGCCTGAGGCCTCAGGATTCATCAGATGATGTCCTCCTGTGTGCACATTGTTGTTGTCTTCCAGCCATAATCCCAGGCTATAAAATTGTGTTACTCTCAAGATTATGTCAATATTTATGCCCTTTGCAAATCACAGCATTAGGCTGGAGTTTATTTCTGTAGTTGCATTTTTACATGTTATATTTTCTGTATTTATAGAGAATGTGCAGGTTTTACAGACAACTTTGTTGCAAAATAGCTCCATCTTTTGGTGTGCTGTACTCGTTACATTAACACTGTCTATGTGGCAGTTCTGTGTATTCAGTAAAACAGCCCTTACAGGGGAATTTTAGTAGATTAATATAAAGTAATTGATCCATTGGCAATAAATCAAATACAGTGCCAAAGGATCAGGTCAGAGTTCAGGATGAAGTTTGTATCCTGCTTTTTTAGTATTTTGTTTCTTTTTAGAAAAAGGGAATTATCTAATAACACAAGTAATAAAATGCGTAATTCCCACATTTTATTTGTCACAACTTGCATTTTTTTCTTTTAGCTGCTTAAGGGAAATGAAAAACAACACTTGAAAAAAGCAGAAACTAAAGTTTTTTTTAACTTATTACTGAATCATACAAATATAGAGATTCAGAAAATGTTGTGGGTTGGAGTGTGTTCTACACAAA
>JAOXYM010000016.1:16705185-16718146 GCA_028567055.1 Leptatherina wallacei | reverse complement strand
GTGACTTAGAACATTGTAAGAGACTATTCCAAGGACTTATAAAAGTGATTTTTGCATAATATGTCTCCTTTAATGAGGTGTTAATCAAGTGCCAGTCATACATCTGTGACTGACACTCACCTGGTTACACTTGCACCTCAAAACGAGTAACAACGAGCTTGATCCTTATAAATTATATCTTGTTGGAAAGGTGACTAATCAGACTTTCCGTTGATGTGTAATACAACACCAAGGGGTATTATTAAAAGGAAAAAAATAATCATCCAAAACCGAATTTTTCTTACTTTTCATGCTAACTTTATATGCCCACATGAATACATGAGTTTATTCAATAACATCAGTTGTTTCAGGATTAGATTGTGATTTTCCTAATTTCCACCATGATTGTTAAACATATCATGGATAGAACTAAAGGCCCATTTATGCTCGACCCAAAAGATGGACAAAACTGTCTGTCCGTCTGCGTATCCATCTCCTACGCCAACTCTGCGCGTAATTTGGTCCGTTTTCATGAAACTCGCCATCTGCAGCTTGACGCAGAAAACGGAGCAATACTACTGGAAATTGCAGGGGTAGTGATGCTGAACAGAAACAAACAGCTCTCAGTGAAATAAACAAACCAGAGAAGAAAAAGAGTAACAGGAAGGGGAAAAAAGCAGAAGAAGAATGAAGACGATGAAAACAACTGTAGGAATTTTGTGAGTTTTTAAAGAAAGGCATGTGTTTAGAGTGTGTTGGGTGGTTTGAAACAACTTTAAAGCGATGCATTACCACCGCCAAATGGTGTCTGAAACCGACATCGGATTGCCTGGACAGGTTGCTCTGCCTTTCACAGGGCCAACACAGAGAGACAAACAACCACCCATGCTCACACTCACTCCTAGGGAGAACTTAGAGTGACCAATTAGCCTAACATGCATATCTTTGGACTGTAGAAGGAAGCCACAGTACCCAGAGAGAATCCATGCATACACGAGAAGAACATGCAAACTCCACACAGAGAGGCCCCTGTTCGATCCCCCCTCATATACATGTATATAAGTATTTTGAAGAGGATAGATTTTCTCATGTATTTCTGTGTATCATCCACAGTTGAACACAGTTTTGGGGACTAAATCCAATCAGCATGGAACACACCTTCCAGGATAAAGATTTTCACTTCCTGATTGTAACATTTATCTGGGAAAGGAAAGCAAAAAGAAGAAAAAAACATGGTTTTACCTTGACATTTCAGCTTATTCATAACATATATATTCACTAAACTTACTGCTGACATTTTAACAGGACCTTTTAAATTTTTTTTTATATAAATACACTGTTACTTAAAATCATATTGAGAAATGGAGGGGTCAGAACAAGTTATGGAGTATATTTCTATGTAAAACAGTCCACAGACAGAACCCAATGCCAACATTGTTGGTTAATGGTGGGACAACTTTGAGAACAAGGTGGTGTGTGAACACCATATTGTGGGAGAAATAAAGGTGGAATATACAATAATAATTTTAGAAATATTTGTGTAGACTTTGTCTGAAATATATTACTACCACAACACAACTATTACCTTCAAGGATGCCATTTATACAATACACATTCAGCTGCTCTCACAACCACTATGGTTAAATATCCTTCTAACATGATTATGAAAAGCAACCGATGGAGTTTTATTTGCACACTTTGCTCCAAACTTTGTATGTAGGTCTTTCTCAGCCTGGAGGACAGTGTTCATAATTTCCAAATGATCATGTATCTAAAGCAGTTGTGTCTGATTCACAGCGATTCAGTATTTGCCTTCATTTCTCTAAATCCTTTTTATTAAAAAATCATGCTACTTGCCAACTCAGTCTTAATTAAACAAGTCAAATCCCTTTTACATTTTTATTTGTGAAACACTCAGCCTCTGTCGGTTGGGACCCCCATGTGGGTCGCAAGATAATTCCAGGGGGTCGCCAGATAATTGTGAAAAATATATAACCAACATTTATCAAAAATTTGGGATCTTTTTTTATCATGGCTGTCAAAATTAAAACATTAATGCAAAGATAAATCTAAAATTTGCTTATTTTTTTAACATATTAATGCATAAATCCAAATTAATTCTCTTTATTTAAGAAGACTGACTGTTTTCAAGCCTTATATTTAGAGGATCCTGCAGGATGACTCATCTGATATCATTCAATTAATCACTGTTGTAGCGGGAGGGGGGGTCAGGAACACCAATGTATGCTATCTTGGGGGTTGTGGCTCAGAAAGTTTGTGAACCCCTGCTCTAAGGGATGTTGTTTCACCTGTTTTCTTTTTATTCAACATCCCAAAACTTGCTCAACATTTGGGGAAATATACTGAACGCCATAACATGAATCTAACAATCAAAATATACCCATATACTGAGATAAAAATAGCCAAAGACATTATAAATAAGCCAGGCCAGAAGCCATTTTAAGTCCTGATGAATTGTAGAGACTTCCAGAGGAGCAACTAATCTAACTCTACAGCACTAACAGCGAGAGCTAAATAGCCTTCCTAAAGCCACAGCTGCAGTGATATACCTGCAAAGCTCCCTGAAGGGGCCCTGTTTCAGTTTGGCTGACCTGACTTTCAGTTTTTTTTTTTTTAAGAAAGTAAACAGAGGTGAAAAAAGAAGAGACAGGACAATGGAAAGGATGGAGAAATGGCTCAGCAGTGACCTTAAGAAAGTTTGAAGGTCTATAAGTTTTTCTTTTCTTTTGTCAAAATATTTCAAATACATTTAACAAAGAGAAAAGGAACAGCAGAACAATGTGGTTCACTGATGTGTTGTTTTTATAAAACACTTGAGGCTATAGCACAGAGGAATATGCTGCATCAGGCATTGCCTGACTGTCCACACTCAAGTCTACTATAGGATGATAAAGAGTTTCATTCACATTGTGCTACTTTGCATGTACTGTAAGAAGGTAACTTTTGGTCGAGTATTCAATATTTTTCCCTTTATAAAGCAGTAACGATAAATATATATATAAGGCACACATAAACAAGAAAATAAAACAATCTACAATCACATTTTGGCATTTTTCTAGATAGTGAACACTCAGATCTAAAACTATAACACTCCTGAATAGTTTCTTCCCCCAAGTCATCAAAGCCATCTGTCCAAAACATGAACCTCATCTCATTAAAGGGTCAATGTGAAACTAATTTGTTTTTTAATTTGGCTTTATTTGCAAAAATCAAGTATCACTTTCATAAATACGTAAAAACGTATTTAATCTTAGTCTAATCACAATCGTATCCAAATTGAAAGTGTTCTCGTAGCTCAGAATGAGTAATTTATAAATACATAGGTGGCGACGTACACAACCGAAAGCTGCCATGTAGCATCGCCATCTTTGAATTCAGTAGCTGAAATGGGACAAACTTGTTAGCCCTATGTGTTTTAGCTGTGAATCCCTGTGTGTTGTCGGGTGAGGAGGAGGAGAAACACACAGCTGACCGTGGACCGTTCAGCTTGCCTTTTTCCTTTGAAATGAAGGACCACCCATATTCTTTGCCCCATGAGAGGGAGGAAAAATAACCAAGAAAAGAAAAAGAATTAATAACCGGGAGAAAACAAGAGTTTACATGGGCGTAACGTTTACCAGATGGAGACAATTCATGAGGGAGAGGGACGTGAAAACTCACGCGGCGGTTGCAACTTTCTGCTGGACACTTAAGTTAATCCAGTCTAAGACTGAAGTTTATTTTCGCGTTATGTTAGAAACAGGGCAGGATAACCCAGCAGCTACTTTATCCTCCCGTTTGGTCGGATCTTTCACAGTTACTTGCTATATAAAATGACAGAGACGACTAATCTGTTAGCCTACAGTGGAAAAGCTCCTCTTGCAGCGCGGACAGGTTCACTAAACCCTGCTTTCACTGCCTCTACCTCTCCTTCTTCATCTTCCTCTTCCTCTCCATCTTACTTCATCAGATCATCTCTGAGTTTACAGGTCATGAAAAACAATTTCACATGACGATGTTAGCTATTAGCAGTAGCTTGGTACCAGATACATGGAGGGTGTGCCTGTAACTTATCGTCATCAAAGAAAACACAATTATATCGTTTTATACCTCATCACCTGACGGACACTCCAACTTCACTAAGATGTTGATGTTTTTACATTTATGACTCTCTGCAGCTTCGGTAGTGGTAATAACGTGCTTAAACGGTGAGAGCACCGCTTGGTTGTTTAGATTTAATTAGCACACCACTAGACAAGAGCAATTATTACACACTGGGGCTTTAAGGTATTTGTGCAAAACTGCGGAGAAGGCGTGGGTGTAGAACGCTCTCAGCAAAAAAAACTTTTTGGGGGTGCTGCAAAGCCCGTTTGAGACTATGAAGAAGGAGAGTTACCTACACTTTCCTTGTAGTATTGCACAAACAGCCAGTTACTCTGAACTGTCTGCACTAGAGCTGACTCTTCTCCTGTTGCTCCTTGAAACACAACACCGGCTGTGAGAGAGTGGATAATGAGTGAGTGTGGTATAAATCTGATACATATTTGTGGCTGAGATGAAGCAAAAAGATGATTTTGAAATTCCGGCCAGATGCATCTTTGAGCTCTCAAAAAGAGGATATGTCCAGGTAAAAGAGGACATCTGGTGACCCTCGACAAGGGCAGAGTATCTATAGTCATGTCTGTGGTCTATGATAGAATACAGGTAAACTAAATTATACGTTTGGGAAACCATCAATATCTTATTCCATCTATTATTTGTTTTTCTTTAAATCAATCACAAAATTGTTCATTTCAAAGAATCCTCATAAGATATCTATCCATATGTCCTTTATCCACATAATCAAATCCATAAGATTTTGTTTCGGCCTAACAGTTTTTGTGGAGATATAACACATAAAGATGGACTGCAGTCTGCAGGCTGCAGTCCATCATATCAGGAGAACTTTGGTGTGAAATGTCAACTCCTTCCTGTGTTGCTTCTTTTCCTCTTGCAGAAGGGATCCTTAAACTCATGTTTGGCCTAAAGATGGCAGTAATGATCCACCAGAGCAGGCCGTCGAGGCAGGCAGGAGGCACGTTGCAACAGCGACAGTCTCATAGGTTAATTACACAGCACTCTCATGCCAGGGAACGTGATCATTCAAACAGTATCTAACTGGATGGAAGCGCAGTGAGGAATAGAGAGATAAACAGAACATGAAAGTGAAGGAGAGACAGACAGAAGAGAGGGAGAGAGAAGGCAGGTAAAGAAAAAAAGAGAACTTTTGTTTTGCTTGCTAATAATTGTGTCACCGTGTTTGCCTGCTAATAATCATCCCAACTCAATATGTTGATGCAGTTTCTCTGCCTCCTATTCTGTCTCTGTCCACACGATTACACCCAATACCAGGCAAATCAGGACCGGACAATTTAAAGACAACCCACTGGCCTATCTTTAGAACGAGTGGTGCGGAATAAAGTTAAATCTCCACAATATTTCTTTCCTCCACAAATCCATCTTCATATACATCTGTCTTTCATCAAATATGTCAGACTACAGGGTCACCGAGCTGAGGGTAAGGATTGCATGCCTCGCTCGTAGCAGCACACGAGGGTGTGATTTCCAGCAAATGTCAAACAGCATGAACACACTCTCCCCTCCAATACCAGGAACTGAACATGAAGCCTTTTGGTTAATTAATAGTAAGACATTATTAAATAAATAGCGGGATATATAAAGAGTAGATTACAAGAACATTGTAAATTTTTGATTTTGTTGACTGGAGGATTAGATTCACCAAAACAAATCAATTATGCAAAACATCAAGCAACTATATCACGTTTCAATTTGCTGCACAATGTATTCAGACAAACTTTCTCAGTTCAAGGTTCCATTTTGTCCTAAAACAAAACTCCGAAAAGCCTTACACCTTTCTGAAACTGTTTCTTTTGTACTGATTTTTCTTTCCACTCCCAAACAACTTTACTGTAAGGGCAGTGAGAAGAAATAAGGAAACCTATGAACATTTTTTTACATTTATATGGCAGTAAACAGTGTAAAAGGCCTTAGAAGTCTGAGTTGGACAATCAGTCATCAATGCATCGCAATTATGTAGCTCTTTAAAGTCTTATTAACCATTCAAAGCACTTAAAGAGAACAAGTTGCATTCTCCTCTGAACACTGAACACATATCCCTACTACACATAGGTTCACACACCATTAAATGCATAAAAATACAGCATTCCACCCCAGCCTCATTAGAAAACCAGTACTAAGGATGTTTGTTCACATAACCGAAAACATAGCAACATCGCAGCACATTGTTGTAAATTGGGAGATGGAAATGGAGACCCAAGCTGTCGCTTTGAGTAGGGCGGTGATCGTGTAACATGATGGGAATCATAATCCATTAGCTGTAAAATGTGCAAGCCAAAACAATGTATGTTTTTGTAACCCAACCATGCATTTTGACCTCTAACCAAATCCATGAGAGAGAAGTAGATACATTTGTGGTGTCTTGCATGGAAGTCTGCAGATTAGCATTTTTTGCCAACCCCTTTTAAGTATGTGTGGCCAAGGCAGCAGTGTGCAACTCGTATCGAGACAAGCAATGACATACTGTACGTAACAAAATGTACTGACACTGACTCCTTGTTTCAGCAAACACATGTATTCGGTCTGTATTAGCAAGCCAAATGATGGTCTTGCCGCTTTCTTGCGCCAAATAAATATGGTTCACCAAGGGGATATTTTAGTGGATATGATGGAAATAAAGATTTGTGGATTTAAAGTGTTGTTCTTTATTTTGACAAGGGGTATCAAAGCAAGGGGGAGCGTGAGGAGAGAAAAGAGGGAGAGAGTGAAGAGAAGAAAACAAGACAAAGATTCTCCCGATAGAAAGAAATAACTGTACAAAACAGAGAAACCAGACAACCAGCTGCTACACACGTAAAGAAACTTAACAGGAAGCATAGCACAGCTTCTGTAAGAAAACAAAGCTGCAATCATCAAGAGCATCTATAGTTTTCTTTTCTTTTTTCAGATTGCAGTAAAAGCAAATGTTAGTTGTTCCCTCTTTGTTTTATGGAATGTTTACACAAAATTTTTGTTAAAAGAGGGCAGTTTGCTTGGTAGTAATTTTTTTGTGAAATAGAAGAATCACTTTTGCATGTATGCCTTACATTACACTGCTCCCCATAATGTAATACCTATGTTGGTTTAATGCACATGTGAAGTTTTCTCTTCTGTGTATTCAAAAGAAAGCACTTAGTTAGAATGTAAAACAACCAATTTCCAAACACATTTTAATCTGGTTCCAAAATCCATAGGAGGGTTTATAATATTTCAACGTCCACAAGGCAAACTCCAGATGGGGAAAAGCAGAAAGTGGAGTTTTGCGCATCTATTAGAAATGATGGTGACTCATAGGAATGAATGAACTTCTGGTTGGTTCATGCATATTTTGTACTACAAATTTGTAGATGTGCATTTAATCAAGACATTGCGTTGGGGATTCAGCATCTAATCCATGTACACTGATTCCTTATAAATCAAAGAGGCCATGGATCAAAACATCAGTGCCCCCCCCCCTCCCCCCATTTCCTGTATAAGTTCCTTCCTATTTTACAAAAATAGATCTTTGAAGTCTTTGTGTTTCTTCAGAACTCAAGGAGCCAACTCTGTAAGAGACCTATTAGACTTGTTTACCCAAATTGAAAATGTATGGGAACTTTGATTTATTTCTTGTGAAATTGCATTAGGAAGAGATCTCATCAACTCCACTATGAGCAAGAGCTACAATTACTACATTACATATGCTTGAAAGGGTGTGCACTTACCTTTTGATATAAACAATCAGACAGGTTTAGTTTAGTCTGTGGAGACCAGTTCAGAGCAGAATCATTGTGCTGTCAGTACCATGGTAGGAGCTCCCGCAGTGGTGGGGGAGGGTTTTGTTGGTGGTTGGTATTATGCTCAGGTGCTTGTGCAGTCAACTGCGTAAATAAAGGCATAGTGATTAGTATCACGACTGGAGGTTAGTTAGACAATTGGTACTTTCAAGGTTGCTTGCTTATAAGAAATTACCAGAGCAAAGTGACACTTGAAGGCAAAAATGACAATGGCAAGACTGCTCTGGACTTAGAAATTGGCTTTTTAAAAGAGATCCGTACACAGATTAAGCTTTATTTTACCTTTTACGTGATATTAGGTAGAATGTTTCATGTGATTAAATATTTTTCCAGGTCACTTTTAACTCTTCAAATTTTCTTCCTTCAGTCTCCTTCAGAGAGGGGAGGATGTTTTGCTTTCACACTTTAGGAAAGTGTGCATGCAAAGCAGAAGCAGTAGACCATATTGCTTGTCATTTCAAGAAAGATAAGAATGAGAGCTGGGTGGAAGAGGGAATCAGCAAACAGGGCTAAACCATTTTTTTAAAGGGTAGAATTTTGGTTTTAGTTATCCCTTTGACCTTTACTACTGCCACACCAATTATTGGTCTCAAAACTACCACCTTTTTCTATCTTCACCACATAACCTTTCAGAGCAAAATGATTTCACTCCAAGATGGGGACTTCATGAATACAAAAATGGGGATCTCTGTTGGTATATAAAAACTTAACAACATTCCTGCTGAAGCTTTTTTTAACCTTCACTCAATGTCGTCCTTCCAAAGATGTAGTCTCAAGCAACACATTGTATATAAATGGAACAAAATCGTCCCAATATGCTCACTGGGAAAAAGAACTGCAATATTAAAGACCATAAAGGAAATGGATTAATGTATACTGTAACACGATAGAGAGTAAATGTTTCACCAATAACTCTGTTACTGCTGTCTTTAGCAATCTTGACTGAAATATGAATACTTTTTGCAACAACACATCTTAAATGTACTAAATTGTTGCTCAGTTTAACCCCATTGACTAAATCTTGACTTAGCGGATTACTATGGATCTTTGGCTGATTTACTCAGAATCGTCCCATAATGATGGCTAATTTGGCCGGCATCCATCTTGCATCCTACCTTCACTCTGAGTTCTCTCCGGTCAGTAAAAGTCAGAATGACGTTGACTCTTGTCTTATCTTGCTCTGCCCCTTTTCCCCTTTTTTTCCCAACTCCTCCAATAATGTCGTCTTGCACTTCTTTGATAAATCAGCCACGGTGCACGTTCAAAAGGGCCAGGTTTGGCGCATGAAGCGAAACCTATCTGTGACAAGATGGAGGGATTCAAGCAAAAGTTGTGAGGTGCAGTTCCTCTGCTTGAGGGTGTTGCTGGGCAACAAGGACGCCTGGAATTGTACATAATAAATGTCACTGTGCCATCAAAACAAGTCAGAAACATATTTTTTCAGGTCAGAAATGTACATAATGCTACTTTAAAGTGATATAGTTAAGATACTAACATTGGAATAAAATTAAGATCTAATTTAGAATAATAAAAAAAAAAGCTAATCTTCCAACAATAGATATAGATATAGACATGTTGTCCTTGTTTCCTCAGACTCTGGACATGTCAAGATCCTCATTTTCTTTGATTTCACCATCAACCACATCACTCTTTTCACCCACCTGGAATCCTCTTTTAACATTACTGGTGCTGCTCTTTCCTGATTCAGATCTTATCTCTCCAACCGACAGCACTTTAGCCACATCAACAACTCCAACTCCTTCCTGATCCCTCTGTCCCACAACAAACTCCTCTTTTACCAACTGCCTCACAGAAATAAAGTCATGGAAGCAAGCCAATTTTCTCCAACTAAACAATAAATCTGAATATTTGACTTACTAAATCTGGCCACAGGCTAGCTTCTACTTCCCCCTCAGCCAGTCCACACTAACCACCTCCTCAAGCATCTGTATCCTTGCAGGCAGCTTTGACAGCCACCTCACATACGATTACCACATCAGCAACATCTCCAGAGCTGATTAATTCTATTTTGAAAATATGTCTTGCCTCCATCTTTTAATCGTCTCTTCCTGACTTTGATTCCTGTTACAGCATACTATATGATACACCCTACAAATTCCTAAATAAATCCCAATATATCCAGAATTCAGCCGCAAATCTTCTCACCGACGGATCCAAGTATGGAGAGTATGGAAATATCTGAAAGAATGGACAAAGTTCTTTGAGGCAGATAGATGTAAAAGGAGCTACATAATTCAGTTAAGGGCTAGAAGAGTATAGCCTTTGTTAACAGGAGTCATCAGTGTCACCACAGTCGGACGTAAATAGTATAAAGAATGCACAGGGGTAATTCTTTGGCAGTTTAGCCCAGAAAGCATTGACCGACCTGGTGAAGAATTTCAGTGTGAGAGAAAGAATCCCCATTATGCTGCATTCCCATGATGGCAATGTTCTTTTCCTGTTGCAGTGTAAGAAAGTTGTATTTGGTCATCAGAAGTTTTTTTTTTTTATCCAGGAGGGTTGAAATATCCTTCTTTCAGATGGTATATGTACACACCCAACCTCAAAGTTGGAATTTACACAGAAATACAAGAGATTGCTTTTGTGAGACATGAATCCAGACATGTTTTTTATACATGACAGTTACAGAATAGCAAAGCTCCACGTAAGGGCTGTAACATAGTAAATCAATCTGTATTTCAAGGGATGCACAGATATATTGCCCTGGATACATATTACATGGATACAAGCTACCAATCCAAAAATATGCTAACCTCAAACAAAGGCATTGGTCAATACTTATATTGGGTATATATTGGGTATTATTTATCTAATTTTGGTGGACAGAAAATATTTAAAAAAAAAAGTTGGGCCATGTAAGCACTGAAAGTCACCGACTAAGTGATGGTTTAACAGACTAAAAACTCTTTTGAAACTTATATCTTTTATGTGATAGGTTACAATGTAGGCTTTTAAATGCATTAGTATAAAAGTGATCATGCTTATTCAAATATGGAACGGCTGAAATACTTTAAACTGTTCATATTTAATGTCATAATACATATCTTTATTATTTTCTAGGCACTGAAGGGAAACTAAATTTTAAAAAACAATCAGTGTTGGCAAACATCCATCAGCCAAATTATCATCCTGTACATCAGTATAGACCCAGGATTTAATCTAGCTATCCCTGATTTCAACAGATCACATTGTTTGTGTGGACCTTTTGACAACAGTTACATTTTTAGTTTCACATGTCAAAGTACAAGTTAATTGTGGTGTTTGTTTTAACAAATTAAGACATGAATGTGAGAAACGCTCATTATTTAGAACTAATTATTTCCCCTGTGCATAATTCAACGACTCCTTAGACATGTATTTTACTAACAGTTGAAGTGATGACTATAACTCACTAAAAGTAAGTGAATTAAGAGTAAAATCATGCCTGTGAATGTCCTCTTATGCTCAAGTCCAACTTCTTTAGGAAATCAACTTGTTGCTAAAGATGATGAAATGAGCAAGCTGTGATTTAATAGCCCTCAACAAACGTAAACACAAACATCTTCTAAAATTTTCTAATTAATGAATCTGTTGAGTGCTAATGAGAGTCCACTCTGAGGGGGAAGGGCAAGCACAAAAGAGACAGAGAGGAAGTTTATGTGAAAGAGACGAAAAGAGGATCTGAGAGTCCTGAACAAAATGTGGAAAAAGAGTTATCATCAAAATAATAAATTATAAGAGGGCAGGAGTCACTGTCAGCTGTAAAGGCAGATCCTCCTCTGTGAGACGGTAGAGAGCTAGTGAGGCAAGAGAGACACCCAATAAGGACTGAAATACCTGCAGAGAAGTCACCAATTCTCCAAAACTTACATTTTTGCTTGAACCCACAAAACTTTTCCAAAAATATTCCAACTTGCTTCTTTTTTTTAGCTACACTGATTAAAATGCTGTCAAAACCAACACCAGGGAGATAAACCCCAACTCTAAAAAACTCTGAAGTCTGAAAAATTGCACATCTTATGTGTCACCTCTCTGGGCCGCCACCTTATCGTGGTAGAGGGGTTTGCGCGTTCCGTTGATCCTAGCGGCTATGTTCTCTGGGGCTTTATGCCCCTGGTAGGGCCCCCCATGGCAAACAGATGTCTAGGGGAGGGACCAGACAAAGCGTGGCCCAAAGACCCTTACGATGACTTCAAAAATTGGACCTAAGTTTCCCCTGCCCGGACGCGGGTTACCGGGGCCCCCTCCTGGAGCCAGGCCTGGGGGTGGGGCACGGGGGCGAGCGCCTGGTGGCCAGGCCTTCGCCCCTTGGGCCCGGACGACTGCTCATGGGAAAAACATTCAGATAAACATTAGGTAAAACTTTAAGATATACAGTACTGAACTATCACTTTATACATTGGTTTTGATGAGAATGCCCCATCTCCAATCTATGTGAGGTATTGGTGTGCAAATTAGCCCCATCTCACCCCTCCACAGCTTGCCTTGCCTCCATACTTTGCTGAGAGGAAGCCTGTTCTGCATCACTTATTAATTACCTTGCTTTAAAAGGAGAGATGCTTTGCTGGTCAACCCCAACATGTGTTAATTCAAACAGGAGAAGAAAAGTCAGTTTTGGAAGTCAAGGGGTTCCAGAACAATCAAGCTTCTGCTGTCACATATCAACACACGTTGGTAAGCTTTTATTACATTCACAGTAATGTGGTGAGTTGCTGTCAGTTCCAGTGAGTCTCACTTCCCACATCCCTCCTCCCTCATCCTCAGCTGTGTCTTCTCTGTCAGGCTCTAATCGGTGTACAGCGGAGAAAACAGACACACCAGGTGGCTCCTGTGTCATGGGGGAAAACACACATCGAATGGAGTCAAGCAGACTAAACGCACATGTGGAGTGGAGCCTTACAGCGTGCGCAGTAGATAAGACACATACAGACACACATGTATATGAAACAGAGAAGAAAAGCAATGGAACAGTGGGAGGGACTCCAAGACCATAACCACACAAATACGAGTTTTCCTTCCTCCTCCACCCCCCCCCCCAATTCTATTTAAACTTTTGTAAAGTCATAGTGATAAAACAAGCCATTCAACCT
>JAOXYM010000016.1:16675723-16687075 GCA_028567055.1 Leptatherina wallacei | reverse complement strand
ACTGTTTCAAACCCCTCCTGAGCCCAAACCAGCAACCCCCTCTGGCTCAAACTCAGCCCGGGACTCGAACCAGCGACTTTCTTGCTGTGAGGCTGCGGTGCTAACCACCACACCACCGTGCACCCGTTCTTTATACCTATATTTAAAAATAAATAAATAAATAAATTAACACCTTCTTAAATATTTGCTGTGTATTCATTGCAGGGCTCTTGTTTTGTTTTATTTGAGTGTTTATACTAATTTATTTCTAAATGAAACATGCATTGCATTATTGTTTTTGTTTTGAATATAACATGAATCCGATTTACTTCGCTATCAGCTGGTCAAAGTGGTCTGCAAACATGATTCCAAAACACGGATGGAGACCGTCTTAATTTTGCGACAGTGTTGTGTGGCCTGTGTAAAGTTACAGGTTTAGCACCTCTAGTGGCCAAAACTTACACAGTATCTCTTTAACATGTGTAAATGTCAGCATATGTTACATCCATCCATCTTATACCATATATCCGGGATCGGGTTGCGAGAGCAGTAGAAGTAGACCAGGGAAGTCCAGACTTGTTCCATTTGAGAGAAAGATTTCTGGTTTTCACACTCAAATATCATACTGCTCTCTCTTAAAACTCTGCTCTCACATTCAAAAAGTACCTTCTTGCTCTCAAATATATCATTCTTCCTTTCAAAACTCTTCTCCTCTTCTCAAGTTTAGTGTTTGGGTTCAAATCTCCCGCGCTCAAGCTCGGCCTCTTTCCCTCACACTCAGACACATTCTCCTCGCTCTCAAAATTCCTGCGCTTGGATTTTTTCTCCTCTCTCTTGGGTTGCTGAATGAGCTGTCTGTCAAAAATCCTCCAGCCAATAGAATGCTAGATAAATGATGACCGAGCAAATCGTCACCGCCCTTCTTCAGGGTGCGCTTGTTTTACTTGACACTGTGCACACTGTGACATTTCTGTAACTTATCACAGTACTTAACGTAATTTTTGCCTTACTTTTTTCAAGACTTAATGTCTCTTCGTTTTCAGATTATTTTTCACTTGGACTGATCAGGTTTTTCCATAATTCAGGACCAAACCAGTGTTGGATAATTTGCCGGGCGGGTTTAGTGTGGGACGAATCCTGGTAAACACCGGGAAGGTCGGACATGACTCAGTCTGGCTTTGGGGGAATCTGTTCATCCAGTTCACCCAGTCACCCCAGTACAGACACTTAAGGTTTTAAAAGACTAAACAACAAGGTATTAAATCAAAGTTTGGCATTTTAAGCAATATTACTTTATTTCCACTCTTCATGTTTAAAACACAAAAAAGCGGCCCGAATCCATAGTGGTAGCAAGTGAAGTATCACAGCTTGTAAAGTTTTTATTTTCAAGCAGCCAAAAACCTTTTCAGCTCTTGCCTTTAGGGAAGCTTTTATTTATTTTTGATGCATGCTAAATCCACCCTCAGGTGTTTTCATGACATTCTTTACCATTTTCTCTAACAGAACGTTTGCTCATCATGACTAAAACCCTCAAACCAAGAAATGGCAACCTGAAAAATGTTTTGCCATCTTCTTTATGACCTTCCACTTTTCAGGCATCATTTATGTTAATTTTCCGGCAGCTTTGCATGGCAGCAGCCTAAGGGAACTCATTTTTTGCTTATTGCAGGAATACAGTTCAAGAAGGTTTTAAAGAGATTTAGGAGCTTGGTTTGAAAGCTCAGACATCTTAAGTTCCCCAAACTTTTCCATAGTGTTGATGTCCATTCCCCCCCCACACACACACACACTGTAAATCAAAGCAAAAAATATATCTAAGCTTCTTTAAAATAACTTCTCCCCTCACTTTAAATTCATGTCAATGTAGAGAAGAGTTACAACTCAAACACAAAGTCTATCTATCTCTTTCAGCCGCCTCACATTGTGTCTCTTTCTACTCCTTTAGCATGGCACTTCTCTACTTCCTTTACTTCACAGGGAACATTGTCCAGAGAAGACAGGAGAAGCTGTCAGGATGCATCTTGAGAAACAAATTGCAATGAGTACTATCTTTGACATGATAAGTGGATACAACAAAAGCCCGAGGACAGTGTCTTGAGCCATTGCAAACTGACTAACGTGTTTCTGAATGCATACAGTGAAACAGGGAGATGGGAGATCTGTTGACACAGCTCAGTTGTCAGCTGACAGCTTGTCCCTATTAAATGGATGTAGAGAACAAAGTGATCTGAATGGGCAAAACATTTACATAGTAAATCCAATTAAAAATTACAAGATTGCACGACAGAGAAACCAAATGTTTACAGAGTATGGTTTTTGATATGCTGAAGATGGCTGCTCAGCATGATGATGTGAATTCAAAAGCGTTCTGCACTGTACGGCTGTAAAAGCACCAAAAAAAGGATAGGCAGGCTCCTTGGTTACTATGGTTACAGCTGGTGTGAAATCTCTTTATCATTAAACATGCACTGTCACCACAATCTCATTGATCCTATTAAGCCTTTAAAGCCTTTAGAAAAAAAAAAACTCTTTTTTTTAAAATTGCTTTTGAACTGTTTTGCTCTACTCTCTATTACTGTTTGTCAGCCGTTCATTTCATGTCTGATGAAGCGAAATCTTTGCTCTGAGGAAAATGACATTCAACTGTCCTCCTGGAAAAATAAGCTATACCAAAATTGAATTTGAAGGTTTTATCTTCCTATCTGAACCCCAAAGCAATTTAAGCTGAATTTTGAGAAAATTGTCCGGAAGATTAAATTCCCTTAAATCTACTTGTGTCCTTTTTTATTCCTGAGGCAAAGAAGGGAAAAACATAATCACCTTCTCAGGTACTGTGTTTTGTTCATTACAAATCTCGATCCTGGGTCTGTATCGTGTTGAGAAACTTAATGTTAGTGCCATATTCTGTAAATAAGGTCTGATTCATTATGTGACCATTTCTTACATTTCATTAACAGGATCCTGTGCAGTTTGATGTTGTTGACCACACCACAAGCTGTACAAAACACTACCAACATCATTGCTCTGTAAAGTTGTGAATGAAAATACCATTTCACACAGTCAGGTCATTTTAGGAAAATTCAATCTCTTCAGTTATATGATGCACTAAGATTTTAGCCAAGTTCTCTATGTATAAAATTATGGAAAGAAACTTACTGGTTCTATTGCTGCTACATTTCCCATGCTACTGAGAGGTAGAGGAAGTCATTTCATTTTTTAAAACGTCCCATGGCTGGAATTAAAGTGACTTTTTAATTTGTGGTGTGCCTTAGGATAAAATAGGGATTTGAAACACTCTGTCATGTATTCACTGGCCACTTTATTAGGTAAAATTTTTTTGTGGCATAGTGACATGATAGCATCACACAGTTGCTGCGGTCGTCATTGGAGAACTGGGAGCTCATTGTCATGTTTAAAAAACCAGTCGGAGATGATTTGAGCTAAACGACATGGTGCATTATCCTGCTGGAAGTAGCCAACAGAAGATGGTACAAGGTGGTCATACAGAGATGGACATGGTCAGCAACAGTACTGGTGATTAAACCATGCCCAGTTTTTACTAAGGGTGCCAAGATAAAATGCCCCACACAACACACCTCCACCAGCAGCCTGAACCGTTGATACAAGGCAGGCTGATCCATTCTTTCATTTTGTTTAATTCAGACCCTACCATATGGATGTGGCAAGTGAAATGGACAGATAAAGCAACTTTTTCTAATCTTCTATTATCCAGTTTAGGTGAGTCTGAGTGAATTGTGGCCTCAGTCTCCTGTTCTTGGCTGACGGTGTGGTCTTCTGTTGCTGTAGCCCATCTGTTTCAAGGTTTGATGTGTTGTGCGTTCAGGGATGTTTATTATCCATCCTGTTAGAGATAATATTCTGCATGCCATTTTTGTAACTAGTGTTTACTTAAGTTAGTTGCTTTTCTATCATCTCCAACAAGTCTGTCCATTTTTCTCTTACCACTGACATAACAAAACATATTTGTAGGCAGCTGCCACTTTAAATCCTAGAGATGGTTTTTTGTGTGAAAATCATGGCAGATCAGCTGTTTCTGAAAAACTCAGATCAGCCCATCTGACACCAACAACTGTGCCATGATCAAGGTCACTTAAATCCCCTTTCTTCCCCATTCTGATGGTCAGTTTGAACTTCAGCAAAGTTATCTTGACCATGTCTAAATGTCTAAATGTCTAAATGCATTGAGTTGTTGATTGGTTGATTAGCTATTTGTATTACCAAGCAACAGAACATGTGTATCTAATAGAGTGGCTGGTGAATGTATAAATAAAAGAGATCTAAACTGACAGGGTAAAGGGATTGAAATCAGAAGCCTCAGGTGTTTTTATTTAAAAAAAAAAAAAATTATTTTAAACAAAGGCCTTTTGAAATGAAAACTTTCATCATGAACTGTTGCTGCTCTACCAATACAAAGTAGTTTTGTTTCATCACCTAAAGCCTCAACCACACATGCCTCACTGTTTTCAAGTTTTATAAACGTCTGTGTGTTCATCAACCATTTTGCAGTGCATTAAACATTCAAAAGAGTGCTGTACATTTTGGCCACCTAAGGTACTGCACTTACTGTATTTTCTGGACAATAAGTCACACTTTTCTTCATTGTTTGGCCGGTCCTGTGACTTATAGCCAGGTGCGACTTATATGTATAATTTTATGTTTTTAAAATTTAATTTGTACTGATAGAAATGAAGTAAGCGTTACCGCCTGCAGCCACCAGAGGGCACTCTAGGCTTGTTATATCCAAATGTCGCTCGTGTACAGAAGAAGAAGAATTCAGTGGATTCAGTGATGTGGAATGAGATCGGCATATTTGTAGAATGAGATGCGTATATTGAGAAATGGCCCCGGTTTGGTGAACTTGCTTACGGGAAACTTGCTTGTCGGACTTGCTGGCTATGTTAACTTGGCCTATTCAGCCTCCTAGGTATGTTCTTCATGCTATCCACACAATTTTAAATAAATGCGCCTTATAGTTCAGTGCAACTTATAAATGGTTTTTACCTCTTCATGGCGTATTTTTTGACTGATGCGACTTATACTACGTAGCGACTTATAATCCGGAAAATACTAGATGTATGAAGGGAGACCAAGCATAGGCCATCTCATTTTGTTTTATGAAATAAATCAACTGCATGCCCCATCTCTCGCATCTTTTTGTCTTCATAAAGCACCCACGCACAGACACATCTCAACGATGCAGATAAAAGAATTGTGTACTCCAACAAAGATTTAAAATGTACAGGCATTTCAGGCTACTACATATTTGTTTTATTTTTTTTTAATAAAAAAAGAAAGACTATGACGAGTTACTCTGCACGACTGCATACTTTTTATTCTGCTGCATTCTAAATGTAAGATCGTATTCACTGCTGGCTATGTGTAGATTTTCAGGAGACAACAATGGCATCTGACAACGGCCATGCAAAGTTCTGTGTAAAATGATGATTCATGTCACCTCCGAGGCAATTTGCCTTTTGCGCCCTTCAAGTTGAGAGCAACATCAGAGATTAGCTACTCTGTGATTTATCAGAACCCCTCCACACAATATATTCTGGTTGCCTTGCCCTAAGTTAAACCTGACATTGGGTCTCTGCAGTGTAACAGCCCGTGGTCACAAGCCTTCTCTGTAATCAGCTAACAAAAGAGTTGAAACGGGGGATCAATGTGTGTTTGTGTTATCTCCCTAAATGCCTGCAGGATAAGGCACATGAAAAAAATTGAGGTAAACTTATTCAGATTCATGACTGTGGGCTGCAGCTTCTACAGCGAATGCAATTCTGAGAGGGATTCAGATGGAAAGGTTCAACCAGTCGTTTGTGTCACTGATGTCATGATAACCAAGATAACCTCAAATGCTGCATTCTCTTTTTCTGGATTCTGATGGAATTCCTCAAAGAGGTTGTTATATTAGACGTGTAATATTGGTAGAAAATAACCACATTAATAAGCATTTCAATAGAATACAACCACTGAGCTCAGCAATTTTGGATTAATTTATTTCCCCCCCACATTCAGTCTTTCCACTGACTCTGTGCAAAGTTGTGTTGCATTTTCTTGAGTCTCACATAGAATTTAGATAAGACCATACCGTATAGGATTTCTTCAACTTTATTTGCAATTTCTATTATTTTCTCTCACCACCGTAAGACTATAAATCTGAAACAACACTCCTGTTTTTTTTTCAGACCAACGACTTGCAGTAACTCTGTTTTGTTCAGTCTTACCCGTCACATTACCTCTTATTTCAGCAGCAGTGGACAGTTATTTTCTGCCAAAATGCATCATGTTTATCATCCCCAGGGAGTCAAATGCTGGAGTTTAGTCAAAGCTGGCTTTGTCTCTTGGAGTTTTCCACCCAGGTGGTTCCAGTGCAAGTTTGGGGACAGTCCCACATTTAGAGGCAAAGCTCTGGCTCTGACACTGAAAACTGGCACAATGCTGGAAACAACTCTTTGCTTGACTTTTGCTGGAGTTGGATGCCTTGGAGAAGGGTTATGGAAACCAACCAGACCAACTAAAATGTAACTGCCATGTTTAAAAATCCAGAGTCTTTGTATTGACTATTCTGCTTAATTTGATAGAGACCCATAAAAAATGTAGCTACAATATGGGCGGGAAGTCAAAGCAGCTGTGGGAGAACATTTTCCTGCTGTTTTAATGTTTTATCACCTGTCATATTCGTGAATGCAATCAAATGAGTCAAATCCAAAATCACTGTTTAATAGATTAACATTTTTTTAACGATTTTTTTGGGCTCCAGTGTCCTTTATTTGACAGTAGCTAGACAGGAAAGGGGGTCAGAGATAGCATTGAATGACATACAGCAAAAGGCCCCAGTGTGTGCAGTTCAGCTCCAAATTGCCCCGAATAGTGGCCCAGAAGTGTTACAGCAAGCCACAAGACAACACAACACTACACAAAAAGCCACATAGCAACACAATTAACCACAACACAATAAGCCACAACGCAATCAGCCCCTTCCCTAACACAATTAGCCACAACACAATTAGCCACAACACAATCAGCCACAACACAATCAGCCACAACACAATTAGCCCCTTCCCTAACACAATTAGCCACAACACAATAAGTTGCAACACAACACAAACAAACAATCTCAACACGATTAACCTCAACACAATAAGCCGCAAGACAACACAGTTAGCCACAACAGTTGCAGCTTATTGTGTTGTGGCTAATTGTGCTGTGGCTTATTGTGTTGTGGCTAAGTGTTGTGTTGCTTTTGTATTGCTTTGACACTTCTGGACCATCGAAGACCCCAAGCAGCTGAACTTTTAAACCCTTTTTGTCCACTATATTTTTATACAGTTTTGTATGATCAAATAGTCAGCTGGGATTTATAAAACCATCTTAAAATGGTGTGCATATCTAAATTTATATAGCTGTTCATTAACTCCATCTAATGTGACACTGCACAGTATTGCAGAGAGCGTTCAAAACAAGATAAACCATCTCCTCGCATTGTGGTCATCTTTAGAAATTTAGAATACAATAGAGGGAGGGCCACTGTATGAGTTGTTTAAGTTGATGTGATGAGTTGCTCTGTAGGAGCTACCCGACTGTGGAAAATCAAACCTATTGAGGAAAATGGCCATTAGTAAGGTAGAAACAAGCTACACATGTTCAACTCATGAGCAGGCCCTGACAAGTGACATTTCGGGCTCCTGCTTCTCTGTTGTGGCCCCTGATTTCATAAGGATCTGAAATGAAACAATTGTAGTAATGGAGAACAAACGTTTCCTATATGGGTGTATTTATTGGATTCAGTATTCATCTCTGTATTTAAATAATTTTGAACGAAACAAATTCAGTTTCAGGTCAGTTTATTTGCTTCAGTCACACAAATGATTTCATCAAACATGAAACGGTTCACACTTGTGAGACCAAAACAGGAAGAAGCAAAGAGCTTGTATGCCTACATAAATATACATTTACATAAAATTAGTTACCTTTGATTGTTGAAACAAGCAAAAAAAGTATTAATTTACAGTATGTGACCTTTGTAGAAATAACTATTTCATACAGTTCTGTATCTCTCAAAAATAGATTGGGAGATTTTTTTTCTAAATGTAAATAAAGAATTGAAATTTTTTATCTCCTTACTAAGTTTATTCCAATATTTTTATATTCCAATATTTTTGGACACCTTCTGGAACAGTCTTTTGTTTAGGTTTGAACATAATTTGGATTATTTTGAAATAAACTATATCATTAAATTTCATAAGATTAGATTTGATAAATAATGGATGTGTATGATCATAATATCCAGCATTATTTATCAAGCGTATGGCACGTTTCTGTGATATAACAATATCATAAAGTGTTGTCTTGTATGTGCGGCCCCATAGTTCTACACTGTAAGTCATATCAAGGAGTATTAAGGTGCAATAAATTATAGACAAAGCTCTATTCGTCAGAAGATCTTTTGTTTTATATAAAATACCAAGAGTTTTTGATATTTTTGCTCCAATCAGATCTCCATTTGATTAGTAGAGCATGAAACTGATTATCTTTTATCTGGAGATAAATTTCACACTGAATGAATGAAGATGTGTTTGCTGATGTGCAAAAACTGCTGTCTGTCAAATTTTCCCCAAAAATTTTCAAAGATCTGGTATATGCAACTTGTCCTGCAACCAAGTTGCAAATAAAATCTAAAGCATGGAATGCTAAAATGTATTATATTTGGAAAAAATGACTTGGACTAGTATTGTATAGATTCCTTGAAAGTCAATTTTCATCATTACAAAACCATAAAAAAAGATTGGTCTTACAGCTACTTGAACTCTAAGATACAGTAATTATTAATTCTAACTTCATTTTAGCATGAGCTGTGTTTATTTTCATGTTATAGAATCAATTTGAATAGCCTTGATGGTTCCCTAATGAATGTAGTTAAGAACTAACGACTACTCCATGTTCTGTACAGTAAATCTTCAACAAAACAGTAACTTCCATGGTGCGTGTAAACAAAGCATCTGTTCTTTAATGACTTCCCACCTGCTTTACTAATTGCTTCCCAACTACAAATCAACTGAACATGCATGGAAGATGAGTTTTTTGCATGTACATTTACTAGACTGGGAAAAGTGATGCTAAATTATCAGGGACATAAGCGAAAATCTTATGCTTAGACTGAGGCCCCTTGATATTCATCATGTCAATAGATTGCTTGAAGTGCGAGTGATGACTTTCTTCATGGCTTAGGAGACCTAATGTAATAGAAGACACTGTTTAAAGCTTATATAGGGCATGCATTCAATCAAACAGAAGATTATACCCTGCCTGACCAAAAAAAAAAAAGTCACCACCAAAAAAAGGTCACACTCTCTCCTGCTCACTGGCCCCACAGGCTTTTACAGAAGGCACTAGGCATGATGAGGGCATCATCTACTTCTCTTCTTACCCTGATGCGCCTATCACTCTGGAACAGGGTAAATCTGAACTCATCAGACCACATGACCTTCTTCCATTGCTCCAGAGTCCAGTCTTTATGCTTAATCTCCATTTAGCCTCACTGATTAGTGGTTTTCTTATGGCTACACAGCTGTTCACTCCTAATCCCTTCAGTTCCCTTCACATTGTTAGTGTGGAAATGTTCTTACTTTCATTATTAAATGTAGCCCTGAGTTCTGCTGTTGTTTTTTTACAATTTGATTTCACCAAATGTTTAAGTGATCGCCAACCATGATCATTCAGGAATTTTTTCTGACCACATTTCTTCCTCGAAGACGATGGTTCCTCACTATCTTTCCAATTCTTAATAATGTGTTGGACAGTTCTTGACCCAATTCTAGTGGTTTCTACAATATCTTTAGATGTTTTCTCTGCTTGACCCCTTCTTAACAGACTAACATCTTTTCCACAATCACAGGATGTGGGTTCGACATGGTTGTTAAAGAAATGAGAAGCTACACATAGCGTCAGTTGAGGATAAATAACTTGTTGCCAGCTGGAAGATAATCGCCCAAGCAGTGATCAAATAGGAGGCTCATACCTATATACTTATCTAAATCCAGGCGGCAACTTTTTTTGGCCAGGCAGCGTATTAGGTTTTGTTCACACATATTAGATTATTTATATAACACCCTTCACGAATAAAAACCACAAAGTAGAATTTTTTTTTTTGCGATGACATTGCACTGATGGCAGATCATAGGTATTGTTGGTCAAGTGCTTTGCTCTCCTTTAACTGCTTCTGTTAATTTTCTAAACTATTCTATGATTATACCAACAGATGTTTTGTAATGGCAAAGCAAAATTATTCTTGTTCTATGTGGCGACACATTCAAAATAATCCAATGATAGAGTTGTCTTTCGTAGAAAACAAGGTTAGTTGGATATTTTTTCTCTTGCCTGTGAACTTCTTCAGATTTAATCTTCTATTACAGCTTTAGGCTAAAGACTTTCCATTCTTAAATGTTGTCGACCTACAAACATCAAATTGCATAATAAGTACAAAGAATGGCTGGTTGTACTGTTTGCTACGTTATAAATTCTAGGCCCCCTGTTCTTTTGCATATATTATGTGTGCCTGCATACATCTACATATAATCTGTCCATTTGTGATAGTGCATGCTTGTGTGTGTCTGTGTGTGTAAAAGTAACAGCCCCCTTCCAAGTTTGGCCACTTGCATGCTGGCAAGTTAATGCATGAATCTTAGCATCCCATTTGCTTCCAACTAATTAGTTCTCTGCATGAAATGTTGATGCTTCCATACATCTTATATTGGTTTCACGAGCTATATCAATGCATGCCAGTTAACTTTGATCATACACGCACGCACGCACGCACGCACGCACTCACTACACTGAGAACATGGACAGAAGCGCTAATAAACAGTATATGCTGTATGCATTCACAGTATCAGCAGAAGCTGAAGCCAAATGGGCCAAGACTGTCCTCCGCCCAAATACATCCCCATAGGGCGTTTATTCATGCAGGCCAAAAGGCTTATAATTATGTTTGTAGAATGTGCACCTACTAGTGGTTGTGAGAGCAACTGCATGCAAGTTGTAAAATAAACTATGTCCACTGTGGCAAGGTGATTACGGCCCTCATCTGTCTCATGTATACAAGGTTACGAGCTAACTTTATTGATACCCGGAGGTAGATTTGGTTTGCAGTAAAAAGGAGAGGCCATCCATTTGTACTAAAAACAAAACACAATAAAAGACACAGAGGGAAAATACAGGATGCACAAACATAAGTGGGTACTCGTCCCATCTAAGGCCAGGATATAGATAAGTGCATAAAAACCTTTAAAGGAGACATATTATGCACTTTATTCCCAATCTTAAACAATTCTCTGATATATCATTTAAATCTTG
>JAOXYM010000016.1:16652753-16664246 GCA_028567055.1 Leptatherina wallacei | reverse complement strand
CTGATTGTCTGTGAAGCGCCCTGAGATGACATTGTCGTGAATTGGCGCTATACAAATAAAGATGAATTGAATTGAACATTGAATGCACCAGTTTGACCATGATACGATGTTATATCCATTTAATGGATAGCGATTCAATGTTTATGATATCTCAAATTCAGTCACGATCCGATTTCGATTTGATTTAACATCGAACAATTGACATGAAAATATCACGGGTAATTGAACAGTCATTTCCATTCATCTCAAAATCCCAAGAAACAGCTGGAATTAATCAATTTCAATAAAAACAATCAGTTCTTAAAACGAAGATCGACTAGTAATAAAGGGAAAACAATGTGCCAGGGAAACTCAAACTATAATTTTTGAATTATGTTTGTATTTTGGATTGATATCAATTGATATTGACCACATGATCAATATATCAATGTAGATCGATGTACACCCCAACTTCACTGTCTTTGTCTATTGTCTGAAACTGACGTAGAAATTCAGTCCATGATGCCAATGGAAAGCATGCATGGGGAGTATGTGAGAGTGACATTTGACATTGTTTGAAACACAGATATCTATTTACGTGTATAAAGTTCACATAAATGTGCCCTTAAAGGCCCGTACATACTTGTGTTGAACAGAGAAATGTGTTTCTTCTCTCGAGGTGATAAAAACAGGAAGACAGGTCATTCTGGCAATGACATTTCATACTTGAAAAGAAACCTTGTTCACAACACTTCACACGTTGCTGGACAGGGGTTTGTGTGGCTTCTGTGTCTTTATAGGCCTTCCATGAGAATGTATTGTACAGATTTCTGTTCCTCACCGCTGCGGCCAGCTGGTCCTGAAAACTATTCATATAACCTTGTTGAATTTATCCTATGGAGAAATGACAACTTTTTTGCTTCCCGCTTTTCTGCAGTAAGCCACGCCTATTTCAGATTTCTGACCAATCACTCAATAGTTGCAGCGTTGGTTTGCTTTTTGAGAAAATAAATTTAAACTGTTCTTGCGGAGTATGTGCAAGTCTTTACTAAGCACGTTAGTTTCTTTTATTGCCATTAAAATACCAACTGACTTTACTTTGACATCATTTCTGTTCTATAAAACGTTACGAGATAGCACCACATGGGCTTTGACACCAGCAGTCTGGTTCATTTATTATCAAGTTGCATCACCATGGACACTTTTGCTGGGAAGCAAACCTGCACCTGAGCAGGTTAGATTTTGAGAAACAAGATTCCTGACCAATAAATCCTGTCTGTATATAAAAGAGAAAGAGAACAGAGTTGCATGAACATGTATTATATTAAGAGTCACAAAAATTGAGTTGGCATACAGAATGGATAACCAGCATCAAAGTACTGCTGGTTTTCAGATGATCTAGTTTGTTCAGCCACATGAACTAAGGATGTCCTGCTTTTGTTGAAGTTGCTTCATAGTATAGGCCTCAAGTCACCGGAGAGAAAATATTTACTAAATGTCCATCTGCTGTTACGTTTAACATGCGTCTTATCATGCATTGTATTTATCATGCATTACATGTAAAATAATAGAATTTCAAAATAAGAAAGAATATGGGCTTAATTCAAATGTTTATACATATTTTTTGTGACAGCGTTTAGTTTATGTAGCTGGTAAATTGACCTAAAAGTACATTTGGACATGGTATCTAATCCAGGGTGCTAGTTTTCTTTTTCTTTTTTTGTTAGTTTTAATTTAATCATTTTCAGGGGACTGGCCCCTTACAAAATATGTAGTTTCATGTAAGTTTACTGAAGTGCTGATGAATTCTGTGGCTGCTTCTGAATAACATAGATCAATGCACTGTACTCACTTTTTTACATTTGATCAAGTCCCCTGTATGCCATTAGGATTTTCTTTGCAAATGTTTTTTTGCTTTTTTTGTGGTCAATATGACAGAAAGGCAATACAATTATTTGTACAGAATATCAGTGGATTGTGTAAAGTGATATGATGTTCTAGTCCAAAATGTTGGTAATGTCCCCCCCCCCCCACCCCCACCCCCCCTAAAAAAAAGTTCACTGTTGCATGCAAAACCGTTGAATAAACAAATGATGCAAAATGTGGCAAATTCTCACAAATCTTGTCTCATGTTTTCGCTCAGCAGTCTGAATGCCTTCACCGGGCTTGAACAGAATACTAATGTGGGACTAATGGCTATGAAATATCTAAAGTGAAACCCAAAGTGAAACCATTAAAAGTTAGAATAAATGATCTGATACAAACCCATTTGATCTTGAGCTAAAGAGGCTTGGCAAGTGTGAGACAGATGTCACTCTCTCAGTCCTCTGGTGCTGCAGGCAGGTACAACACAGGAAGAGAAAGAGAAAGCGAGTCGAGCACAGTTATGAAGCTATAATTTGAAATGTGCTACTTTCTGTTTTTATTTTCCAAACACATTAAGTTTTTGTACAAAGTATTGGATCAGTATTGTTGATAACCTGAATTTTACTTGGTTTTGGGTCAGAAAGAAAATCAGCACCACATCTCCGCTTTGCTGTAATTATTATGCTTTTCATTAACATCTAGGCTTCTATGCTTAATTTACTGCCAGTTTGTTTGTATGCTACTGCCAGTGTTGGCCACTGTTCCCTCTTCTTCCTGTGTTGGCTTCAGTAGACCTACCAACAAGTCCTCTAAAATCACACGTACTATGTGGTTGTTTGTGCGCACCTCAAATTACGCTCCGTTAGAGCATAATCTGCATCAACCCCCTTAGCGGCGCAGGCTGCTCTCAAAAATGGTTTGTATGATTTCCTATGAAAAACAGTGCACGTATATTTGCCATTGACTGTATATTATTTGTACATATTCCTACGAAATTCTGAGCCAATCAATGTCTAAAGGGTTGTTGAAATGGTAGCCCATGTAAGGGCACATACAGGATAATCTGTGATGTATCCCCGACTCTAACCCATAGACTTTGTGCTGACTAGATCCAGCATTTAACACCTTTATTCAAGCTTATGAATGTCCTAGATTGTAAATAATATCAAAACTCCAAAGGTGACTCCTTTTGGAATATACTTCCCCAAAAAATTTAAGGAAAAAAACAAAAAGCTTAATTTTATATACTAGGTCTTGCGTTTCCTCTTTGAAACATAGTGTCTGAAGGTCTCTGGGACTGATATGAGAAAAATAAAAAAATTGCCTTTCACTGAACCAAATACATCCTTGAAAAGCTCTTCATCTGGAGAATAACACATGTCAGTATGAACACTCTACGTGACTCCTTTGAAAAAATGACATTTGAACCTTGACCTCAGTGCATATTTGAAGGCTCATAATTTAACAACAAAATGGGATAAAGACATGAGGCCCGCTGTTATATAGAGCTCTGGACCTGAGCTGTCATGTATTAACTCATGTGTTATACCCACCAACTGGCGGAGCTGTCTGATAAAATACATTTTTACCCATATAATTAGATTATTAAAATCGGAGTAAACAGTTGCGTTCACTGTCACTTTAACCCATCAATATCCTGTCAATATTAACAACTTTAGATTTGATGCAAAACGCTCATATTATGTAAGAACTACAACTTCCTATAGCAGTGCCATGCAGCTGAAAACAAATCAGCGACATGATTTTGGTCTTCTCTTGACTCTTAAACTATAGTTTGGAAATAAACATCTGTTTTGTGTATCAAATGCTTGATAAAGCTGAACTAGTTGATACACTACTTTTAGAAGATATGTCAATAAAAGCTAAATATGATGGTTTATTTGAGATATATAATCATTAATTAAATAAAGTGGGTGCAGCCTGGTACAACTTCTGGTTTTCCATTCGTTAGAGGGTTGGAAATCGCATGGTTGCATCATATTTCAAATATATTGTACAGCCGAACTGGTAATTATTCATTAACTAAATGATCTATGGTGAGAAAAAAATGAATATGTGACTTTAATTAGGATATTGTAGCCAAACGTTCTGTAATTTCACAGCTTCCGCATAACTACGAATTAACACCAAAAGAAGCCAATAGGAAAAGAAGACAGTAAAAAAAAAAAAAACTCCCGGAAAAGGCTGAAGCACGGACATGTCAATGTAAAACACAATGTAGCACAATATTTGGCGGAGAGGTGACATCTGGTTAGTTTGCCTCCTGGACGGCTCCCTGATGAAGGTCCAGGATGTGCTGGCCCGAGGGACTACTTTTCTCGACCGGCATGGGACCGCTTGGAGATCCCCATTTGGGCATAATTCTGAGGAGGACAGTCTGCCAGTACAGATTAGTGGGACTAGCATCCCTTTTACAGTTTGGTTTTAAAATACGGTTCATTCCCAAAAGATCTGATATGCATGTCTTAGCTGTGTAGTACAGAACTGTTCTTTATAATGACATCATAGGTATTCCTTTTTCAAAATCAGTTTATTTCTACTTGCATCTTTTGTTGTTTCATATTTTCCTACAAGAGACCACTTTTAATGACTTTCTGCATTCAGACTATGAGTGTGGAACTCCTTGCACTGAGGAATAAAAATGTCACAAAGAAAGTGAAATGCTATAGGCTGCTCTAAACATCTGTTTCATTAGATTAAATTGGCATCCCGATCCACAGAAATTAGGAATAAGAGTGACATATCCATTCATGGGAGGAACATTAGCATGCTGGCAGCTGCTTCGGATCACAGCGTTCTCAGCCACTGATGAATTGCCTGGTCCCCATGTGTGTAGTCTTTCCTCTCCCATAGGCGCAGTTTTTCAGAGGTTTAGCCACCTTGTCCACTTCCTTCACTCACCATTTCACCATTTTGCTTCCATCACACTTCAATTTGTATGGAAATGGATATGCTGTCTCTCAAGAGAAAGTCTGTATTTTGCTGAAAAGTTGGAAGAAGAAGAATAAACCATTTAAAAGTAAACTGACTTTGGTATTTTGAAGGGGTCCAGTGCAACTGATCAAAATTAAAGTGGGGTAATTGAATTTCAACTAAAAAACGTATGCACTTTCACATGCACATGCACACAAATTGACTTATATTCTGAGGGATATCAGTCAATATCACCTTGACTCAGTTTGATATCTTACAGATAAACTAGACAATTGCCCGAAAGGGAAGACTGTACATGTTTTTCTGTGTGAAATTTTCCTGAAATCATTAAAGTCCACTGGGCTGGAGGTATCAGCAAGTCTACAGCTCACTACAGATAGTACAATCATGTATTCATTATATCGGTATGCCCTTGGGGGAGATAATATAGAAATACAAGCGAACGACTTTCTTTTCTGGTTCACTACAATGTGAGCTGTGGGCTTTGGAGACAGTTATCCTCAAATACAGGTGGGATGATACAGGAGAGAGCAAACACATTCATGCATGCAAATTCATGTGTGCACACCAGTGCATGAACTAATACACATTTAACATCTCCCAGGTCTGGAATGATAACGACATTCTCATTTTTTTATCTGTGAAACGCCTTTCTTCTTTAGGGACCGCTACCCAGGTCTTAGTGTATGCAGCTGAGCCAGAAGCCTGCTATCTGAGCGCTGTGGCAGAACAACGATGTGACATAAGGAACCACCCTGTCACGTGAAACAGGGACAGAGAGACAGCTGCCAAACTGGAGTCAGTGTACCAGCAGCCTGCAGAAGTAGGGACAAGAGTTCTCTTAGACATGCACATGTGCATATAATTTGCAACTCAGTGGAATTTTCTGACATGTGATTCACAAAAGTCTGTGAAGATATGTCTGATCATGTATGCAATCAGTCAAACAGATGTAACACACACCACAGACAGCCACAGGCAATGTGGAAGGAGGCATTACTAATTCAGCAGGATGGAGAATGAGCGGTATGAATTGACAGATTAAAGAAAGTTGTATAATTGAAGCACTAAAGGAACCAATAGAAGAGAAAGAGAAGGCTTTTTTTTCTTTTTTTTTCAAACTTTAAAAGAAAACCCTCCCAAAAGCAGCAAGTCAATGGTAGAACAATTGTAATGTAATTAACAGTTATTGTTGTCTGAAAAGTTGTGTGCAACGTGGAGAAGATCGGCAAAGAGGGGTCACACATGAGGGTGATTCACTTTGTGTCACAGAAACATGGTTTGGAAGATGATACGGCAAGTATGTAATATTTATACCTTGTGTATAAAGAAAAAAACAACAGTAACAGGCGACAATTAGATATAGAAGGAAAACAGATTTTTGTGAAACTGTCACTGGAGCTCTGTTTACCAGCTTTACAAGGCACAATCGACACCTTGAGGCTGGAGGTGTTGCAAGTGGAATTAGATTTATCACTAACAACCAATATACCTGTATTCACCCTCCATCTTTAAAAAAAAAAAGGAAAAAAAAGGTCACTTTTTTCCACAATCACTCCAGGGTTGAGTTTGGGCTTCAAAAATCAGTATTGTCTTTACTTAAATGAAACTCTCTTACAATGCTGTTGTAGCTTAGAAATCTCTCTTTTCAAGGTTCACTTTAGTTCAGTCCAAAAAAGACACAGAGATGAAGTGGACACAAATGAAGCAACCAACAGAACTGCATTACTTTGAAGCTCATGCTGGGTGGCATGAATATGTGCAATGTGTGTTAAGTTGTGATGGTCTTGGGGACCTGCCTACTAGCACTCAGGGGAGGCTGCAACCTTCATGCAACCCTGAATGGGCTAAATTGAGTGTGGGGAATATATGGAAGGATGTCAGTGGTGGTTAAGGAGCTGTCAGAAGAGGAAAGATTAGCCAGAGTTTTACCAGTAGCTTTACAAACTTTGTAGAGCTCAGCCATTGGCTTTCTCCATGTATATATAATAAAAGATGTGACCATGTAGAATTAGAATATTAACAAGGTCAAACGAGGCGGACAAATTATATGACATGAATGTAAGATGTTGTGAAAAAGAAAATTACATTTGTAACCAACTACAGCCAGTTTAAAGTGTGAGCTTCACCATGGCAACATAAGATCGGTACCTGTTCACATGGATGATGAGGGAAAATCAAAATCAAATTATCAAACATATTTTCCCATGGAACTCATCACCGGAAATGCAATATAACATTACAGAAACCCAATGTGTTTTTGAATACCAAACATGCATTGCAGGCAAAGAAGCCACTGACATTCAAGCTGAAAGTAAAAAAAAAAAAAAAAAAAAAAGTAAATTAGTTTTGTGCTCAGGTGGAATACAAAGTTTCTCAGGTTCCTCCTTTTCATCAAAGCTAGTTGATGGCTTATTAGCATCAATCAATTCAGTCAAAGCAAACCTGATTTGAAAAGTGCACAGGCCTGAAAAATGAGGGCAAAGTTAGGGAAGACAAATAATGAGGAGGGCTGACAGAAAGAGAGAGCCTACCAGAGCAAATTTAATAAAAAGTCAGCAAGGCACAGAGCGAGAAGGTGGCACTTACATGCATTTTTATGTGGATCAATTTGAATCTTTTTTGGCTTCCTGCTGAAAGATGAAACTTTTTCCACTTACCCTCTTTTTTATTTTCTAATACCAATAAGACTAAACCTACAGGTAATTGCATTTAAAGGGCAAAGATTTGAGCACAAGTTGTGCAGTACATAGAGTAACCATGGAGCTAAAGCATTAGCTCCATGGTTACTCTATGTACTGCTGAAAACCTGCTGAAACTCTCAGCGTTTTAAATCAGGGTTAAAAACTTTTCTATTTTCAGCCTTTTATGATAACAAATGATATTTCATCTGAGGGTTTCTTTCTTTCTTTATTCATTTTTGTTGTTTATTTTGCGATTTATACTTTTGTTTTTAATTCTTCTTAATGCTTTCTGTACCCCGCTGTAATGTTTCTGATGTTTGTATGTAAAGCACCTTGAATTGTCCTGTACATGAAATGTGCTATATGAATAAACTTGCCTTGCCTAGAATAAGACGTTTAAAATAACTTATCAATGCAAATGCAGCACATTACCTGAAATGGAATTGACAGGTTGACTTTAGTGGCCATATACTCTTCATCAGCATGAGGCCAATGATTAAAAAAGGTTGTCCCATTGGATCAATATGCTCAGGCTCCGTATAATTAGTTCATCCCTTACCTGCTTTATCTAGATCTACAGCAGGAATTATTGCGAGTGATGGCATGTTTTGGGACATCATCAAAATGGATGTTGACCTGCATGCTGTCAGAAGTCCTTCTAATGAGCATAGCAAACTAAATACTGATTGTATGAAGCTCAGAGCCATCCCCAGGAGTGTAAATGAACAGGTTAGAATCCACTGATGATGTTGACCTTAGCAGCATGACCTCCTGTCACGAATAAAGCCACAGTTATTATTGGCCCCTTCTTGGCAATCGATGCGAGGCGATCCACTGAGGAGAATGTATGTTATAAATAATAAAGCTATTAAAGTCTTGTTACAAAATCTCAAATTATTCTCAGTGTAGAAGTATCTTCTGTAATCATTAATCCTTCCATTCTGCCCACCGATCCAAATTCTTCTGGATTTTTTTTTCTTTTTTTTTGGCTCACAAAAATTCGCTTAACAATGTTTAATTTAAAATGATTTTGTCAAGCATAGTCAATTTGTGCTATGGTAATGGCTTGGCCCCTTGCTACTTGTCTTTTTTTCATGAAGGCGTTGCCTGGCCATGGGCCATTGATAAGCTTGTAGCTCATTTTCACAGGCCAAGCTAGAGGGGAAACTATATGCCAACTAATAAAGACTCTAGGTATTGCAGCAGAATCAATATAACTGGACAAATGACTGCATTTGGATATGCCTTACTCTGGGGAAGTGTAACCTCAATCAAATCCCACAAGTCCACTGATGGATTTGCACATTTTCCTGATACAAGCATAACTCTGCCACTCATTCAGAATGCTATTATGTCAGATTTGCAGAGCAGATTTCAATGTTTGTGGTGAAGATTCAACATGGAGGCTATCCCTGGTCGTATGCACTTTCCAGCCTCTTGTTGACAGTCTTCTGCAGAACAGCAATAAAAATATAGGTTCAGAAATAAGAAGTTGGGAGACTTTACATTGTATAGGTATTGACCTGTAGTTTTACATGTAAAATACAGTGACAGTTCAATTAATTTTTTAGTATGTTCATGTAGTATGTTCAGGATGCAAACCAATGCCTTGAGTTTTATTCATATGATCAGGTAACGCCATATTTTGTAAACATGTGCTTTTGATTGTGTTGGTGTGGCTGGGAATCAAAATTGAGTTGCATTTTTAGTTACACTCAACCGTGTAACTGGGGGCACTAAATCTGTAACTTCCCAAAGCCCACATGACACTGTCTCAAAATTTCTGGCCTCGGCAGACACCGTTTTCATCTTCTTACTGCGTTCAGCCATGACAAACTTTCGATTGAAGGAGGTAAAAGTAGCACAAAGCAGAGCCCTCTGTATTTATATAGCGGGAGCTGTGAAGCAAAGCGCTCCAGGTCACATGATCCCATGAGAGACGGATCCGCTCCTACAAAGTTACAATGTTTGGTTTCTGAGGAGGGCCGCCGAAATATTGACCCCAGAAATCATCCATTATTTCTCACATTAGGCTGATATTTGGGTCAAAAAGTTACAAGGTATTCCTTTAATGAAACTTTTTTCATTATATTTTAGGACCCCAGGAGTCAAAATGTTTTTGCACAGTAAAAACGCAATTAGAACGACTGAGCACTGGGGTAAGGCTTTATCCGTGTAGCAGAAGGACAGATTTCTGCCGAAGCCAGCTGCTGATCTGAGGATTGATAAGCCGGCATTGATAACTGAGAGACTTACAACTTAAATTTTAAGGGTGTCTATTCTTGGCAGATACTCATGCATCCAATGCATTTCCCACTGGATTATCAATTACCTGAGCTGCAGTAGCGACTAACTGCTCTAAGGTGGTCACCCACTGGATTAAATTCTTGGCTGAGCAATTTTGACATTTTTTTCCCTGTAATTTACTGATAAATGTCTGTTTTACATTTGGTAAATTACACTTTCATATATTATATCTTGGATTTATTTTCAAACACAATACAATTTTTGCAACATGATGTCCAAAGTAGCAAAAATGTGCCATTTGCATCATTCTCATCATTCATTCACACATTCATTTTGTGTACCGCTTAATCCAATTCAGGGTTGCAGGGGGGCTGGAGCCTATCCCAGCAATTATCAGGCGAGAGGCAGGATACACCCCAGACCGGTCGCCAGTCCATCGCAGGGCCCATTCTCATCATTTCCTAGTTAAACTATCAGTCAACATCACTTTTTATACATGATAGATTTCTTTGAGCCTTTGAAACAAATTAGAAGTGACCAGACAGGATTTAATCATCTTCTTCCTGATACCAAAGTCAGACTTTGTAACTTACAAAGTACATTTGAAGAGTTATTTTCCAAAACGCTCTAAAAGCCAAATTTTCAAATGAGTTTGCCATGCCATTTTGCTGTGTAGTGAACCTATTCACTGATTTATCTACTGCTATATTTCCTTGTTTAAAATGTACTTGGAAATGCAGGTCCTCATCTAAACCCATTTAGGGTCTGGGTATAAAATGTAATTTTCCTGAAAACAGTTAAACTGGATTTATAGCATTTTGGAAAAGAATTCTTCATTTGTACTTTACTCTTTTGAATAAATTACTGTAACATCCATCCAAACATAATCCCCTTTCAAACTTCTGCACAATAAGGACATGTCAACAGACTAATTTCTTTTCCTATTGTAATTTAAATCTTTGGCCTTTTAGAACAAAACAGATAAACGGCTCTTGCATGTGTTTTGAAGTAATGCTACAATCTAATAATTAGATTTTGGCTTACAGCTTCTTTGCATATTTTTTATAGGAAAAAAAAAACCAAAACCCCAAAACATCCTTTTCACTGTTAGATGGATGCACTGTTTTATTGTGCTATTAAGACAGCCTAATAGAAAAAAATCATTTCAGAAGATTGAAAACAATTAAACAAGCCTTCTTCTTCTTTTCAATAACTAAATAACCTGATCTAGGTAATTTTAGGCAACAAATGTGTTAAACTGCTGTTTGAAAAGTGCAGATCTATAGAGGTGTTGAATCAGGTGTCCTTGATAGGAGCTTTCATGAACTGTTGCGAGTCTGTGTTTAATTAATGTTCTGCATGAACCAGTGAACTGTAACCTAGGAAAAAAGAATGACATTTCTTTAAATATAAAAAACCTACTGTTTATAGCTTGTGTGATGACCCTAGGGCTTGTTGGTAAAATGTGTTTGCTGTTGCTCCTCTTTCTTGTAGTTTTGTTTAATAAACTGTATTTTCCTGTTTGTTCAACTTCAAGTCAAAATGTGATAGCAGGTTGGTGCTTTGTGTTTTATAATCATGATCCATTGTAATTATTATCATTATTAGCGTTTGCTGTGTTTAGTGACATTATTCTAAATTTTGCTCATATTCATTTTTATTATTCCAATTAAAAAAAAAAAAAAAGTTGAGTCTGTGACTCAGAAAACTTGCAGCTGAGGAGGATGTCGGTCTGTCTGTTGCAAAAATGCAGTGTTACCAT
>JAOXYM010000016.1:16616775-16632399 GCA_028567055.1 Leptatherina wallacei | reverse complement strand
CTTAACTCAAAAAGACTTGACGCAAACTGTTGCGTTAATTTTTTTTGTTGAGCCAAAGCATTTGTTTTTAGAGTGCACTCATTTATTACCACAAAACACTGTTTGAACTATCAGTGGGAACAAGCAGCAACCTCTGGCGGAGAAATGTGAAGTCTATGCAGAATTGTCAAAAATTGCAGTCCACCCCTCATCCAATAGGGGCTGGCTCCAGCTACCTCCGTTAGCTCCTGTTGGCTCCGGGTAAGTTTTGTTGGCTTGTAGCTACAGGCAGCTCAGAGTTTGATGGGTGTCAATTATCCATCCCCACGCCCATTCAGTGCCACCTCGTCACCCATTTTTGTGTTTTCCCAGAGTGATGAGACTTGTGACTCTGCCAAAATGGCGACAGTGGGAACCTCCCAACGAGCCTACGGGTCACGTGGCTGAAGCTTCGTCCATATTTTTTTACAGTCACCGAGTGGGAAAGGAGCGTGAATGCATGTGGGGGTGGACCTAATGAAAAGCATAAAAGCAGGGGTGATACTGAATGAAATTCTAATGCAATGACGTGTAATGCAAATAATACACCATTACAGAAGCCTAAGAGTAACAGGATAATTAATTCTACATTGTGATCAAGATTAATCTATATAAAAAAGATTATTGCGTCAATATTTTTGGCCAGATTGCCTAGCCCTACTCTAGAATACGTATACCAAGATTCTTTTGATTAATAATTACCCCTCCATCACTGTGCCCCACAGTTGGTATGAGGTGATGGACAAATATTTTGACTGTGGTCCTGTCTTTTGAAAGTGCATCATTCCAGATGTCTTGCTCAGAGGCAACTTTGCAAACATAAACTGTGGTGCTGTGTTCTCTTTGGAGAGAAGAATCTTTCCCTTTGCAATCCAAACAACATGATATAACTTGTTGAGTCATTTTCTAACTGTACTATCATGAACTTAAAACAGCTGCCATATTAACTGAGATCAGTAAAGTTTGAGCTGTAGCTGTAATTTTTGCAATTTCTGAGCATTGCTGTCTGACCTTGGGATGAACTTGCTGCGGGTCTCTCTCAGAATGATGGACTCCAAATTGTTTGGAGATGTACTGATAACCTTTCCAAGATTGATGGTAAGGCAACAGTTGCTTCTCTAAGATCATTGCAGATGTCTGTCCTCTGTTTCGTTGTGTTAACCCCCCCTAAATAAGCTAAATTATTTTTGTTAAACCACCTTTTTTTTATTTTAAAGAAAATATTTCAATTCAGGTAATTCTGCTCATCCTACCATCTCTGTGCCACAGTTACATCTGAGTGCCTGATAAAGTTCAGGTGGGTATCTGCTCAGATTCATCAGCAAAGATAAGATCTTGTTCCTACAATGTCATAAACAGCATTCAAATAAATATATGCTTAAAAAAACTAAAACTGTCAAAAATAAGGCAGGTTTGTTTCTTCTAAAATTCACTTTTGATCCATTTGGGTATTTCTCTCTTTCTCTGTGTTTTGTGACTAGATTTTCTTTCCCATTGAATCATAGAAATCAATGCCACACTTTTTGTTGGTTCGGTTTGCTTTTTGGAACAATTTCCAGTCAAAAGTCAACAAATAGAAAATAAAAAAGCAACAAGTGTCTTCACTGATTTCTGAGTGATAGAAAGAGGAGAACTGGATGGGAGAAAGCCTAGGGACAAACAACTTTCTATGGGTTTATGATTATGTTTCAGACACTTCTCTCCTGATACCTTTGAGTCATTTTGTCAACCACAGCTGCTAAAGGAGCTAACAAGAGCTAGCTGTTATAAACGGGCTGAAACCGAAAATTTCCTTTCACAAGGTGCCTAAACGCCTCAGGCTAGCGAGCAAAAAAACATGGGAAGAAACATCAGAGACAGGAGACGCTGGATGTCCCTCTGCTGAGACATAAACATTGTTACAAACCCATCATGACACTTTTCATGTCCTTCAATCCACATAAAAGCATACTTACTGATTTAAACTTTGATTACAAGGTTCCAGTCTGCATGTGTGTAAGCAGCTTTAGTAAGTACACATCAACAGTTGGTTGATTTCTGATTGGGACAGATTTGATGAGACAAAAATTAATAAAACATTCACCGTATCTACGTGTGTCACGTTGAGTCTTGGCAATCAGTTACAGCCCAAACCAGATAGGGATGTGTACAGAGCAGCATTTATAGCCTTGAGTGTGCCTTAACAACGTGTCTGTCTTTATTCTATATACAGCAGCTGCACCAAGGCCTGCGGAAAAATTGTGCTTGAATATGTCACATGTCCTGACAAGCCTGCCAACATCTTATGCCTGCAATGACAACCATTCTTACACATCACCAACCCCACAATTTCATCCCTTCCCAGAGTGACATTCATGCCATGTGTGGCTATTCACCATTGACTATGAGCCTTTTTATGTCTCTTTTAGACTAAATGAACTGGCCTGCGTGTTACAGAGTGTGAAAAATATCACTCCTCAAAACCTTATGCTGGGAATTTAAATAAAAATGCACATCTACATTTAATTTACAAGCATTTCCAGACGGCTTGCATAAAACATGTAGTGCAATGTCTTCGGACTGACACATAACGCTCTGTTTGACAGGACAAGATGTTTTATTTAGCCTCTAATTGCTCCTCTGTCTCTTAGTATCTTGGCAAACGTTGAGCCTGTCAAGCCAGTTAAACTAAATGTGATTGCAAAGACTTGTGAGGCAAAAAAGAAATAGGACTGTGCTTGAACATGTGACAGAAAAGGAAAGATATTTTGCTTTGAATTCTAGCTGATTAATTGAACTGTTATGGCCAATGTAGTAAATTTCTTCCCTTTTGTTCTTTTTTACCCCCAATCTTTTTAGTACTGATTGTGGTGTGGCAGATCCAATGAGGCTGAAAATTATTCACATCCATGCAAAAATGTGATTTGTAGCAAATGTCCAAAACTTCAATCAGAAGAAATTACACAACTCTGCAGTTAAAGGTTTTTTAATTAAGCATATAATAAATATAGCCCTACTATTGGGGCTACTTGTCGAGCCTGCCCTATATTTTCTGTTTAATGTAAAAGTTTTTGTTTTATATAGATATTTAAAGACACGGGTTCTAGTTTAGCTGCCATTTAGTGTTTCACTGTTAAGTAAAAATGAAAACTTGATGTTATATTAATATGTACAAATTCTTTTCATGCCAGCCACCATGACTTTCACAGTAACGTATTCCAAATGTATCTATTAATGTCCATGTGTCCCAAAAAAATATGCAAACCATTCACACTAACATTCCATTGGACCATCTTAAGCTTTGAAAAATCACTTTTACATTGTTTACTAAGTTTGTCCAAGGCTAACCATCATGTATTTCTATTTAGAATCGCATGATATCTTAAAAAGATGGGGTAATGATCTGCAGTCTGAGTTGGCTAATGCATGTCTGAAAATGAACGTTGGATGCTTTGCTTGGTTGAATCAAGGTGATGGATACATCATTGCATTATTGTTTTGACACAAAACCTGTTTACCTAACCTTTAATTAGTTGCCAAACCTTAACCACAGTCTGGGATGAGTAAAACAGCCGCAAATCATTAATGGGACAGGACTCAAAGTCACTTAAGAGGCTTGACAATAGTTCCATCCCCAATTCCTTCAACCTTTACTGAAGACTTTACTGCCACTTAAATGTGGCAAAACTGTTGTTTTGTGACCGTTTACTAAATGTGATGGCACTGTTGTCCTCCCACTCCTACATGGACTTACTTTTGTGTGGAGTGATATAAAAAAAAAGATAATACTTTTTTTTTTAAGCAGCGAAAGAATTGTTGTGGCTATGAATGAATATATTAAGTTTGTTCTCTGGTCTAACTTCACTAATTCAAAAGTATAAAGTGACAACACTTTGGTACATAACCACCATCCACTGCAATGAATTTGAATAAGAAATAAAATAATGGCCATTAAATAATCTGCCAATTTTTTTTAATGAATGAAAATGATATTTATTAAAGCATTATTATAGTTTTAAAGCTGACAACCTCAATTCAGATTACATCTTTATTTATCATTTGATTTGATTTATATCAAATCTGGAAAACACTAATATTTTGGTCTTTCTTCATCAGCAGGGTTTATGTAAGGGATAATGCCCGACGAGTTGTCCATTATCAGAAATTGATGGACGGCGCGGAGGTGAGATACTGGCATGTCCATCATGGAGGCATCTGAAGGACGGGGATTTAATGTTTATGGACCCTGACCACCACTGGTCAGGACGTTGCGGGACGACAATATGTTGCTCCAATCTCATCTCTCCTGGACTGACGGAGTCCAGTCAGGCTGCTTTCCTAGCTCACGTTCCCTATCAGTGGGTGAACATACAACGCTTAGTGAGGTATGTTCTGACTTTCTGTTGCCACGGTTACCAACTAGCATTTTAGGCAGTGCAATAATTTAGAACAATCAGGCTATTTGACCGGAACTTTTTTTAACTGGTGTCCTACATCACTTTTTAAGAGACACCCTGTAGCCAATCAGAATCGAGTATTCACCCAGATCATGGTATAATGTCAGTTCATGGATGCTTGCCAACTGCTGTTTCTGTCCATGCCCGGATCTAACGGCTCGAAAGACAAATGGGAGGTTTTAAATTCAGAACACTCTCACATGTTTGTACCAGAGCAATTTTCATTACCTGAATGGGAACCAAGACAGTCTGGTTATGATTTTATGAGACTGTGACGCATGGAGAGATTAGACCAGATAAGATAATAATGTGAAATAATGGGACATGAAACATTTTGTGCCTCTGTAATATCTGCGTTCTTAGAAAAGTGGATTTTGAAATGTTAGATTAGTTGTTTTCATCGTCTGAAACAATGTCCGTTTTTGATTTGAAGGTCCTCTCCCCTTTCTGTCACTATTGTCATTACCACTTCATTGATTGAAACTTAAATTTTACTTTATGTCTGGTATATTTGTTAGAGAGCTCTCCTCTTCCTCGTCCTGTAAATGTTGCAATCATTTTTTGTGAGGTGATCATGTGGAATAAAGCCTATCCAGGTTGGAGTTTAATGCTCAAAATGCTGCATGTAAGATACAATGGAAATGGAAAACAATGAAAGAAGAGTGCAAAGCTCACTAATGTAAATATATTTTTCATTTTCAGATTTGGAAAGAACAAAAATTTGAACTTAAAGTTGCTCTTCAGATAAATGAAAAATGAAAGCACCTAGGCAGCTGTATAATTTCCATTTGGATGGAAGATACATGATAAGATATTACTTGCCATTCCGTGAGAATACTGTCAATTGTGATGGAGGGGGGAATTAAACAAGACTAAGGAAGCTAATAGAACGGAGGCAAAAAGTGCAAAGAGTAAATATCAGGAAAATGTGACAGAACGAGAGGAAAACCAGAACGAGACATAATGGACATAATCATGGTCATAATTTTTCAATTAGAGAACTGTGCTGAAGATCATAGTGTAAATACAGAAACAATTAAAATGCAGATCACAGGGTGGGGAGGCTTTGGGAAATGAGGCGTTTTGCCAAGGCACACAAATAAATTCAATATACAACCTGGTTGCAGCCCTGCAAACTCAAGTCATTTTTATGGGCTGAAATAAGAGTTTGTCTACGGTATCTGCTTGGACAGGCGGTCCATTAGTCCACTTTAACATTAATCTTCATCGCAGCACTCCCTCTATCCTTCTTCTCCTCCTGTTCCATTGTTTCCAAAATGAAAACTACTCACAACATTTTAGTGGATCGATCGGGGGTTCACTACGACCATCTAAAAAATTGATGTGAGACCCAGTGATGATCCATCTTTGTTAATGGAAGATGAACTAAAATATAAATTAGTCTCATAGACTGTCTCCCCCCTCCTACCTTTCTCTCTCTAACCCTGCCATTTTTCTGCATTGCACTCTCTCCAAGTCCAATTACTGGCACGTCTTTTTGAATGTTGAATGATAGTTTGACTGCAGTTGTTGCGTTTCTTAGCATGAAGCAGGATTTCAGAAGTGAAACAGGTGATCCCACCCAGCAGGAGTACACTAAAGGAGCTGATTGTTTTTCTTCTTTTCTCAATAATGGCATCCTCTCCAATTCCTGATCAGAAAACTTTCACAAGAAACATTTGAATGTTTTAACTGACACGTCCCTCTTACTCTTCAGTTTACTTCCAATTGTGTCCAGCCCCAAAATACAGTATTTTAATGAGAAATAAAAAACCCAACAACTTGATTATCTAAGTGGGTCTGTAAATAAAGAGAAGTGTTTCTCACAGACAATTTAAATACCGCTCAAAACTCTGAGGATAATCCGTATCCACCTGTTGATTTTACTTTTAAGCTGCCATGCTTGTTTTCAGATTTGTTTTGTGTTTGTTTTTGTGGTGTGTGTGACACAACAAATTCATATACACTGAAAGATATCTGGATACGAAAATGTTCACACCACCTTCAAGAGTAATTTGAGTGAATTAATTCCATCAATGCATCTTTGGAGAGTTTCTTGCAAAATTGACATGCACTTCTGGATGTCATGACTGGAGCACCACAAGAGACTGTACTCACCATTTCTTTTTATGCTGTACAACTCTAGTACAATTCTGAGTCCTGTCAAAAGAGTAGACTGCTTCTTGAGAAAGCTGAGATCCTTCAGTGTCGGTACTGAGATGCTGCATATTCTCTATAAGAGCCAGATAATTAAAAGAAACTGAACAAACTGAGTCTAGGGTCTATTGAGGTCCCCAGGAGGTGCCCTTTAACCAGTGTCCGTCACACCTTTTTTTTTTTTTTATATTGTACACTTATAACAATTGCATGAGAGAAAATCACTCCAGAAGGTCATCACCACTGCCCAGAAAATTATCGGCTGCCCTCTCCCTTCCTTGGACGAACTGTACTCCTCCCGATGCAACAAGAAAGCGATGAACATAATCACCGACAGAACTCATCCAGGACATCATCTGTTTGAACTGCTGCCATCAGGCAGAAGATACAGGACAATGAAAACTAAAACAAACCGGTTCAAAAACAGCTTCTTTTCCAAAGCCATCGCATCACTTAATGATAATCGTACATAGAATAAGTATGTGTGATATATCTTTTTAGCCCTTCTCTGTATGTATGTGTGGTTGCATTGTATGTATATATATTTTATTTTACATTTTATTTATTTATTATTATTATTATTTTTTTTCTCATACTGTTTTATATTTTTTTATATTTTAAATAGCACTGGAAAGGTCTGTACTTCGATTCCGTTGTACAATGTACAATGACAATAAAGGTTTATTCTATTCTATTCTGTTCTATGTTAATATCATTGAAGGTTTTGTTGTTATAGCAGTACATTTTTCAAATGCAAATTTTAGATGTTCTTTAGCAGCTTTCACTATTTTACTGGGTTCTTTTACTATTTACAATTTCCATTTAATTAAACAGGAACACTATCATTTAACATAGTTCCAATACAAAACATTAAACTATGTACTGACACATGACTCTATTCATGTCTCAACTTCGTAGTGCATTACCAGATTCCCTGCCTATAAATTCTGTAACTAACATTATTAGCTTGACAGTTTAGCTTTAATTAGAATTAGATATTGTCCAAGTTATCTGTTTTTATTTTCAGCCTGGTTCATTTCCAACCACTTTAATGGAATAGTTGTATCCTGTTTCAGAAACCCACTTTGATTGGGTTCTCAAAACAGCTCTACTTTCGCTCACCTGAGATTCATTCATACATCAAGTAGGATGCACATCATGGTTGTACTAACAGTGCAACCAAAGTCATTCTTCTCTCAAATGCTAACGCCAGTCCACAGAATGTGCTAGCTGTTCTTTGGGGTACAGGAAGGTCAGATACCAAAACTCTATTTTCATTGGATATTGCAGTAGCATAAATGGGTCATTGTGAGGTCAAGAAGTAAACTTCCCTCCTTTTTATCAAATAGGCAGCTAGCTAATTTATGCAGAGCAAACTTTTTTGACGAAAAACGGGATGAAAAGAAAGATGAGGTGTACCATACATTTCAGCACGAATGGACAGAGGAATTCATCTTTGTGAAGAGAGCAGGTTCTGCACTGTGTGTAATATACAATGATACAATTTCATCAGTGCATTGATGCGGGCTCTGCATTGGTCTGTCGAGGTGAAGAAGGAGCTGAGCCAAAAGGCAAGGCTCTCAATTTATCGGTTTACCCTCACTTATTTACTACCCTCACTTATGGTCACAAGCTCTGGGTAGTGACCGAAAGAACAAAATTGCAAATACAAGCGGCTGAAATGAGTTTCCTCCGCAGGGTGGCCGGGCTCGCCCTTAGAAATAGGGTGAGAAGCTTGGTCATCCGGAAGGGGCTCAGAGTAGAGTCGCTGCTCCTCTGCATCAAGAGGAGCCAGATGAGGTGGCTCGGGCATCTGGTCAGGATGCCTTCCGGGCACATCCCACCGGGAGGAGACATCAGTGTAGGCCCAGGACACACTGGAGGGATTACATCTCTCGGCTGGCCTGGGAGCGCCTCAGAATCCCCCCAGATGAGCTGGCTGATGTGGCTGGGAAGAGGGAAGTCTGGGCTTCCCTGCTCAGGCTGCTGCCCCCACGACCCAACCCTGGATAAGCGGAAGAGGACGGTACATTACGGTACAATTTCATCAATTAAACGGTCAAATATATTAATAAATTCATAGACATATTTTTCTCTAAAATTGCTGGTCTTACATAAAATTGCACATGTATTTAGTATTAAAAAATATTATATGGCTCTCGCGGAAATACTTTTAAAAATATGTGACTTTCCTGGTTCTCTCAGCCAAAAAGGTTCACGACTTCTGCTCTGGATATTGTGTATATCATGGAGCTTTGAGGTTCTTCACAAATTCTAGATCCCTACTCATCATGATTTATTATACAAACATGTTGGATGGTTCTCTTTGTCCATATGAAGGCTAAGACACTGGCATATTCTTATTTACAAAGCTGTTATTGGTCTACTTCCTTCCTACCTCTCAACTCTTCTCCAGCTGAAGAGATCAGTCTCCGTTCACAGGAGTTTTTATTATTTTCAGTTCCAAGGGTGTGAACGGAGATGGGGAAAAAGGGCTTTTGTGTATGCCACTCCCTTTGCCGTGGATGAACTCTAGAAAGTCTTTAAACTTCATGACCTGGTCTCATTGGATGTTTTTAAGAAAATGTTTGATCATTTGGAGACAGTCACATCTGTTGGTAGATGCTCGATTTGGGGATTTTAAATTGTTTTATGTATTTTCTTATTTATTCTTACTTTGTTTTAAAACAAAGTAACTGATTCTTATCATGATCAGCCTTGCCAGCCACACCATCTCCACTTTTCTCTTAGTCAAAGTTGCTTAGCAACTCTGAACAAATTTTCCCTGGCATAGTCTCCACTTTAAGATACAATTACTTTGTTAGCTCATATAATCTGCCTCAGACAGTCAGTTATTTCTCAATCCTATCTAACTCCCATCTAACAAGCTTTTTAAAACCTTGTCATCACCACATTTCATCTGCATCTTTTAACTGAGCTCAAATGATTGTTTCTTACTTTTTTCCAATGTTAACAATTTAAGAAATTAAAGTCCGAAACAAGAGATGGTCAAGAAGTATAATCTAAGAATGTTGTGTTTAAACCACTTCAGAACTACCTAGCAGATTGATCAGTTCCATACAGGCACCTGGACAATGGAACAACTACTGCCTTTCTTCCATCAGAGGGAGTAAAGTTATGATTTTACAACCCACTTTTTTCTCAATAAACTTGTCATCAATCAGTTCCCATAAGTGGATGATAAAATATAATTGTTAATATCTTTTCCGTTTTTCAGATGCTTTTAAAACCATGGCCAGCTCCTGGCCGCGTGATTTGGCTGTAAATCTACACATTTTCTTTTTTTTTTGGCTTTTCTTTTTTTCTTTTCTTACAAATGAATGAAACGTGACATTTTGGTTAACTGTGATTTAAGTGATTAAAGAAAAGCAGGGCAATGAGTGTTTGTTAAATGGGGACATTTGCTGAAATGCAGACTGGATTGCTTGGCATACACAAACTTTGTCAGTCCACCCACCGAATGCTGTCCTTCAAGACAGCTTTCAGCTGTAGAGATTAGATGTTAGCAAAAGAAATAATTGTTTCAGCACATAAGCCGCTCGCTAAAACATGAGGTAACGTGTCGCGTTGCAATATTGACTTGAACGGTAGAGGTGCTAATGCACGATTTTGGTCAATGGGCCGCACATACCGCATGTATGTGCACATCGGTCGCATATACTGCCTCTGACGGCAACGAGACCGTTTCCTCTGTTTCAACAGTGAAAGTAAAATGATCAATTCTTCTTCCTCATTGGCAAAGTCCATTTTCAACATAAGATCTTTGTTGTTAGCGGAAAAAAGCTCTGAAATACAATGTGACGGGTAGCTTGACACTTTCAGAGTACAAGTGCTGTATACTCCCCCTAGCAGTGCCCTCCAGTATCGACCGTTTTGGCCATGTTGTGCATTCGTCTTTTGCAGCAAGTATAAACACAGACGTAGCAGAACATTGACATGTACGCTTGCGCACACAGCAAGTATATCCCAGCCCTAAGAATCAAGATATTTCTGCCATTTTTAACCGACTCAGTTGGTATTTTCCTCCAAAAGGCAGGGCAGCTGAGCAGTAAATTAAAAGGTAAATGAAATAAAATAAACTTAGGATAATCAATGAATCTATTACAACCAACTTAGCAGATTTTAACCCCAAGCTCCAAATAAATTAAACAAAAAGTGTAATTCAAAAAGAATCAAGTAAACACTGAAAAGCCTGCAACAAAAAAGGGAGTAACATTGACATCATAGACTTCAGTCTGGAAGAATTAACAGGAAAACTGAGGATGTTTTTTTGCCCTGGTAAAGGCCCACGACCCACTGAAAGCATGTCTGTGACCCCCTTTTGGGTCAGGACCCACCAGTTGAGAATCACTCCCTTGAATGATCATTTCCTGCCCATATACATCCATTTGTATACTATTTGTGATGCACTTTTGACTTTCATTACACCCTTAATCATCCCTCACCTCAGCTTGTGTAAATATGAAATACATATGATTTGTATTTCTAAGGAAGGAAAAAGCTACTCGATCCCCATCCAATACTATTGGTTGAAGTTAGGGTTATAGGGGCAATATTATGGGAATAGTGGACTTGGTTTATTAAAATGACACAACAAATTAGGAGAAGTTGGATATTCCGGCCCTACACGAGCAAGCAAACACGGCGCTGGTCAGTTATCTGTAGCTAAGAAGCTAACGCAAGCGACACCTGTAAGCCTCATCTGCTGCAGTAAATTGTAAGATAATGGACCACATATCCTGAGTGTTGGGCTTAATGTAAAATGGTGATCAGGCTCCATGGATTAGTTGATTTGTGTTCATGAATATGATTGTGTGCATATCAAAACAGTGATAGATGCATGATTAAAAACAAGGGTAAAGATGTGCATTGATTAAAACTGTTAAAGTGTACGTTATTTACTTAAAATGGTCTTGGTTAAAAGATGTATCTTGTCATCTACAAATAGCTATGAAGTAAATGTCTAGTGTACCACAATACAGTATGTGATTAAAAATGCATTTAAAGTGAAGATACGGGCAGGTGAAGCCTTGTGAAGCATTGAAGCTTTTCATCAACTTGGTTCTCTCAAGAGCAAAGCTTCTTGAGGGTTGATTTCCTCTACGGAGCCATCTACTGGACAGCAGAATTAAATACATCAAGCTGTAATGATGGCATGACGTGGTTTGCACCACCTTTTAAACTGAATTGAATAAATATACTTTCCATGATATCAGCAAATATTGATACAGTGTTAATTTACTGGAATTTAAACCTTAACTTTTTTTAATGACAATGGTCGCAAAGAAAACGGAAATAATAAAATAAGGGATGAGAGCAGTGAATGTGCTTGGAAATGTCACGGGGTGACGGGAGCTGCCTTTTATTTTGCAGACTGTGGCTCAATATTGCATATATTTTTATTGTGTTTTATGCAGATTTTAATTGCATGCTTGTGGTGTTTTTAAGATTTTATTTATGGACTTCTATTGGCCACAGACATATGGACAAAGGTGCGCAGCTCGCCCTGTTGCATTTCCCCCTTCCCTACTAGGCTCCCAGATTGGTGGACAATTAGGATGCACTGAGCTCCTCAGACGAGATCCGAACGGCGCTGCAACATAGAGGGAGTGTGGACAACCCGCGAAAGAGTGACAGATGGGCCTGAAACTAAGATGATCTAAAGGGACGGAAACAAACCTTTTTGGATAGCGTGAGTGGGCTGCGACAGAAACGAACCGTTGCTAAATATCACATTTGGTTTATTGACAGTGATCCAGATCATTGGACCATTGGGACCAGGAGCAACTGATACGGCAGGGGCACGATACATCCGACGTTGACACGGAAGGAGAAGGAGCAGGACGATATAGGACGCCAACTCACGCCACCAGCCACATTGACTCTGTGTACGCTCTGCTCTCCAGGAGGGCTGTGGACAGGGGCGTGCAGAGGACTTTTAAGCACTGGGTGTCTCAGCCCTCATCTTTCCGGTTGGACTGTTTCATTATTTCTATCCCCCCTTTTTTTTTATTCTGTTTTAAATCTTAACGAGAGAGAGATAATAAAACTCCTTTTTTTATAATCAACTGTGTTCACTGTGTCTGTGTTGGTGTGGACCGGGGATCTCCTTAAGTCACAGCTTGTGACATAAACAACAATGACGTCCAGCAAAGAGTTTTTATTAAGAAACAATTGTTTTCAGTTGTGGTGAGGTTGAGTCAACTTCTTTTTTGTGAACTAAAGGGGGCGACTTTTCCAGCCTTCTCTTTCACATGAGGCTCATGATATCTGAGCTGCTTTCTGAATCGTGACTGTACAAATATTTCACTTTTATTAAATTTTTTCTGGAAACGTAAAATAGCCTCACTTGAATAAAATAAACATGTACCAGAATCAATTAAAGGCAAAGTTGTTTTTTTGTGTGTTCTTGGGCTAATGGTCACATGCTGCGGCATCTAAAATTTATCTCCTTAAATTTCTTAGGAGTTTCTAGGATAGAAAATTGTGGTTTGTCACTTCCATTGGTTTTGTACCAGAATAAAAAGACAAAAAAAGAATTGTGCATATTTGCTCCACTCATATTTGTATAGAAGATCTGTTAAGTTTTTGAACGAGTAGGAATCCTGATCCAGCATAGAAAAAGTCTTGGGAACAATCCCCGTGGCCAAGTATGAAGTCAGAGATTTTTTTCTATGGAAGAATCACTGCATCATCTCATATGCCTACTTGATAGATGATTGGATGTTTTTGCTCTTTTTTTTCCCACAGACAATATTCTCCTGTTAGTCAAATCTGGCAACCAGCTGAGACAACACAAAAGCTTATCAACAAAGCAGCAATATGAAACACCAGTAGCACAACACTGCATGCTCTGCAATGCAAGAGTGTACAGTCTTCTGCATACAGATGAGACTGCAACACAGCTTCCTTTGCAGAAGAATACTTCACATGGCACCATAACCACATGTGCATGGGTGTGACATCTGCGGTAAGATATAAAACTGATCTACAAATAATTTGAATATTGATTTAAAGACGGCAAAAACCATATAAAATATTTCATAAGTTGTAAAAACAGGTTTATGACGTATCTTTAACCCCCAGTTCCAAGTAACATTTATTATCATACTGATACATTTTCTCTAATCTCTGTGTGATGGAATCAAAAATAAAGTCCTGCAAAGGGAATTTTAAAGCTACTCTGCAGCTTATGTGCTGTTCTTACTTAGAAAAACACTTCCTTCCCCAGCATTTCCAAGTACCAGCCACAATATAATATTCAGCATCCCTAAACCCTGCTGAGCTGTGAATAAGCTGGTGCTTTGTCTGGCAAGTTGTATAACTACTTTTGGGAAATGTTGGGCCTTCATCATGAAAAAAAAAATCTATAAAATAAGCAAATAAGCAAACAAACAAAATCAAATCTAGAAATCCCTTGTGTCTCAGCCAGTAGCAAAATTTATGAAATTCTCAAACTAGCATGTGAGCAGATGAAACAGAGACTGTTTTGCAGAGGTGTTGAATAAGTCATTTCCCCATTGGTATGTTAGAAAAGACAATTGGAAACCAAAAGGCAACATTGTTTTGATCTATATCTGTATTTGTTCTCTGATACATATTGTATGACTCTGATTGCTCTTGATGTAATACATGGTTCAGCTTTTAAAAAGTTTCCATTAATACACCACTGAAGAACGCAGAAATCACAAAATATATACTAAAAAGTATAATACTGAAATGAGGAAGCATTCATGTACCTGAAAATCTAATAAAAATTCCATCATGCACTTCACTCTGGATATTAATAACAAGGGTTTCTGTATGTGAACAAAATCATTTAGCCCAAGCTGAAGCAAATCTTTGGATGAATAAAAAATTATATGTATATTGTTTTTCAGGAAGACTGTAAATTTCTTAGTGTTGGCGTTAACATAACACAGATGGAGAACACATTTTTGGGTCAGTATTTTCAGTGATATGCATGGAACAATATAATAAGATGTCGAATATCAAAAGCTACCACCATACATGCCTTCGTTATACCATGGTCTGGGTGAATACTCAATTCTAATTGGCTACAGGGTGTCTGTTAAAAAGTGATGTAGGACACCAGTTAAAAAATGTTCCGGTCAAATAGCCTGATTGTTCTAAATTATTGTGCTGCCTAAAATGCTAGTTGGTAACCGTGGCAACAGAAAGTCAGAACATATCTCACTAAGCGTTGTTCACCCACGGATAGGGAACGTGAGCTGGGTTTAGAACATCGTGAGATTTTTTTTACAGTTTATTTATCACAACGGCAAGAAAAGAGACAAAACGCTTGGTTTTATAGTTTCCTTTAACCAGTGTTGTGCATGAACGAGTTCAATGAATGATCGTTCATTGAACTTGTTCATATTTTGGATGAACGTGAACTGAATGCGCTCTATTTCCGCCTAATGAACAATATTGTGAACGTGTTCATTCTGGCGCTCGTGAACGGTGTCTTTCAAAGTTCAACTTTGTTCAAGAGAGTGCCAGATTTCTATGGAGCCCTCCAGGCAAAATCCCGGTAAAACACACTGTAAACGTGCCTTAAAAATTAGGGGGGGAAACACCAAATCTGGCAACACCCTCCACCACAGTTGCACCGTGCATGCGTCATCACAGAGCGAAGCATGCAGGCAAAATAGAAGGCAGCTCTGCTTTGGCTTCTTCATATGATCACTTTAAGGAATTTAAAAGCAGTAACCCCTGCATGCAAAACGGGAACGGTGAAAACAGTCCCTTTTTTCAGGAGCTATTGGATGCAGTCCCATTTCTTTGAGCACCGCAGGGCCGTCTGAACCGACCATAGACTGTATAAAAAAAATTTTCAAAAAAGAACTGGTACGGACCTACCTACAGACATGCACGCACAACCTCACTTAACAGACAGTAGTAGTAAAGTAAAATACTTGAATACAATAAGATTAGCCATGAGAAAAATCCATCTTTGCTTGAAAAATATAATATTATATATATATATATA
>JAOXYM010000016.1:16592177-16603353 GCA_028567055.1 Leptatherina wallacei | reverse complement strand
TTTTACTCCGATGCCAATTAAATGTAATTGATATTCTTCTATACTTTTTAATTGTAGGTCTTGATTCTGTACGTAGTAATACAGATAGAGCTACAAGTAAATTATCTGTTATGTATTAATATGTGATAGCAGCAACATTCAACAGGTCATTTAAAACTAGGCACAATGCATCACTTATAATCACTAACAGAGGTGAAGATAGTGACTACTAACTTGTTGACAAGGTTACACATGCAGCCCTTTAGTGGAGGGATGGTTTCGATTCCAACGTGAATACATCTGAGCAGCGTTGTCGTTGACAACGTCACGTCAAAAATATTCAATATATTCACGTCTCATGCGCCACCAAACTCCATAAAGTGCTTGGAAAAAAAACCCTATAGAAACAGCGATTTCTCTGACCGCGTGTAGAGATCTCCACACGCGTGTAGAGATCTCCACATGCGATCAGAACAGACACTGAGCTCCAGTATGAAGACGGCGTGTTTATCAAGCTTACTGTTAACACGTAAACTGTTAGCTAATGACATGAAACATTGTGAAAGTCGACTCTGTTTGTGAAATTCAACAGGTTCTTCTCTCTTAAATCTGTGGGCTACATGCTGTACCCATGTTGCTAGGTCTTATTTTTATCAAATAAAGGAGCTCCAGGTCATGTTCACTTGATGAAGTTTCCCCCCGTGGTGATATTTATTTTTAGAGACGTAATCATTTAGGCTATTTGCACAACCGTGTCGCAATACATGTGAATTAGACGTGCAGGCAGGTAGGTCCACATGTGGCCTCTGGGCATGCATGTCATTGAAACTGATCATAATAAGGTTTTGCTGTCTTCAGCATTGAGGGTTTTTATATGGCAACTTCTAAGATTTCTGTTGCATTACCTTCACTCATCAACAGCGGTGCAGCTGTCCTCTACTCTCCCCAGCTGAGGAGCTGCAGCTAGAAGCGTCAGTGTTGATTGGCTACACAGCCCCTTACAGCCAATCAGTGGGGGCTGTAGGCGGGACATTTTCATACAGCCTAGACGGGTGCCTTCAGGCCGAGAGGCACTGCTGTATGAGAGCCAAAGGAGTGTGTTTTAAAATAAACTTATTTTATTTGCTATCGGTGGGAAAAACGGCCAATACCGATTATCATAAAATTTGCCCAATATAATTATATTATATAATTATCGGCCATGCCGATTATTGGTCGATCCCTAATTTTAACACAATACTTTATTACAGTGTCTGTTTTAATTCACCTTTACCATGTCCTTTTATATGTTCAGCCTACACCAAGTAATTTTCAATGCCTAACCTTAACCATAGTTATTCATACCTAACTTTAGCTGTTTATGTTTCAGAACATAATGAGAAAGACCTCCTTTTTCAGTATATAGTTGCATCAGCGTTCATGCATGCATAACTTGCATAAAGGTACCACTGATGTGGAAGCATATACTCAAATTTTGGAAAGGCATATGTTACTTCAAGGGACCATTTTTCCCTCTGAACCCTATGGTTATTTCAACAGGACTGGAAATCATTCTGCATTCTGCATCCAAAACACTATAAAAGTGTAATTAAAAGGAATAGTGATGAAACACAACAGTAAATATGCCTCACTCCCAACAGTTTTAGGGTGTTGTTGATTTCAAATTTCAGGAGTTGTTTATGTTTTCTAAAGATAAAGAAGTTGGTCAGGGAAGAAACTGTATCTCATTTCCTTTGTTTTGACTCTGTTAAAGAGTCAAAAAAACATATTGCAGATTCAAGTTTTTGTTGTATTTCAGAAAACTTCTTCACCTATCTGGAAATGGGATTTTTAATTCTCGCCTCAAAAACCTCTGCATCAATTTATGAAAAATGGGAATTTGATCTAACTTATAAAAGCCTGTACTCTTGTTAAACAGACCACAACCACTATTTCATATGCATTCATCAATGGTAATGCTGCAAGCTATTCTTTATTCCAAGTAGAAAACATGAACCTGGCCCAACACTCTCAGTAGATACACAAACACCCACATAAGCACACAACTATCATCAATTGTGCATACTGCAAACCACGGGGTAGTTCCAGCAGCACTTGCAGCAGCTATAGTATGAATAATGCACAGGCATGTAAATCTGTGAAGATTGGTTTGAATGTATTACTTGTTGCCAAGTGCTTTGACAGCATCATATTCTCTGAACTGTATAACTGCAAGAATATGTGGGTCAAATAGGTCAGTTTCTGAATAGAGAGGCAACATTATATGGCAATCAAAACTCCAGTGTATAAAAGCTTTACTTGCTGGTATTTATGCATTGATTGATATGTTTAAGTGACTGTAAGTGAATCTTAAATGTGAATTTCAATTGATTTCATATAGAAGATTTTCTTTACTTTTTCTGAAAAAGGATGCTGTGTCTACCCCCTTAATGCCTGTCAAGGTTAGGGCACAGCATCTATCATGGATCTTTCAAGAAAGTTATTTGGCTTTTTCAAAGGTTAATTAAATGTCTTTTAAAGTATCATTAGCTAAGATTCAGTAGAGAGTGCAGGGTGTAGATGAACAAAATGTGAAGAGTTTTATAGGTTGTGTAAGAGCTTTCGAAATGGGATTGTAACTTAAATTAAACATGAGTTTTAAATGGATACGGTACTGTTGAATCCTGTTTCTGTAGCTTACTATTGTGAAGCAACAGCTGCTCAATGGACAGGCTGACAGTAGGATTGTCTGAATGCAATGCATCTCACCTGGAAAGTGAATGAGAACAAGCAGCAACGACAGCTGTCAGAGAAAAAAAAATCTGTTGTAATTCTTGACACTTTACAACAGCTTTCAGTGTGTGCAGGGAACCAAATAAAGCACACATTCTGTTACAAGCCCCGTTTCCAGCAAAGTACGAATGAAGTTTTCTTGAATGCAACAAATACTTAAATCGTTTGTTTCTTCGTTAGTTTGAGTCTTTCACAAAGAAATTGGTTTTCAGTGTCTTTACAATACATTTAGAAAATGGGGGAGGGAGTTGTTTCACGCAACATGATAAAGGCAGACTCATTAAAATGACATGATTGAACAAAAAACAGCTGAGATGCAAAAATTAGGAAATGTTTTTGCCATGATCACTATTACTTATAGATAAACTAATTAAACTGAAAAATAACATTTTACATGGAAAATAAAAAACAATAAAATACGAGAAAAATACAGTTGGATCAAATCACTTTTTCCAATATCTTTCCAATACTACAACTGTACCCAGTTGGGTTTATTTATTTCACTTATTACTGATGAGTAATATTTTGTCAAGGCTTTGTCTCATAGATAAACAGGAGTAAAAGAAAGAAAAATAAACTAGATGATTCATTGGGTCTGAAATGTTTAGCAAGGTCTTCAAACCTTGATTCTTCCTGCCATTATGTATTCAGTATATTAATAATAGACAGAACCACTATTATTCTGGGATATCCAATTTTAAGTGATGAAAATGCAATACACTGAAGCTGGAGTACAATGGGAAATTTTGAGGAAAAAAGTATAAAGGAGCTTCCTGGAATGGGGATATATCATATTAGCCCTGTGTAAATTACTCCTGTGCAATTTACTAAGTGCTCACAGCACTGAAAGCCTCTACTGGACTCCAGGGACCAGAGGCATAAAAGTTTATAGAATCACAAGTAAAAGCCTGCATATGCACAAATGCATATATATTTAATCCCATCTAGCCTCATGAACCTCTATGAAATCTATTATTTTCATTGTCATACATCCCAGTCATGGGAAAATAAGCCCAATGTGCCATGTGGCAGCCTAATGACAGCTTGCAGAAACAGGATATTTAGCTACTTCCCGTCCCATTGTCACTACTCAAGAGGTTTCCAGCTCTGGCCGGGTTTGCATCCATATGAATTCCATATGTGATGTAGTCATAATAGTTTGGATCTTAAACATCTGGCTGCACTTGGGTGATGCTGTTATGGAGGTCTATTTAAACTGTCATTGTCCTTAGATTTAGTGTTTTTTTTTTAATTTGTTTTTATTTTTTCATTTTATTTAATTATTAAATTTTTTACACACATTTCTTACATTTAACACATTATTTTTATATGTTTGATTAAAGCTTGAGCTAAGTAGGCACAGTTCAGTTCAGCTCAGCTTTATTTGTATTGCGCCAGTTCATGACCAAAATCATCTCAAGGCACTTTTAAAGATACACTCCAATTCAATCCTATTTCCTACATTTCTATTTAGCAATGATCCAATTAAAATAAACACTTTATATATCATATCTGCCCAGTTTGTAATAAATGTTCATAAAAATCAATTCTTAGAAAATACTTGCCGAGCAATTAACTCAACAGATTGACATGAACTTTCTCTTTGATTCAATCCCCCTTCCTGAACATACGTGGGGTGGCAGGCAACAGCGGAAAGAACAGCTTCCTTTGAACAGGAAGGAAAACCTCCAGCAGAACCAGACTCAGAAAGGGCAACCATCTGCAACCATCTACAGGAAGGAGCTGTCAATGAGCCCCATAACTCTGAGCCACTGATATGTTCTAAGGAAAAACAAGAGAAGCACAAATTCACAACAACAGTGTCATATACTTATGCACAGAGAATAAAGAGTGAAGAGAGAAAAGTGGAGGGGGGGCTTAGTGCTTCACACGATGCCCCCCCCAATTGGCCTTAGTCTATAGCATCATAACTAAAGGGATGGCTAAGGGATTGCTCTTAAAAGTAGAAAGGGTATCTGCTTCCTGAAACAAAACTAGAAACTGGTTCCGTAACAGAGGACCCTAATTAGTGAGGGTCATCTTTCGTTTCTACTTTTAGAATCTCTAGGAAAACTTACAATTTTAGAGCAAAATAGTCAGTAAACTAGACATGTAATAAAAATGTGTTGCTGCAGTTTTCTTTTACACAATATGAATATTTTAAAATACAAAATGTAGTACAGTTTATTTTTGTTCAAACAATGGCTTGTTTTTCATTCATATTTGAATTTTTTTTTTAAAGTAAATATATTTTAATGTTTTAGTTGACTTTTGCTGTCTGATATAAATGAAAATGATTTTGTTAAATCATCATGTGATATTGTCTCAAAACAATTGCAACTCAATTTCTGATTGAAACTCACTTGGAAATCATATTGTGGCAGAATTTGCGATAGACATACATCGAAGAATCATCTGTTGAATTGATTTATTATCCTATTGTGATCGAACTTGTAATTTACACATAAAAAGTAAAGAATAGAAGACTACAATAAGATTCTGAAACAAAATATATTTCTACTATACAGTCATTTAGCAGACGCTTTTATGTAAAGCAACTTACAATTGAGTACACCAGTGATGCCAACACTGGAGGCAAGGAGGGTAAAGTGTGGTTCCCAAGGACACAACGACACAATCTCCTAAAAACTTCACCCTTTGTTCCTTAATGATCTAAAATGTACAGCCAAGGTGGTCCATCAGTTAACAGGTTAACAGAGAAAGTGAAATGATATTGGAGTGACCCTGAATTCAACCATCGAGGAAATTTTCCATCCTCAAAGACTATTAGATCTTGACAGGAGAGGACTAATGTCAGAGGAAAGATGCAAAAAGAATAATCTGATTTTGGTCATGGCTATTCTGAGGTTTTTCCATTGAACAAAGTAGGAGTGATAATGGTTTGGTATTTTTTATTTAAAAAAATCCTTCAAAAATACTTTGTTGAAAGCTGTTCATTTCTGTTCTTGCAAGATGTCCTATCACCAAGTTGGTCAGTTTTTGTCATTTTCAAACACAAAAAGCTAATTGGTTAAATAAGAATTCATCAATCAAAAGTTGTCACAATTATGTAAAATTTCTGACTTAACTGTAGGTAAAAATGGGTTGAATAAATGCAAATCAGTTGTGTGCATATGTATCTCATTTGTTTGTCTGGGAGATTTTGATGGGAACAAAAGAGAGGGTGGCAGAAGAAGATGGATGTAGCTAATAAATGATTTCTTCACTTGAGGAGATGTAAGATGATGTCTGAAAAATTAGCCAACAGGGAGAAATCTCCTCATACATGTATTCACCCCTGTCCCACACTGGGTGGATTAATTGAGCCTATTCATCACAGTGACTGGATCAATTTACCCCCTTTAAGGACACCCACCCTCCTTCATATAAAATAAAATGAATCAGATTCTCCAAACTCATCCTCCTTTCTCTCTTCCATCCCTCTCATTCTCTTTCCATGATACTTATTTTCTAGTCTATTCAAATACAGTAGAAGCCATAGAGAAGGAAGGAACTCAAAATTTGTAAATAAAGAAATATGCACCCACTGCTAGAATGAAGGGAAATCCACTTCAGGCTAATGGAGTACAAAGACAACATCTGCCTAATTCTTAATCCAGTTATCTTATGATTGAAACTTGAAGTGGAAATTGTTTGCCTATTAGGTAGTCATTCACTTCACCAGATTTCAATAGCCAATCACTGGAAGATGTGGAAATAATACTGAAGATGGGAACTGTGAAGACAAAGAAAAACGTGCAGATTATAATTACATTGTTGTAGCAAATGGCAGATACTGTCTGATCTGACTGGTAAAAGTATATCCTGATCAATCAGACCTTCTACCTCATTTGGACTTTTAAAAAACAAAACTAAAACTCTAACTCACTTACAAACAGTTTATTGGAATCAAATGAATAATAGTCTTTGGAGCATTGTAAATGCATGTTTTGCTTGTTGTTCCTGTTGTGAATGTTGAAAGCACAATACAAAAGTGACATTATGGATTTTTCCCCCTCTCTCATGGTTATGTATTCTGTTGCAAAACAGCTCTGGTTTACACCTTCTCAAAGCTTGTCAGTGTTGGAATTGAATTTGCACAGTTGATACCAGTTTGATTTGATTTGTGTAATAATGAAATCTTTCGTCCGGCATCAGGAAGGTCAGATTTGTTGACAAACTCAAAAGCAGTAGGCTGCAACTTGCTGGTATTACAGTGTGCCTGCGAGTGTGAATATGGTTGTGCTGTGTTGTTAGTATTATATAACCTTGAGGTGTCTACATTTCCTTGACACACTAATTCTCAATTTGGTTTTCAGTGAATGTTGCCTAAAGCAAAAACATTGATGTTGTGCAATTTCCTACTCTTTGATTTCTATAAGGGCTGCACAGTAGTGTGGTGGTTTACACCACTGCTTCACAGCAAGAAGGTCACTGGTTTGAGCCTTGGCTGGGGGAGGGGGGTTGAATCAGCCTTTTCTGTGCTGAATTTGGGTTCTCTACAGGTACTCTAGCTTCCTCAAACAAGTCCAAAGACATGCATGTTGGGTCACTCTACATTCTGCCGAGGAGTGAGAGTGAGTATGAGTGGTTGTCTGTCTCTCTGTGTTGCCTCTGCGATAGACCGGGCGACCCGTCCAGGGTGTACCATGCCTCTTGTCTAGAACTGCTGGGATTGGCTCCAGCCCCCCAATTGGAATAAGTGGGATAGAAGATGAATGAATTGCAGATTTCTTGTAATGCTGTAACTTCATGGTGAGATTGGAAAGTGTCATTTTTATTTATTTATTTATCTATTTTTACCATACTTACATTCAGGCCTCTGAAGTGAGATCACAGTCATCCTTTGTTATTGTGGATGAAGAGAAATAATCCCAATCAAAACATTACATTTTGTGTCTGTTTTGCTGTTAGTACAGGAGATTACTATCTTCAAACACCTTAGATTTATGCCCAAGTTGTGGAACCACTTGCCTGTTTAATCTGAAGATATTTCGTATTAAGACTAAAAGACATTTCATGCAAAAATATTCACACATTGCTTGTAATAATGAGTGAATGTTGATGTGTCATATAAATACCTTCATATAATCAAATGAAATTGTGCTGAAAGATAAATGACCTTGAACAAAAGGTGAGAACAGCAGGGTAACGTTCAGTCGCAGTGAAGAAAAAGTAGCCATGATGTCATATGATGATGCTTGCATTCCAGGCAGAGGGGAAGCGTCATTAAATGAATAAAATACTTAATTCCCAAACCAAGTCCAGGCAGAAAAATAATATAAGACTGGTGCCTTGGGGCAGATTTTAACTTAACGTATATGTCAAAGTATTGTGCTGATTCTTTTTCTTTCCCAGCTGGCACCTACCTTTAACATCAATGAAATTTACTGTGAAAAAAAAAGTATCAGATGATCAGTAAGAGGGAATATGCTCGCTTAGTTTTTGCTTTCTGTTTACTGTTTGGGTTAAAGGCTTTTTTATGTACGTCGTCTTAAAGTGAACATCGTATTAAGTCAGTCTTTGACGTACAACACTGCCCCTGAATTTCTTTAAGTGTCGTGTTTATTGTCAGTTTAATTCAGCTTTATTTGTATAGCACTGATTCACAACAAAGTCATCTCAAAGCACTTTACATACATAATCAATTCAAGCCAATTTACAGCAATCCAATTATGAAAAATCCACACTAGTCGGGTTTATAAAAAACAAACTTGATTACTGTTAAATGCCTACTGTGCCAACATTGATCCATCTTCTGTTTGCTGCCTCTCAGACATGCAGATGGGTGTTTATGGGTGTTTTGAGAATGCAAAGGAAACACATAAGCATTCTTGACATTTCAATGAAGGAAGGAAAATGTCCTTTAAAGGATTGTTGAAATTGGAACAGTTTAATGGCAAGGTTTGATGACATGGCGTCCTGGAAATGGCAGCTCCTTCCTTGACTTTGACAAGTAACTAGATTGTTATTTTTGACCAATCAACTCACTGATCAAAATAAGACTGTGACTTTTGGAAAGTGGCCTTAAGGAGACAAGGTGCTAAAACCAACCATTTAAGACAGAAGATGACTAGGTGCTTTAGGAATGTACCTCATAAAGAATGTCATTTCTTTTTCTGCTCAAGTGCTTCACTCCCATCCAATAGACTCCCAAAATGATATCTCTTTTTAAGTTAATTGAATATCTTTTCATACAGGATTAAAGATGAGAAAATATTGTGTATATCAATATAGTTCTTGCATTAAAGTTGCAGTCATAGAGGTTTCTCCTCTACCTGTCACAGCTTTCCCCAGCTTTGCCTCTTTCTGCCTCTGAACGCAAACTACCCCTCCCTTCTCCTTCCTACACAACACCTGGAGCAAATGTCAAAAAAGGCAAACTGCAGAAGAAAAGCTTGTTCTGTAGAAGACAAACAGCAGCTGAATCATCTGGAGATGGTTCGGATTCAAAGTGTTAGATGAGCAGCATAATGTTTTACAATGTACCTATAAAGTATAGAGATGTGATGTTTGGTCCATGTTGGCCAGCCATAGAAATGAGCATAACATGGGTTCTATAAACCATTTATTTTTTGCTATTTGTTTTTGTTGTGTAATCAACCTAATTTTAACTACACTTGATTATTTTAAGAAGGCACTCAACCCATTAACCCTAGAACACTAACGTTGTGTACTTTACCCATTCAAAACCAATGTAGCATGGGTGAAATATACCCACCTTTAGTGTTCTAGGGTTAATATGGATGGTCTAAAAGCCGTTCCTGATGTCCAGTGTAGCAGCTTTCCTGATGGGTTTGTCGGCGTGCACAACATTGGGAACGATGGTGTTCTCATCGGGAGTGCTAGTGATCCTGTCAGTCTTAAAGGGTTAAAGTAATTAACCCTTAAAAAGAGCCTACATTATATGACTTTGTGAATTTTTTTTAATAATTAAGGAACAGAAAGTACCTGTCAGCATGTATCCCATCATCCATCATGCTACCACTGGGTGGCTTTGAATGACCTTTCATTCAGCACTGTGACTGAAAATTGCACCAGTTCCTGAGTGGTAAATTTCAACTAGCCACAACCAGCTTATACCCAACATATCATGGTTCATGTTTTTGTGTGTCATGGGCCCATAGTTGTTTTCATATTTTCTAGCTTATTTGTAGTATTAAAAGAATGTATTATCACTTTAACATCATCCAAAGCTAATAAAAAAGAGGTTTACACATATTAGTATTTTCACTTCACAAATAATTACAGCGTTACAGAATCAGAAGCATGACATTAACTTAGTGGAGTTGGCATGTAGTATGATGTGTAAATTGTGTGCTAGATCCTTCTTATCTCCCCAGTTGTATGCTTTAGGGCTGATTGTTTACCCTTTTAAACCCTGCAGCATGCGAGTTGCATAAATAGCATGACATCAAACTTTCTTGTCCCGATTTCACTTGATGCATGAAAGCACAAGCAAGGTTTGCTCATGCCTCCTCTGTTACTTCCTGACAAGCTGGCTCAGAGGCATATCAGAGGTGGGTCAGCTTCGACCGCCATTCTGCTTCTACCATTTCACTAATCACACTTCAATGAAGGTGCATCAGTCCCGCCTTGAAAAGGTTTGTAAATGGTTATAGAGTTACTTGCTTAAGCAACCATGGATGGTTTGCATTGACTAACCCCACATTCATCTCACAAGAGAAGCCATTAGCAACTATAGCTTGGAGGTAACAATGGGGGTATGTGTGAAAAGGCAACAAGGGGGTTATCAGAACTTTGCTGCCACAGCTTGAGAGAAAACTTTCCTCCTTTTCTGATATCATTGCAATCTATTTGGGGGTGATTCTCTGTTTGGAGCAACATTTCATGTCTGCATGTTTGTCTTTCCCGGATTTTTTCCAAAATGTCCTAAATATTCAAAAGAAAGTGCTTCATTTATACATTTAAATGTTTTCCATCAGTTTAACATAAACAAAATGCATTTCAAATATCATTTTGTAATTTAAACACCTTTGTGGTGACACCATCACTCAGTTTCATCATGTCCGCAGTGCAATGTAATCACCTTCCTCATCACGTGTAGGCCATAAAAGTTTTTATTTTTTTTTTATTTTTTAGTAACTTGATAAACTAGACAAAACTTTATTTAACTGTGTAATTAATTCTTGTGAAACTATTTTTCTTATTGGCTAATTTCTTCATATTATATTTGTCCCAGTAGTGATTTTCCACCCTGTTAGAATGTACTTTGCCTTAGAAAAAATGACTACAATTCCATGGAAGCCATTTACAGGAAGTGACATCATTTGATTTTGGAGGGAATTCAAATGTGGAAAAAGAGGTAAGCTTCAACTGTGATTCTTTCCTTACTTTTTTGGATCTTGAATATATTAAATTTGTATGAGGCACCCTTAAAGTTCCACCCTGTTATCACAAATTA
>JAOXYM010000016.1:16498204-16508373 GCA_028567055.1 Leptatherina wallacei | reverse complement strand
CCGGGCAGGGGAAAACTAGGTCCATTTATCGTGTTCATCGTAAGGGCCTTTGGGCCGCGCTTAGTCTGGTCCCTCCCCTAGACGACATAACCGCCAGGGTCGGGACGCGCAAACCCCTCCACCACGATAAGGTGGCGGCCCAGGGAGGGGCCGCCACCTTATCTCTTAATGATTGATTTAAAATCAAAGAGATTTGATCTTTTTCAAAGACACATGTTCCTTTTAGACTTTATCAAGTATTATGGATCATGGGAATCTTTCATAGAGTTCTCGACTCTGAGAAGAAATTACCTCTTTTACGTTGCTTTTATGCTGATCGTTCATACAGCTTTCCCATAGACTGTATAATAATGTTTTTTATCTACAATAAGGCTAACATCAGAATACGATTAGTTTTTTGTTCAGTGAATACAGTCAACACAGGATATGTTTTACCTCATTTGTCAAGTCATGGCATCTTGTTTTACTTTCTGCTTAATTAATTTGAAAATTACTTTATTATTTTCACAAAAAATCTGTGCAGCATTCCATCTGTTTTGGAAGCAGAACTTTAGTTCTTACAGCAACACACTGATCTAATAATTTGTTACCTTGTTTGGATCCATCCTCATCCTTTCATTGTTGGCCTTGGCTATCTTCTCAGCTGCCTTTTTCTGACGCTGTGGACCCCGGCCAAAAAAGATGTAGTTTACCAGTGCATACTCCAGCAGAGCCAGGAAGACGAAGACGAAGCAGCCCATGAGGTACATGTCTATGGCTTTGACGTATGGGATTTTGGGAAGGGTTTCTCTCAAGTGTGTGTTAATGGTCGTCATTGTGAGCACAGTGGTGATACCTGCAGAAAGATCAGGTTATAATATACTGAAAACATAATGAATCCTAAAGTATTTGATTTTAAACACAGTTGTGATGGTGTCCTTTTTTTTCTTTTTTCTTAAAAATATTTAATGAATGAAGAAAAAGTCCCAAAGCCCCATACGCTTCAATATTCTGACTAAATCCATGAAAAGTTCTGCAGACATCAAGGCATTTTTTGTGTTCATCGGGATATAACACCATTGGTTTATCAAGCCTGCCAAGATAAATGCAACAAAAATATTTTGAAAAGAGGCTTTGTAAGACAGTCATGTACCTTTGGTGAACAAAGTAGAGATGTTTACCTGAAGTGCAGACATTTGAAGTTCAAATATCAACCTTTTTCCTGTTGATTTGTAGAGAACTCTTTCACAGAGAAGTTGTAAACAGCTTTCAAAACAGGTTGTCAATAGTTACAGTAGTGACAGCGTATACTGCTGGGTTAAAATAGAACATAATGCATGAGTGCAAAAAACTTGATATTTTAGTCCTTTTATTTTATTAAAGTCACATCTTTTGGACATAAAGTACTTCCAATAATGAGTCCACTGTGTTTTTCGTGCTGGTATCACACATGGCATGAGAAGCCTGATTCAGAAGCTTAGAGTATTTTCCATGCATGATTAGATAATTGTGTTCAGATTCAGAGCCCGCACAGTACCCTCCCACATGCACCTGTGCTTTTTACTTTGAAAACATAAATCTTTATTTAAGGCAATTTCTACAAAGATTGCTAGTAAGCAAGTAGTTAATGTTTCTACTGCACTGCTGTAAAGCTGTCAGGTAACCACTGCTCATTTTAGGATGCAGGCAATTTTCCTATGTGGTTACTGCAACAGCTTAACAATACCAACAAAGGATTTCTGCGCACAGCTGCCATGTGATTCAGCCAGTACAGGTCCGATTTAATGCCTTGAAACCAGGTCAGAGTAAAGTGGTTCCTAAATCTAGTGTTGAAAGGGGCGTGACCAAACATTTCCCAGCACTGTTGACCTGTCTATTATGGAGCCTAATCTTTTTCTCTTTTTTTCACTTTTCTCTTTTTTTTCATTACATCCCACGCATGCCTTCCCCCTGGATTCACTAAATGCAGCTCAGTCGTCAATCAGCGAAATTGCCTTGTCGACTAAACCAAAGGATGGGTAGAGGGATGGTTGAAGCTATGCGGCCGGAGTTGAGTAAAAAGAAAAAAGCAAGCTTCTGATAAACACAGACAAGCTCCATAAAAGCATCACAAGCTACATGAGTTTTGGATAATGGAGGATGACTCAGGGGGCGAATCGTGGCTTCTATGCAGGGGCTTTAGGACCATAGAAACAAATCAAATGGTCACCCATCATTATATGCCTGTGAACTAAACACATGGTGGACTTTTGATCATGTTACCCCCCCACACACACACACACACAGTGATTGTAAAAGATCTGAAAAATTGTGTAATATATAATATTTGGAAACTTGTGTAAAATTAAGGATACAGTGCACAATGATCAAGAAATTAGGATATAAGATGATGAACTTAAAGCCCTCTGTTGCTCATCTCCTCTGAGATACCTGACATGAAAAAAGTAGCCACCTGGATTTAACTAAGCAAGTAAGTATGAGCCTCCTAATGTATAATTACTGCATGGGCGAATATCTTTCAGCTGTGTAGCCATAAAAAAAACAACCCTCCAATCAGTGCGACAAACAGTGAAAAAGCCTTCAATTTACTAGGGAGCCTACAGATTGGACTCTGGAGCAATGGAAGAAGGTCATGTGGTCTGTTGAGTCCAGGCGCCTTATTCCTAAAGATTCTTAGTGCAAAGAGTTGCCCCTAGTGGCCAAATTCTAAGAAAATTCTTAGAATCATAATGTTTTCTTAGAATTTCCCCTAAAAGTGAAGAGTAGATCCTAGTAAAGATAAAAGCTATTCCTAAATAATCCCAGCTCTTAAGAGAGCTCCTTAGGTGAGCAGGGAAGAGGACTTTTAAGCGGTTTAGGCATTCCCTAAGGCCAAATTTACCTCTCAAAACACATTAATGCTCATTGACCAATTGAGCCAGAAGCAAACACTGTTCATCTGTCCAGTTAGGTTTCCTTGTTCTTTTTTTCTCCATTGCTGTTCACTAGTTTATGGTAGATTTGAAAGCCAACCAACACTATTTTTATAGGCCGGTCAGCTATTTCACTCTTGTTAATACCAAACTGAGTTGAAATGTTAAAAGTTGAAAGTGCAAAAATTACCAGCATGGCAATTAATATAAGCAAATGAATATAACTATCACTATGTGAATACTGTGCAAGTGGACTTAAGTTTTCACACATTTTGTGGGATAATCTTAAAATATTGCTAACTAGTCATTTGACAGATATTTTCTTTTCTGTGAAATATTATTTACAATTACACAGTCTTCATAAGATTAGATTCTATGATTAAGTTTATTGATTTGAGGGTCCATCCTTTGCCCATTAACACCAAAAGTATATTTTTTATCTAGCTTTTAGGATCAACCAATCACAGCTTTTGAAATGATGACTCATACCTAGCAACGGGGTCAGCCACACCTCCTCACAGAGATAGGAGTTTCTGTCCATTCTTTGCTCAGAGTTCTCTGAGAATGTTCCTTGCTAGGAATTTTTAGGTTAAGTTAGGAGCTCTCTGAGAGGATTCTCAGAATACTGGCCCAGATTTACCCAGAGTGGGAACATCAGGATAAGAAGAGAGGCAGATGAAGTGATACACCCATCATCCCTAATGTCTACAAACTTGGGACGCTGCTATGACCTGGGGTTGGTGCAGTTAGTCAGGTCTAGGTTCAGGTCTAGGTTCAGCAACATTAAGTGCCCAAAGAACGAGGTCAGCTGACTACCTGAATATAGTGAATGAACAGGTTATTCCATCAATGGATTTTTCCTTCCCTGATGGCATGGGCATATTCCAAGATGACAATGCCAGGATTCATTGTTCTCAGATTGTGAAAGAGTGGTTCAGGGAGCATGAGACATCGTTTTCACACATGAATTGGCCACCACAGTCCAGACCTGAATCCCATTGAGAATCATTTGGATGTTTTGGAGAAGGCTTCTCCACAGTGGTCAGACTCTCCTATCAATACAAGATTTTGCTGAAAAATGCAAGTCTGGACAAAAATAAATTGTGTGATATCGCAGAAGCTTATTGAAACAATGCCATGACGAATGGGTGCTGTAATCAAAGCTAAAAAAATAGTTGACCGTGGGACCTTTTTTTGTGGTGACTTTTTTTTCTTTTGGTCAGGTATTTCAAAATAGCTTAAAATAATATGTCTTCAGCTTTTATGAGATAAAGTTTGAGAAACTTTCTATAAACCAAAGTTATGACCTTCGACTGGTATAATCAGCTGTGTGTGTGCATACCTAGAGCCACTCTGGCAGCAGAAGCATCATAGTTGATCCAGAAAGAGACCCAGGAGAGGATGGTGATGAGGATAGAAGGCATGTATGTCTGCAGGATGAAGTATCCAATGTTTCTCTTTAGCTTGAAACTCAGGGAGAGACGAGGATAAGAGCCTATGAAGAAGATGACAGGGGACATAGTATGTAAATATGATAAAAACTGTTAACTGTATGTTTCCACAAAGTTTCTTCTGGCCTTCTGGATGTTATATTTTGGAATTATCCTGTTTTAGATTTGCCTATGGATTTAGATTGATATGGATAAAGTCAGTGAAAGTCTTAATTTGTGGTTTAAATGTGCACTATGTAATTTTCTGACCTTAAAAATTTTTGTTTTTGACTCGTTTTGATGGCACAGTGACATTTATCAGGTATATTGCTGGAGAGTAAAAGATAAGACAATACAAGATCTGTTTAAGAGGTGTTTAACATACAATACTATTTACCATTTTTATCCCTGTTATTGGTCTGCCTCTAATGAAGATTTATTTGTATAGAAACTAAGAAAATATGGTGGATTTGATCTTCACGTATAGTAAGCTTTGAAATGACTCACAGTGGATTTATGCTTTCCCCCAGGATTCTTTTTAAAGTTAGCTCTGGGTAGGCTGAAGGTGAAGGTAAAATCAACAACATACACATTTTTCCCTTGGGGATTTTTTGTTTTTATTGTTCTTTTTATTTTCAATTTGATATCCAAATTTAAAAAAAGAAGAGGACATGGTACCCAAGTGGAGCGGGAATATATTGTTATATGTCAAGAAATGTTTGTCATACTAGAAAAGTTATGTAAACACTCAAGACTGGTGAAGAAAAATAGTGAGTTTTTGTTAATCGAAGCACAAAAAAACACCCACTGCAATGTAGCCACGGTGAACTGCTATTTTCTGATAGCCAATGTTAACATGGGCTTCTGGGATGATCACTGAATTATTTCTCTAGTAAATAAGGAAAGAGCTTGGGTAGACAATGACAGGAAGACTCCTGGCGAATATTTTTTATTCATAAGATCAACAATGACATTGCTTATCCTTGAAGAGAAACATGACTCTTGCGTTGGATGAATGCCCGTGCACATGTGCTGTGTTTGCATTTCTGAGTGACCCCATGGTAGGTCTCTCCATATAACGGTAAACAGCACGTTTAAAAGGAATCCCCTCTTCTACCTTGTCTCCGAATAAGGTAATAAGATCGGGCATACAACAGAGACATACTTGGGTAAACATACTAGCATTTTAATGTTATACAAGTACATACATTACGCATTCTCCTGCAAACATTTTTTTAATGGGACCATATTGAATTTGTGACCCCTGCAGACAGAACAAGCTCTTGTTGGTGAAGTCTATATTATTTTTGTATTCATATACACTGTCATTCAGTATAGTAGCTTCCCAGAAACTATTCAGAATTGTTCTGCTTGCCAATGCTTACTTGCATGACAAATTCATGAATATGGAAATGCTAAGGAAATGAATATTTCATAGTGTAAGACAGTGTTCTTTTTGTTTATCGCTGTTAAATAAGTCACAGCGTTTTCTGTCTCACGGGGCAGAGCATGATCCAGAGGTATGTTTGAAAATTTGCATCAATCTTTATTATTTTCTTTTTTTCTTTTTTCTTTTTTTTCCAATTATCTAAATATCCTTATCAGCTTAGAGGTTTGTAGAAAATAACAACTGACTCATGACATCCATGAAACCTGAACATATTCGTTAACATCACCTGTAGAGAAAACTACATTCTTGGAGATGAGCTTGTGATCCACAATGGAGAACTGGGGCAGTTCAATCCTGTCTACCCCTGTTACAGCATTGTGTCCTCCTCGCCAGTAGAATTCAATGTCATCTGTAGTGTAACCATCTGAAAGAGAGCACAAAGAACAGGAATCATTATGGATTAGTAAAGGTCTATATGTGTTCATAATTATGTCCCATCTGGTCCTTGAACTATTCAACTAATTCGTCACTTACCATGATTAGCTAGCATTTGTCACCATTTTACATTACGTTCGAAGCACACATCATAATTGCTCCTTGGGTCACTGACTAATAATGAGCAATAATCCACAAGGAATAAATGGCTCATTGATACTGTTGCATGTCCTAATGTTGGCATGTACTATATGTCTTCAATCACTTTCAACTGATTTTGGAAGTGCCAAATATTTTTTCTTCTATCATGGCTTGGACACTGTATGGGCAGAAGAAAAGATGGAAAAGGGGGAAAAAATCTATAAAAACCTGGCATTGAATTCCATATTACTGTCAAATGGAAACAAGGTAATAATTATTCATTGAATAAATGTAGTTAAAAAGAACCTAATTGATATTTTTTAGAATAAAATTTGGATTTCTTATTTACAATCAAAATGATCTATTTGTGTTTATGCCTGTTTGAGCCCCACTTGGAATAGTTATTTATGGCATAGCGTTAAAATAACTTATGATTTTTTTAATTCATTATTTACAATTTAATCTATTATAGACCCTGAATTGGATCAAGCGGTACGGAAAATGAATAGTTATACAGTAGTATATGTACAACTGCTCACTGCATTTACACTAAACATTCAGGTACTCTTAAGCAAAGTCCATGCTGATGTCTGACTGCTGTACTTTTGACATTAGCAGTATTTTGAAAAATGTATTAAAAACTCAAATCTATTGAGTTAAGTTTTATCACCTCCTCTGCAGCCCTTATGTGGCTCAATATACAAAGAAGCAACTTTATTATGTTGTGTCCCTTGAGCAACTAAATGATTAATACAAGGAGCAAGCTTGATTAAATAACCAGCCTTTGCATCCATTTTTATCACAAAAGCCCGATAAAATCTGCAAAGCGACAAGAAGTGTGGCCATTAATATTAATCTGAACCAAAACTAAACTCTCCTTTGCTCTCATTTTGGCCAAATCATCAGAGACATGGACAGCAAAGCGGCCAGTGGGCGGGAAAGAATAAATCATTAATTTGGCATCCGCCCATGGTACTCAGCATTGTTAGGGAAAGTCAAGACAAGTAAAAAAACTTTCATTAGACCATGAAAATTGGCTTATATGAACCACTGCCTGTCTGCTCTCTTGCTGCTCTCTTGTCTGCTGACTTCAGACAGGAAGAAGAAGAAGAATAGACAAAAAGAGACAAGATAGAGCTGAGGTTATTCAACTATATAGAAGGATGACTCACCATTTAAGCCAAGCTAACCAAAATAAAACCACATTTAACTCAAAATGTGTACAGTAATATACAAAATACCTCCTCAGTCCCCTAAAGCAGAAGTAATCTTAATTAGAAATGATAAAAGACAAATAAAATGTGAACAGAATAAAAGATTGTTTAAAATCAAATCCTTTCCTGAAAGTCTTCCTTGGATAAAATAGGTTTGACGACGGTGAATTGATCTCTTGCCAAAGCCAGTCAGGAAGAGTGGAAAACTCTTCTTTAAATTTGAGAATCTCTTTCTGAGCTTCCACCATCTGATGTTGGCAACAGAAGATAATGTCTTGCAATTAATGTACTCTTAGTCCCTTTTAAATTTGCCATGACCTGCCTCTGCAGGATGCTAATTGGTCAACACACTGCAACTTGGCCACAAATTGTGTCCTTCGATGACATGGACCTTATCGCGTTTCTGATCTTGCAAGTATCCTGGGGTCCCTACATTGCATTGGATCATTTCTAATGAGGACCTCTTAAGATGGTAGTTAGCTGTGGGGGCTTACTAGGAAACCTCATAAAATTGAGTCATCATTAAAACACCTGAGTCAAACTAATTAAAGAAGGGCTAAACTTTCAATATGCTTTACTGCCTCGAGAGAAGAACCTATATTGTAGGTTTGCATTTATAAAGTGATAAAGCAGCCCAGTCTCATTCTGTGCACTTTTAATATTCCATTATGATAACAGCAGGATTATGTCAACAACAATAAATGATTTTCTGCAGGTCAACCTACAGCATGATAATTATTTATATTGTTTGCCTTGGGATTTACTTGAACGCACATAGATTTTCTTTTTTTTCTGGGTGATTATTGTATTATATATCGTCTAGTATATTACACAGCATGCCTGGACATTGACCCTTTTTTGCATAATTGCATGTGAGACCAATACACTCTCAAAAGCCAATGATGGAGGGATTTAGAAGCTCAAACTAAATGAATAAGTTTGATTTGCATGAGTATACACAGAGGATGAAAACTAATCTGGGCTCGATAACATGTGACAGCATGTTTGACAGAACAATTAAAGGGAAAGTGCACACTCCTTTATTGACTGGGCTAGAAAATGTTGAATGTTATACCACATATCCTTTCTTCTTACAGTTTCCTATGCGAGTTCTCAATCCCCAAGTTGTCTCTTTTCATTTTCTTTCCTCCACCACTTGTTCCAATTATAGTCATCCCCCTCTTTTCCCTTTGATATCAGTCCCTCGGAACTATTCTGATATGTCCATCTAGATTTCACATTACCCTGCCGCCTCTTCACCCTCTCCATGTTCTTCTCTCCTTAATTAATACATGTGTGACCCATTATGTTGCTGTACATTAATAAGGCAGACTCTTCGGTGGCTGATTTCAACATCCTCTCTCTGACAAGTCCTGGGTACTCATAGTACTGATCAAAAGAAAAAAAAACTTCTCCAAAACAAACAAGTGCATATTAATCATTATTCTCACCATCATTACCATCATTTTTATCTTCATAAAAAACTTAAAATGATTAAATTTGTCCCTGTTAAGTGGAAAGTGAAATAAAAGCAGGTCAGATCGGGGGCAGACAGAGTTTCCTTAATTTTAGATACATTCCTTAAGTGACAAAATTACAGCCAAACAACCCCTCTACTTGAGATTCAAAATTTAAATTGGAGTTAATGAGCTCATTTCCAGCAGATCGTCTCCGGAGGATGAAAGCCCTTTTTCCTCTTACACTTCCAGCAAAGCTAATATTCTGTATACAGGATATATCAAAATGAAATCATTTTCACATTTATAGGCATCATTCTCTCCAAAGAATGATCATAACAAATATCTTTCTGATACAATACAGCCCAGGATCTTTCAAGTGATTGTGATATCAGTGGGATAAAATCTGTTGATGAGAAATAATCTCATGGTATTTTTTCTTGCATAGCAGGAAAGAAAACATCACCTTGTACTGTTGTGTTTTGGAGTGTAATTGCCATTGGTATGTCCAGAGACGGCTAGCATACATTTTGAGGAATGCCTTGAGTATGTTACCAGAAACTGCCAAATAGACCAAAAAATTGTATTAGACTCAGGTTTAGTATAAAGATTAGGACTGAGAATTATACGTGGAACATATCTAAAACTATTCCAAGTTAAACCAAGTTAATCTGGTGCACAATGGCAAATAGTACAGTGAGAATTAAACTCATGTTAAAATATATACTTTAAAGTAGTAATGTGTAACTGACTTATTTCAATGACAGTGAAATTTATTATGTACATTCTTGGAGCGGTTGTTGCTGCATCACCTTACAGCTGAGTTTCACTTTTAGTACATCACACACCAGCAACTGGATGTCAACACACTGGGTGTTTAGAACGCACACACTGTGGCTGATCAATAAGAACAATGAAAGAGGATATTATAGCAGGAAGAAAGGCAAAGAAAGAAATAAAGGAACAGAACAATAGATGCGACAAGAGCCAACATAAAACTGGCTTTTACTGCCTGGAGACGGCTCAGAGTGAAGGTAGGATCCAAGATGGATGCCAAACTAGCTGTCATTATGGGGCGCGTGACAGACACAATCTGCCAAAGTTCAGTAGTGCTTCTTTAAATCAAGTAATAGAAATATCCATCCATCCATCCATCCATCCATCCATCCATCCATCCATCCATCCATCCATCCATCCATCCATCCATCCAT
>JAOXYM010000016.1:16473925-16484570 GCA_028567055.1 Leptatherina wallacei | reverse complement strand
ACAGTGGGAGGAAGCCGGAGTACCCGGTGAGAACCCACACATACATGGGGAGAACATGCAAACTCCACACAGAAAGGTCACTGTTTCAAACCCCTCCCGAGCCCATCTTACATCTAAAGCTTTGTCATTTTTTATGTTTTTTCTTGAGAAACACCCAATATGTTTTATTTATTTATTTATTTATTTTTTCCCCACTGTTGGCATTTACCTCTCTAAAAGGAGGAGCAGGCAAAAGAGGCCAAAGGAATAAATTGTTAAAAAGAGAACAGATAAAAGAATATTCTGGTACAGAGGATATTTGGTGGTAAAGAGAGAGGGCTATCATAATATATCCTTTTTTACCAGTAAAGAAGTTCAAAGAGAAGAGTTCCAGCATTAACATGCTGTTTCATATTACACACCTCAGGGATTTCCGACCCCCTCAGAGTGTGACGGGAAGGTTGTTTGAGCCTAAGAGGTTTAGATGGATTCTCCCTTTCTTTCTCTCTTGTCCCTGTCTTTGTCAGCATTTATTTTTCTCTGATGGATTTGCTGCTGGTGATGGGGCTCTGTGGCTTCCAAGTGTTTAACCAAGGAGCAAATTGCTGGTTACTTTCTGGCAACTTTCTGATTTCTGTGTCACGATAGAGTCGGTGGTGTAGAACCAGAATGGCCTCTGCCTCTGGTTGGTTTGTTGAAAAAGACTGGGGAAAGGTGAAGGTTCTCCATGTTTATGAGGAGTAATGTCTGTGTCTGTTATGTTGCTGTCCCTTTGTGAATGTGTGTCAAATTGCCTGATTGAGTTAGCAGCTGTCTGGCTTTTCCTTTATCCTCCTTCCCACTTGTCCCATCCGTTAAATGATGCACAGCCACATTTCTCACTCAGTCTTAGTATGATCCTAGGTTGCTGGGCTACGAGCTGAAAACACTGCCAACTGCACCAGCAGAGCCCCATATGTTTCATCACCTGCAGTGACCTTTCATATTTTCTAGACTGTCCTCAAAAGATTCTGTTCCTGGATGGATCAAACTTGGGAAGTCAAATCAAGGCCAAGTAGCCTTAAGGGTCAACAGGATTAAGGCAGAGTAAATATGTTCACTCTTTAAGACTGAGTAACTCCATTCAGTATTCTAATTAGAGTCACTAAAAAGGGAAACTATAGTGCACTTGCAAAAATATATTTTGGTGCAAAGCAAATAGTTGAACTACTACATTAACGTATTTCATTTTCCAAATATGTTGATACAAAACATTATCAAATAGTGTGCCTTTAATTAAAAAACAGTTTGTCTATAAATGAGATGAGAAAAATTCCTTGGGATCTCAATCACTGCTTTTTGCTGATGTCAGTGTTGATAGGATATTCTGGTTACCTGAAGTTAAAGTGGCCAGTTTTCATGCAAGATGATAAAAGTGTGGTCTTTTTCATGCAAATAAAAGGAAACTTGTCAGACAGTCTGTAGATGCGAAGTACTGGTGATTGAGCTACTGCTAAAAGAGGAAGGCCAGTGAATCGTCAGTAATTGACAACTCAAGGAGGTCTAGCTTTCAAGTCAGGTGCTTTGCACTGTCAGTGTTTACATTTGTGGCGTCTCATGACAGTTCAAAACCAGTCTATGTTCCCTTCAGTGTGTGAGCAGGAAAATATGTCAAAAGATGACATTTTGGGTGTCAAAACAAAAGGAAAAGAGAAAAAAAAAATCCCCTTCCAGACAGAAAAATGTCTTTTGATTGGTCAAAAGGTATGAGGAGACAGCTAATTGTTCTTTTCCTGAAATCTGCCACACAAGTCTGGAAGTAGCTAAACAGACCCATGATGGTCACATTTTAACAAAGAAAAAAAATCCGATGAACAGATGTTCATAGAGAAAACACCAACACAAAACAACTTTAACAAAGTAGATACTTTGTGCTTGCAAACCTCAAAGTAATATTAGATAAGTTACCGACCTTAAAACTCTGTACCTCTGAGTTATTTTGTTTGCACACTAACATTCATTATGCACAATTCTTGAGCTGTCGGTGCCCTGGAGCATCTGAAAGCTGAGAAAACCCACTTCACAAGTCACTTTCCTAGTTCGGGGCATCGTGTGAAAGCTGCATTTTGTTTCATGGCAGCACGTCACACCAGCAACTAGATATCAACATACTGTCTATTTTGAACACACACCACGGTTGATTCAACAGAGAAATCCAGAAGGATATTCTTAAATGACAGAAGGAAGGGAAAGAGAGGAAGTGACAGTGCAAGAATCAACATCAAACTGACTTTTACTGGCTGGAGAGAGCTCAGAGAAGAGACGGGATGCAAGACGGATGTTGAATTAGCCTTCATTAGTTTGCACCAAAGTATCTGCCAAAGTTCAATTGTCTCTGTGCTTGTCACAGAGTCAGTGACTAACACACACTCACACACAAACTAACTCTACATTTCCATTTCTATGTTATAATTGGCCATGTTACATTTGTATATTTCAATGTTTAAAGTTTCCTCTCTTTTTTTTTATTGTTCTAAACGGACATTATGTCATGGTTAATGTGTTCATAAGTCCCATGTTTTGGTGTAACTGTATGTATTTATGGTCGTACCAATACAGCTTGTTAACTTACATTGAAGCAATATCCACAACAGCTACATTTCAATGACAGTTTTTCGCAATATAAAAGCAATATTTCTAAAATCAAAACAAAAGAAAATTGCGATTTGCCGGTGTTTCCATTGGATGATGTTTAGCGCATAAGCTGTAATTCTTGTGAAATATTGTCCTGCGAGACTCCACTCTGAGGAAGATGGAGATACAAAACATTTTGTGTTTTGGAGCAGCAATTTCAGTAGCCACTGCTGCTTTGCTGCTGTCCTCACAACAAGACAAAAGCAGCGGGTGATGGCTCAGAGACAAAGTCCATATGTATGGGAGCAGACACGAATAAACGATTTCTGGGAAACGTCACTGAGGAATTCACAGACAAATTATGGATGGAGGTTATATTTTTCTCTTTAGTTGTCTTTTAAAGATTTCCATCTCCTCCAAGGCATCTTTACTTTAAATTAATTGGTCAAAGGACTCCCTACGTTATGTCCGGTGACGAATAAAAGCTAAAAAAAAAAGCTCTTTTGCGATATACTTCTATATCGAAATATATGAAAAAAACCCTTAATGAGAGCATAAAAACCTTTTAGCCATATTTGAGAGGTTTTTCGAAATTCATGTGTTTTCATTACCAGTTTTTTATTGTAATCTTTAGGTTTTGTGCAATTCTAGGGGTAATGGTAATACAATTATATAATATTTATAGACACTTTGAAAAATGTCTTCCTAAAAAAAACACTTTATTTTTGAAATCTTTTCTTTGTGAAGGATCTGAAGACTTCACTCCCACCTTATGTCCATTCAGAATCACTCAATGTGTTGAGTACCAGTAATGCACCACTTGATATTTAAGACAATGGCAGTGTTCTGAGCGCAGTCATCCCCCACAGCCAGCTGTCTTCCACCCACAACAATACCATGAAAACATAGGGGAGTAAGAATCTGGGGATAATAATGCTGTTTGATATTCACTGCAAATGCTTAGTTAGTCACTGATTGATGCTAATATTTTCCCTCAACTGTCCATAAGGTGCTGCATTATTGCCCTCTGGCTGCTGCCTCTGTTTAACGATATTGTGAAGAGATAAAGACTATACTTGGTTTAACAAATAACCCCATACAGTTTCTATAAAGAACAAAGACTGGGCCATCCACACCCCATTCACATCCTCAACTTGCTGTGGATTTAGACAGTTCCTCATTCTGTTTGGTGGCACAAGGAACTTCAAAATATTTCACAAGTTGAATTAATATTAAAGTACAAATAGTATGTCTCACTGCATCAGTTACCCAACCAAAATAAAAATGCTATTAGGCAGATTTGAATGAATTTTCAGAATGTACAACACAGCAGTCAACACTGCAATTAACAGAAGAACACACTCCACATAAAAATAAAGAAAAGATATGAATAAATAAAACATCAACATACATTAGATCCACGTGTAGCATAGAACATTCTCTCTTTGTGAGCACGGGACATGAAATGAACCAAATACTTGGAATAATATGTGAGCTGAACACATTGTGTCACAGACACAGAGTAACAGGGTGAAAGTAATTAGATGACATGAATCCTCAGGGTTTTAGTTCAGGAAGACTAAGAACTGAATAAAATTGTCCTTTGAACAAGTAGCAACGTAGCAAGTGGCTAAAAAACATGAACTCAGGTCAGACTGTTTCATTACAGGGATGACATTTAAAGAGATGATGTATCTGTTGACTGTTTCTCCTCCTCTTCTTTCTTTCCTTCCTTCATCATAAATTAATCCCCTGATGGATTCTTAAACCTTTTAATATCCATTTGTGTTTATTTGCCAATTGACTTGAGAATAAAAACATAATCTCACTACACAATCAACTCAGCATCAAGACGATATTGCGCTGGTTAAATTCATCCACCTGGATGAGCAGGTCTGTGTTTATTTTTCTATTCATTTGTTCTTTTTTTAAGATTCCACATGACCAACAAAAAACAACAACATGTATGTGACTCGACAGGTATATAACCAAAAGTTTATGAGTGAAGTACACTTTATTTGGAAGGAGTTTGCAGTTTGATTGACTTTAATTACATCAGTGAGATCTGAAAGTGACTGGCAATCTGGAAAACCGGTTCCAGTGAATTGCAGTTTTTGTTTTTTTCTTTAGTTTTTTGTCCTCCTCCTTTCACTCATGCACCTTTACACAGATTGCACCCTGGGCATTTGCCCACGTCACCAAAACCGCCTCTGAATGCTGCTGTTAGTTAAGCATAACTAAATGTACAATTTATTGTTAACGTAACTCCACATTAATTCGGTGAACTGCTGTCTGCAAAGCTTTTTCTGTTACTTTTAATTAAACGTGCAACAGTTATTCCCTTTACGTATAAAGTATTGAGTGACACAGAAAACAGCAAACTGGCTCCGGTGGTGTGCTTTGATTATATTAACAATGGTGATACTCCAGGGAAGAAATGTCCTCCTCCGCACAACCCCTCCAGCTCAGGGTGCTAACATAAACCAGAACTTAATAACACAACTTAACATAACAGACCGTAACAGTGAGTAGTGTCATCGCTAACACCTTTTGTATATATAGCTGCTAATGCAACACTACAAGGTCTGTTTTTGTCAACAACATGAACTCCCATGAGTCTTTGAGGTTGCATTCACTCAGAATTCTGCAATACAATATGATTTCATTTTCCTTAAGTCTCTGTTAACTCTCCTCCCAACCAGCCACTGTGTGTCTACCCTCCACCCATAGCATATGTTTGAATGAAAAGAAAATGGGCAGCCCACCCCTACAGATTCCTAAATGCCAATTTTCTCCTCTTTTGGTTAGTTAGGGAGGTAGGTTGATTGTATTTTCTTTTCTTTTGTTTAACAGGTTATCTCCTTCTTTGCAGATAGTTTGGGAATTTTTTTATTGTTTTGGCCTTGGCCCACGCTGACGTAATAACTCCTTTTCTTTCAGCTCTTTTTTAGCAGTATGAAATACATGTACAAAGAAATGTGTAAACTGTTAAACCTGACTTGAGACTTGAGGGAAACGGGTTATTTCTGTGTTATGCCTCGCTGCCCCCCCCTAGATGGGGCATAACAGGAATTTGGGATGAAGTAAAATTAAATTATAATATTTTATTAATCTGACTGAGGTAAAATTATAAGGTTGAAGCCTTTTTTTTTAAAGTAAAGAGCAGCAACTTTTGCTTGTCAGCAGTAGTTAATCTCTGATCAACCTCATACCCATAAACGTTGACTGGGTAGGATTACATACGGCTGGCTTAACTTAGTCACTTCTTCTCAGCATGGCTTGTGAACCCAATTAAGCTAGGATGCTCTGAAAAGGCTTGGACAAGCCCCACTACCTTCTCCTTTCCTGGATAACTAAATTCTACTTTTGTGAAACAGGATTCTGGTTCTAGTTTGAGTTCGAAAGGCAGAGACCTTTTTACTCTTAAGGTTAAACTAAAACTTTCCTTTTTAACCAAACTTGCACTACTGCTGCTGGGTCATGTGATTCTTAACCATCCTTTAGATATGCAGCTGTGTGCCCGTGCTGCTGGGGGACCTCCCATGATGCACTGAGCATCTCCCTCTTTCTGCGTCCTTGAGTGTGCAAAGTGGTGTTGGGGTAAAAGACTGTTCAGTTATGCTTGACACTGTACTTGCTTTTATCTTTTGCCATTAAATGAAACATCCAAGTGAAATAAGTTTTAAAAAAAAAGCCAAAACGATGTAACTCATGTACTGTAGTCTCAAAATATTTTCTTTCTCTCGACGGTTACTAAGGAGCTCCATAATGTAACTATGTTGAACTATACAGAAATAAGAGGCACTTTAAACCATGAATTATTTTGTTGTTTTTACATAAATGTTTCTATTTTAAAATGCATAACAAGTGTGCCTATAACAAAGTATATGAGACACATTATCCCTCCTTTGCTGTGGCTTCACGGCTATCACATTAACTATATATAATTAGGATATTACCTATACTGTGTGTAATAATAGAAATTTTTTTCTTAAATGGTTTGCCATATTATATAATTTACATAAACTCCTCTTGTCTGTTATTATTCACATTTGATCTGCTTCTAGGAATGGATAGCTTGCATTCACAATAGCTTGACTATCAACAAGGGGACAATTAAAATCTCATGTACTCTAATATAACTGATAACATAATATATTAAAAATCAGCAATTGGTAGTCAGCTTTCAGGGGACAGTAATGTGCTGGATCTTCGTGTGCTCTGTGTATTCTGAGAACTCGCTGATCCGATGACCCAATTTAGGATTTGTAAAAAATCTTGTCATCCTACTTAGATGCTATTGAGTGTCAAGGGTGATGGATTTTTTCTCCCAGTTTGAGTCTAATCCTACTTCATCCAAAAGTAATATTTAGCAATGTTAATGTGTCATAAGTTCTGCGCTGCATGCAAAATATCCCAAACTCTATTTTAAGTAATTATAGGCCTTTTTTTTTTGCATATTGAATTCAGTGGATTGGTTGATAATGTGGGTTATCTGTTTTGACGTAAATGACCTGAGATGAGGATTATTTGTGCTCTTCCAGTTCTATTTCAGTGAGATTTGACCCTCACAATCTGCTGCCTCTGGCTTTCTTCTGTTTCCTTTGTCCACTTTGTATGATCCATATAAAGATACTGCAGCTCTGAAGTGAGGGAGACATGTTTTACCACCATGATTATACAGAATTAATATTCTGTGAGAAGCAGAATTTGCAGTTCAAGGCATTACATTGATGTACAATGTGACTGACAGTTTTCAGCACATTGAGTTTTGTTTTTTACTCAAACACTTAAGTGAAGATGACTAAAGTCTAAATTAATTTGAGGAACTGTTTCCTGTTTCTAAAATGGGTAGACTTCCCAAAAACATTGTTTTGAAAAATGCTGGCATTCATGATATGAGAAAAGAGAAGAGGTGTAAAGACTTCCAAAATCTGATACTTGCTCCTAAACACTGGAAGAGCATGTGAGTCAGAATAATGATCAATGTGCTGACTCAGTGGTGTTCAGTAGGCATCTTCTGTTTTCTTTGCTCCTCTTTGCTATTGTTGACATTGCACAAAGGTTTACAAACAAATAAACATTTTAATATATAGCTTAATTTGCTTCAATTAACGTGCCAATAAACTTTGGATTTAGGATAGGTCTTGGCTTGAAATGACTTATTATAAACTTATAAATTATAAAGGATTTAGGTTTAGAAAATATGATAATGAATAATGATAAACAATAAATGAAAAGTGGAAGAACAAAAAGATTCTGATTCACTTTGCTTTAGCCAGAGGGAACATTATACCTGGATGTCAAAGTTAGGTCACAGTAAGTAATAATTGGCAGTTGTAGGTTGTTTTTGTTATGTGTTTAACTCCACTTATTTGTCCCACTTTTCTTCTAAATGCTAGCGATGTTAGGAGACCCAGGGGTTTTTTCCATCACCGCTGGTTCTTGACATTATGCCTTCAGGTTCTTATTCCCTAAACTAAAGTCCTAAACAATATGTTATTTTCTGGTTTTAAGTTCAGATTAAACTGACATGACTGCTTTTTGGTCCAAAACATCTCATACTTATTCTATTTAATAGAACACTTTGTCCCCTCTTCCTTTCACTCTCTACATATCTGTACATCTTTACTGCATGTGATTAACTTTTTATACCTTCTTACATGTATAAAATTGTTATAAATAAACAAGATTTCATTGTAATCACATTGATTTTAGTTTGATTGTTCTTCTTTCTCATTCATCCATCCTATCCTCCTGCCTTTAGTTGTCTATCAGTTGTAATATGACATAATTGGACAAAGAGGAAGAACAATAGCCACTTTATGATGAAGATTTCATTTCGACCTTCTCCCTAGCATTCCCCTCTCCTGCTGTTAGTCTCTTATTGTAATTTCAGTCTCGTGCAGCAGAGGCAATTGTCTGCCATGGCGGCCATCTAGATGTTGCTATTCTAAATACGTTTTTTTATTAAGTTCAGGCATCAGAGGCCTATTTGCAAAATGAACTGATAAGACATTAGTGAGGGGTTGGATATGCACTGTCACCATTAAAGCTTTGAGAGGCTGCAGCAAAGGGAATGGGTTGATCAGCTGCTATAGGAGCTTAGAGGTTTTGACTGGCACATAGAAAACAGAAAGTGTTTGGATAAACTTTTGGGAAACTCAAATACAATGATCTTCAAAATAAACTGCAAGAGAAACTGAATTATTATGCTGTAAAAATGACTTCTCATGCATTAACCATTCTTTACTAAGGATTATGAGCACAATGGATAAATAATTCAGTCATCTGACAATTTTATAGAATATCACATCAAACTAATTTCAGTAATCCCATTTTGTTAGAAGAATAATGGCAGAAAGTGTTTTGACTGTGGTGGTAGGGCAGAGCAAGAATCACACTAGCATCTTAACTTCCTGAAATGATTTTTACGTGAAGGTTTTAGAGTTTAATGTGCTGCAGCTGAGCAGCTAATTAGCCTGCAAACGGATGTCCACAGAGACCATCCCCGGTGGATGTTGAGACAAATAGAGAAGTAAATCAATTTCATTTGAAATTCAAGGTTTTACACCTGTACCTACTCCGTGTGAGTGTGAGGTGGTGAGGTAATAATGTAAAGAGTTGAATTCAGTGTGCCTGAGATTTACTCGGTGATGTGAACATGTCCTGTAAATGAGCACGTAAGTAGGTCAGAAACATTACAATTTGCACTCAGGGGCAATATTGTACTTCACATCAGTAATTTTCTTCATCTGGCTCTAATGAGCTAATTACTAAGGACCAATTCAGCAATTGTTGACTCATTGTTCAATTAATGCTGTTTTTTTTTCCTTCCTCTCAGGTTGTTTGTGTGATCTCACAAAAGGTTTGCTGCAAAAGTACTTAATTTATCTAAGATTATCTGGTATCATACCCATTAGGGGTGTAAGAAAATATCAATATACAGAAATATCATATTCATATGACAATATTGTATCGATTTTCAAAACCACAATATCTTTTTATGTAAACAAACATTAAAAACGGATTTTTTTCTTTTTTTTTTCAAAATCAACAATTTGCTATATATGCAAACATTAACAGTGGTTTGGCACCAAAACTTGACTTATTTTTGCTCAAGTTTCTTGAAGAATCCTAAGCACTTTAATTTGAAATTTAGATAAATTAGATGAATATGTTAAAAGGAAAACAGTAACAGTGTTGTTTTGATTTTGCATCAAGCATACTTTCTTTTGATGAATACTTTTAAATCAGAAATCAATATATTCTATATATGTAAGACCATTGTTCATTTATTTGTTGTATATTAAGATACATACTTTTTATATTGCAATGAAGTGGTGGCATGTTTTATGCTACAGGTATAACTACTTGAGAACTTTACTGATAAAGCTAATTTTAATTTCTTTAGTCATCTTGTACATAAACACCAAGTGTTTTTATTTCTTCTGTAGTGAAATGTAGATCCTCTGTTCTCATTCAGTAAGTTTATGTCAAGCATATTTCAGGTTTGAATTTTTACTGTCACAGTTTCCTTACAATTAAATTCTGGTAAAGAAAGATCACAATGTATCACCTTACTTAGAGTATCGTGATGTATCGCAATATATCCTATTGTTGCCCCTGTATTGTGATACAGGTGCATCGCCATATTCTTGCCAATAAACACCCCTAATACCCATGCTGTGTTCTGGCCCTTGGCCATGTAGCCAAAAACGTTATTTTAAAAGACTAAAATCTCACCTTAGACCATACAACACAGTGCCATCAGGGTGGAGTCGGATCATTCTATTTTTCACCGTGACACCGTGGACAAAGGATTTCTTGTCATTGAGGAAGTAGGTGTCTGGGACCCAGAGCTGGTCAGCCACCCGGTTATCTAAGGTCAAGTTGAGTGGGATCTCAGAGTAGGACAGCCGCTTGTCTCGCCAGGCCTGCTGGAAATACATTGTCAAAGTGTAGTCCTGTAAGAGTACAGAGTGGGACAACGGAGGACAGAAAATGATAGAGTGGGAGGAGGACCCCAGCCGTGAGATGGGAACAGAGCGGG
>JAOXYM010000016.1:16416919-16426954 GCA_028567055.1 Leptatherina wallacei | reverse complement strand
GTGTGTGTGTGTGTGTGTGTGTGTGTGTGTGTGTTTACACTGTACATGTGAGCCTTCACTTGTTTGTAATATTGTACACATTGCTAAGCGCGCTAAGCACATTCTGCTCACAGATGAGGAGAATAAACTCGCCGATGTCTGGGATCATCCACAATCTCAGCTTGTGCCAACAGAGGGAATGAGGTCAGAATCCTCTGGTGGTCAGTGCACTCTGGTTGGTCAGATGGCTCGATGGGATCAAGGTGATCATGACACTGAGGTCAGATGACATTTTCCACCAGTCAGCAGAGAAACTTAAACTGCCAATAATGGACATCTAATGTAGTGCTACCTAAAAAACAACTACTGTATCTACTGTTGCTATAGCTTTTCCCACTGCTGTTGCTTATTCAGTGTCTACCTCTAACAGCAACAGAGCTCAAATTTAAATCAATGTCAAACTTGCCGTTTCTGCTACTACAACAACTGTGTTACCATCTTTATTATTACTTGTGGATAATGGATTGGAAAGGATGTAGGAAAAAGATACAAAGTTGCTTATTTCCATTAGCAGTATGCCAAGGAAAGCTGCTGATATATATATATATATATATATGGCTTTTTACATACGTATATGCTATTATGCCCAATCCACCAAGTAATGCATCAGCTGCATAATTCTTTCTGAAAAGTATAACTCCAAATGCAATCAATATGAAAGTGATCTGTTGTTGTTTATGTATGATTTAAGTCATATTTTGAAGGCATTATATAACTTGTGTTTTAGTACAAAGAGACCAGAGTTAAGGGATTATGTTGCGCAATCAGTCTTCACATTTTAATGCTGTCAGAAGAAAATCCTATATTTTCTCTCCCTCTTATGAATTATTGATAATATGACTATGATAACACTTATAATGAAAAAGTAATGCTATGCTGAAAGTATTCTAGCTCATTGATCACTGAAGATAGAAAACTACAGACACTTGCTGGTGTTGGCCAGAGAGCACAAGATTTTTTTTTCTTGTCTCTTCTGCTGCAGGAATTCTTGTCTTTTTCTTATTCTGAAAGTTAGGCTTATGTTTACTGCAGGAGTTCTGATTTGCCTTTTCCCATAGTGGTTGTGCTGGAGCTGTGACTGTCCCTCCCACGCAGTGCCTATGTTACCTGTAACAGAAACCTTTAGATTGAATATTTGTATCTCATAGTAAATAAAGAATAAAAGAGAAGAGACTTGTTCCTTTGCACTTAGACAGCATGCTTCACTTCTTTCACTTGTTCCTTTGTGCCACGAGTTGATAGCACTGGAGATTACGGGATGAGCCACTGAAAGCTCAACTAAGCACCAGTGAATATGATGCAATTTCTTTAAATGTTTTTTCTTTTTTTTCACTGAGAAAAAAAAAGAGAGAGCGCAATAGCTGGCTTTTATAATGTGGTATACCCCCTTGTTCATGGTCTATGGAGTTTGAAGGTGCACTAAATGCACCTACCACCCACTCCACTCAACCACCCAACCATCATATGAATCATGCTTTATCTCTAGTAGCAATTTCCATTTTTTTATTTTTTTTTATTTTTACCAAACCCGTGGATTCACATATATGTAAAGATCCATACACCGATAACAAAAGGTAGAACTGTTGTGGTAAAAAGAGTTTGAAAATTACACTTAATACAAAAAAGTCTGTAAGTCCATATCTTTGACAAGATCGTAATGTATTTGCAAGCTGTCTCCATCTGTACTTCTTCCTCCCCTCCTCTCTCTCCACGTTTCCACATCGGTCTTCATCAAGCACAATCAGCAACCGTTGTTATTACCATCAAGCAAAAAACACTCTCTAAAAATGCAAGTTGCACTTCAAACCTGTGCATTTCTTGCAAAAAGCTTTATTCAGCTAATGTTAATGCCCCCCTCCTCCTTCCTCTTCACTCTCTTGAAAACTCTTTAGGCTTTTCCAGCTGAGCGATTCAGGCTGAGGCGGGCGCAACCGCACTAGAGGGAAAGTCAAGTCGTGCTGGACTGGCGCGATATCCTCGCACGGTTTACAACTAAAGGAAGACGTGACCCGCAATTAATCATGCTCCTAAATGATGGAATATGCTGATTGTAAAAGTTGACCTGGGATTTCTAGTTGTCGGGTGTTTGCAAGGCATGGCTTTCCTTTTAACTTGCTTATTTCTGTTTTGGTGAGTATGGCAACTCTTTTCTCTGCTCGTTTTCGGACTTTTACGCACGGCAAACGCAAAATATGAACAAATGTGCAGCTGAGAAACTCTGTATTTTGACATGTTTTTTTAATCTCCAAGAACAAGCTGTCATCGATGTCTGTGTTTTTAGTTACAGTGCGAGTAGTGTTTGGGGAAATCAGCACAGTGAGACCAGTATCTATTTGGATAACATCACGCGCATATTGGATAGATTACTGGATGGCTATGACAACAGGCTGCGACCTGGATTTGGAGGTATGCTAATGACCGAATCTTACTAGAATTTATTTACCATCCCCTCAAAATTCTTGTCCTTGCTGAATTCCTCTCCCAGGAGATAAAGTTTAACTCATTTAAATGTTTTCTTTATTTCCATTCACCCACGGTGCAATAATGAAATATCACAGTTATTGTTCTTTTCACCATTACAAAATCCCCAGCTAACTATTGGGATTTCTCTTTAAATGAAAATAAATGTATGTGTCGATATTACTCTGTGAATGAGCAATACATAACATAAAGCTTTAGTTTCTAATAACTATATATTCTGAAGAACATTCAATGTCTGATCAAAAGTTGTTTTATTTTTTTGTTGTGTTTTTCTTCGTCAAAACAACTTATCCTCTTGCTGTAGGTCCCGTCACAGAGGTCAAAACTGACATCTTTGTCACCAGCTTTGGACCTGTTTCAGATGTTGAGATGGTATGTAAACCCTGCTGAGTGCTGAAATACTGACTCTGGATAAACAGGCACATTCACTGTCATCCACATGCAAACGTTTAATTGTCTAAAAGAAGCTATTGTATGGAAATAAAATGTACAGTTTGTGCAGTAACTCTATACAGTCTTAACTCGTGGTTTGCCCAGCATTCATTATTCCAGCATTTGGGCAGGATGTCATTAGTACAGCTTAGGATTTTAATCTGGTTGACAATCCCCCTGCCAGAGAGCCAGAGAGAGATGCAGCTGATGTTGGGACGGGATAGGCTGGCTACTCCTGCCATGGGATAGGCTGAGTGATGTATGTCTTTTGTGCTCTTCGCTGTGTAGGCTTTAGATACTGTTTGACAGCCTCTAAAACCTCTGATATGCTGGTGGCAATTGTGTTGAGAAGACTGTTAACAGCCCTTTAGGGGGATGAGGTCATCAGTTCAATAAGAAGATGAAATTGTTGTAGGCTTTAGATGGAATTTACAGCAAAAAAAAAAAAAAAAAGAAATCAACGGTATTCCTTTTTGTGTTCTTTATAAGTTGGTCAATCAGTCAACATTTGAATTTATATTTTCAAGGATACACAATAAGAACAATCAAAGATAATGCAAAGTTCTAAAATGAAAGAAAGTATATATAATGCCTGGGATTATTTATAGATAATCCAACTTTTTAGTTTTATTGGTGCTAGAACCAATTGTAAAAAAGTAGAAAGACAAGGAAAAGAAATAAAAAAACCTAACAAAAGAACAAAAAAAAAAAACTCATCCCATTGCCAATACTCCATCATGCTGCTTCTATCGAAACCATGGCTCATAAAACCATCTGCCACTCTCTCCAGGGGTACTAGATAATAATGGCACGAGACTGTAGATGCTGGAGAAGCACCATCAGCAGTAGGATTGATAGTAAAAGCAGAAAATAACACACACTCTAACCCTCCCATCCAGGAATACACCATGGATGTGTTCTTTCGTCAGACTTGGATTGACGAACGACTAAAATTTGAAGGTCCAATAGAGATCCTGCGGCTCAACAACCTGATGGTCAGCAAGATCTGGACGCCTGACACGTTTTTCCGGAATGGCAAGAGGTCGATCTCTCACAACATGACCACCCCCAACAAGCTGTTCCGCATTATGCAGAACGGAACTATCCTCTACACCATGAGGTAACAGTGCTGGACACTGAAATCCAAATCCAGCCAAGACCGGAATAGAGCACAGACCTGGAAAGCAAATTGAATAAACAGACATCCAAGAATATAAACAGATATGAAAAGAAATTAAGAGTGCCATTCCAAAAACAAGCTATGTGCCATCTGATGCTGAAATCAGGCCTTGAAAGCAATGCAAACAAACAAACATGACTACAACTTTGTTCCTAAAGCAGATATATATCATCAAAAATGCTCCAGTGTCATAATGGCACAAAACGCTTTTTCAAAATAATTAGGTTATCTGAGTGGATCTACTTTACTTTTAAAGATTAAGATTAACTTTGAAAGCTTTGCGTAATCCATAGAAAAAAAAAACTGTGATATATTACAAAGCCATACGGTATTAATGTCTACTGATCTGCATGGCCCAGCTCGCTGCAAACCAGATCAAGTAGAGAAGATAAAGTTGAAGACTTTTAGTGATACTAAACGTTCAAATGTCAAACTAATCATGATTTTCCAGATTTTCTCCGTAGAAAATTCTGTGTAAACTTCATGTTTATTTCCTGCTGAAATTTAGTCTTTTGACTAAAACATTTTTTTTGATTGGTGGAAGAATGTAATTTACTATGACATCTGTTCTTTATCTGCAGAGGCAAACTTTACAAAATGTGGCCATCTTTAAATCTAAAACACACAAAAGTTCAGTAAATTTATTGGAACACTAGTTAATAGTTACGGTACACTTATATGAGCGATAAATGATTAGATAATTTGGAATCCTCTCATACACCTGGGAAATTTCTTCAGAGTTCTGACCTACTTAGAAGCAGTGTATGCTTGTTTTCATTATCCATCTTGTTAAGAAGATTTTTTTCAAAAAGGAGCGAAAAAGTCTAAGCCGCTGCAAGTAACAAAAAAAAAAAAACCCTAACAAGAAAAATATAAATATAATCCAAAGTGCTTGGAATGCACTCAGATTTAGATGAATGCCTTTCAGTGAATCTTTAATTAGAATGTTAAAAGTGAGTCTTTATGAAGCTGCAGACTTATCAGAAATAGGGATCTAGTCATTAGTTTGTATGGAAGACTTTCAAGGACACTTGGTTTTGCTTCCAGTGTGTGACCATTTTTCTGTTGCGATTAGTTTTTTTAAGCTATAGTTGATGTGCTTTTCAGTAACTGCTGAAATGATTGTACTGTATTTTTGCAAGCTCCAAAACACTTAGATTTTAGAAAACCTAATATTTTTTAGGAGTTTGAGCTCACCTGAAGAATACTAGTACTGAAAGAAAAACTAAACATACATTTGAATTGGAGCGCTTAACTTTTCATTGATACTTTATTTTTGCAGTCACAAATTTTCTCTTTAGTTGTTTTTGGCAAGGACAACATAATGAAAGTGAAAAAATTAGGTTTAGGACAAAACTTTGTGTCAGGATGTGATTAGGTAAAGGACAAACCAGCACTTTTTGACTTAGACTGACTCAGAAATTGTCTTCCATGTTTCAGGAAATGTAAAATGAAAATATTTTATGACGAGGTTAATTTTCAATGTGATGTTAAAAGGTTGTGATCATTTCATTCATTTCTCTCAGATCAGGATGTCTTAAATAAGTATATACTGCATTTTCTCTCAGCGTCAGCCAATGTGCATGGCACCACACTGAAATATCCTGCTTAAAACAGCAGCCATTACTTAACTAGTGTGAGTATGTGAAATATAAATCAAACACTCATTTAAACTCTCCTCCATTCTGACAGATTAACTATAAATGCAGAGTGCCCCATGCGTCTGATGAACTTCCCAATGGATGGTCATGCCTGCCCACTCAAGTTTGGAAGTTGTGAGTCTGTTTTTTTTTGTAAAGCCATACTGGTTTGACAGATGGTGTCACTCTCTAAAGATCACTCTGTCACAGAGTAACTGACTATCTGACAAGATATCTTCAAATATTTCAGTTTGAAATGTTGCTTACTTCACACATGGGAAATGAAAATAAACATGCACCTCATTAAGCATGGTGGGTTATTTATTTATATGCTTGTTTATTTATTTAGATTTGTTTTTTTTTGTTTTTTTAAATCTGGAGACCATGATAAAAGTTTTAAAGTTTTAAGTCCCAAAAACTAGGAAGCAGATTTGTTTTTCCTTTTTTTATTAGAAAGAGCAAAAAATTGAAGTTCTTCATCTATCTTGTTTAGATGCTTATCCAATCAGTGAGATTGTGTACACATGGAAGAAAGGACCCCTGTCTTCTGTTGAAGTGCCAGAGGAATCGTCCAGTTTGCTGCAGTATGACCTCATTGGTCAGACAGTATCAAGTGAGAGGCTGAAGTCCAATACTGGTGAGCAGAACCTTTTTTAAAAAGACTTGTTCTGAAGCATGCTACGAGGATCTCAAGATACATTTTTTATTTGTGTTTTCCCCCTACAGTGAATGAAAACTTTATTGATATACAATGAATAATTTAAATGCAAGTAAAACAAACTGAGTAAGCTATGTTTCGATCTGTTCAGATACATTATGATCATACAAAGCAGTTCTAAATCCATGTATGTTTGACTTTAACAAATGTCCTTGGTGTTTACTCATGCAGGTGAATATGTCATCATGACTGTCCACTTCCACCTTCAAAGGAAAATGGGTTTCTTCTTGATTCAGACTTACATTCCTTGTATAATGACTGTCATCCTGGCTCAAGTTTCTTTTTGGATTAATAAGGAATCCGTTCCAGCTCGGACTGTATTTGGTAAGTTGTCTATACAACAATTTTACTCAGACAGAATTCTTTTTAACTTGCAATGTGACTTTCAAACTTACTTTTAAAGTAAAAAGGGACAGAGATTGAACACATTTGTTTTGTCTTCGAAGGAAATATTTGAAAGATTCAAGACAAATCTCATTTCACTTGCCTAAGATAGCAGCCGTATGGTCTTACATATAATTGAGGCTCTTTTCTAATGAAAATTGATTTCTCCAATGTATTTTAGAATGGCTTCAATAGCTTTGAATTGGAATATGGTACAGGACAAATGGAAATTATGTCAATTCTCTGATGCAAAAAGAAGTCAATCATTTTAAAAGCCGTGAATTTGCATCATCTGTTATGACTTAGCTTGTTATATTTTGATCAGTGATAGAAAAATTGATTTCAATACATTTTCATCTTTCAATTTACATTTTTTCAAATGATCATAACCAGTGCAAAATGGTTTCAAAATGATTTCTTTCTGGATTTATTGATCTACTATACTTTTTGAGTCAAGAGATGTGTAGATTGTAAGGCTTAATAGTTGCTTCTCTGATAGATTAAAGCAGAGCTTATAGTTCAGCCTACTTATATTACAATTCATATGCAGTGGTGACTATTTTATATCTGCAGTCACAAAACAGTTTCAAAATAGTTTGATTATCTTGCAATTGTGGACTAAGTTATCCAATGTGTATAGCATTAGCCTCATCAACAGTGTAGCAGTGTATTTGTTAATCCCAGTTTTGTTAAGTAAAGAATTTATACCCTGAGTGTAATAACTCCTGACACTTTTTTTCTCTGAGTAAGTGCGCAACTCTTGAACCTCCAGAATGTGCTAATGCCGTGTTGCCAGATGTGGTGGTGCCACATTTCAGCTTCAGCTTGAAAAATTAACCCAGTTTTTCTTGTTCTCATTTTTTATCTGCAATGTTAGTGAACAACCTAAGTTTTGACATCAAGGGAAGATTTGAAGAAACAACAGTTAGCTAGCTAATTACCCTTTCAAGGCTAATGCTTTGTATCGGATAACATTTAAATGTTCAGGATGGGGTTGGTTTTTGCTGAATTGTGGAAATTTAGACTGGTTCTAGATGTCCTTAACCCTTTAAAGCCCAACCCAAGAAAAACTAGGAAGAAAAGACCCGTTTTTTTAATCTGAAGTCTTAATTTCACCCTTTAACAAAATATGGGGAAAAAAGTTGAATTTTTTTTGGTATATCTCCCATTTAGGACATGACATATGACATGTCAAAATTATTGTTGTGTAGTATTCTGCTCCCTGGTATACATTAGGGAGCAGAAGACAAGTATCATATTGTGTACTGCAGGGTTTTGAGCAAAGTTTTTACCATAAAGTGATGCAAAATCTCCCAAAAACTGTATGTATCAAATATGATACCCATTCCTTAACTTTTTGACCTTAAAACTCTCTTTTGATGACACAGTGACATCTATTGTGGGCATTTCTAAAACCATCGCTGCCCAGTAGTGTCCCGTGGCAGAGAAACCGCACTACACAACTTTTTCATCCAGGACGTTTGTGTGATGTTGCAGTTGAGTTTCGCTCTGAGCATGCATCATATGTTAACAAGCTGATGTAAACAAACCGGCCGTTTTGAACATGCACGATGGTGGATTCAGCAAAGAAACGTTAGAAGATGTTACCGGAGGGAGAGAGGAAACAAAAGGGAGCCAGAGACAGAGCAAGAGAAAAGATAAGAGTCAAGATAAGTCTTTTGACTCTCTGGAGAGAGCTCACAGTACTGGTAGGATGTAAGATGGATGCCGAATTAGCCGTCGATATTGGCAGTATCACTAAGAAAATGGCAAAAGTTAAGTCAGTCTTTGAACAATAGTGACTGAGTATGTAAGTCACTGGATGTAACTCCTGTTCTACAGATACACGCATAGCTAATAACTGTTGAAAAACAGTCACTTTTACCAAAATTTCCATAACACATTTCGAGTCGAGACTTTAAAGAAATGTGTATATAACCATTTAGCCAACTGCGTCTGTACGAAGGCTGACAGAGCAATGAAAACTAGTCAAAAGCTTATAGCTCGACAGGCAAAATACTGGCTAAGAAGATACAGATACCTTACTTTTTTTGTTGCACTGAACAGTTTTTTTCAAAACTAACGTCTTTCTTCTTCATGTAATGCACTGATATAAAAATCTGCTGTGAAGCGGCAACGTATTGATAAAAGAGAATGAACTAATAAAGATGCTGCAGTTTCCATTGCAACATGAAGCTACTTTGCTGGGCAGGTTCATGCAAACTCTAGATACTTTGTTAATCTAGCACAGAACTATAGATCAAGCTTAACTTCACAAACTTTAAGCAATCACCCATATCCCCATCTTTTACACTCTGATTGATTTAAATGCACATATAATCCTCTACAAGAGAACAAAGACAGACAGTCATCAGAGTCTGTTCTAACCTCTCTTTATCTTCTGTATCCCTCCTCCACTGTGGTGGTGCTGAATTAATTGGGAATAAATGTCCTTTTTGAAATTGGTCATGCTAGGCCCGAGAGGGGGAGGATGTTTACTTGGCCGTCTTCCGAGCACTCACAGGTTCCGCTTGCTCGCATTACATTACGCTACAGTTGCCACCAAGCTTTAGCCTCAGGAGCAGAGAGGGTGAGAGACTCTGAACAAAGACAGAGATACACTGAGAGGAATGTCAGGGACAAAAAGGGACAAAGCAGAAAAAAATGGGGAAAACGTGTGAAAGTACAAAGATATTGCTTTCATATTTAAATGAATTCCCCTTTTTGTTAAAACTCAACAAGCTGCAGTTGAATGGAGGAACACTGCTGACTTTTGTACCTCATGGTTCTGTGGTCTTTTCTTATTTTAAGAAATATGCCACCAATCCAAACAAGTCCAAATCCTCTTTTCAGGATAAAACATTAGAATTAGCATCGCAGTCAAGGCCCCATGTGGAAAACACATCTGTGGCAACTCATTAACCTCACTCATCCTGCTGTTTTCATTTCACTCTATTGGGTTTACAATAAATTGGGTACTCTCAAGTTTGGCTATACACTTGGACACATTGAGTATTTGAAGAAAGACTACATACCAAAAATGAGGGGAAAAAAAACATATCGTCACTGCTGAAAAGTATTGTCTAGGCTTGTTTCATTTGAATTTGTGGATGGTGCATGAAAGAGAAGAGAAGAGAAGAGAAGAGAAGAGAAGAGAAGAG
>JAOXYM010000016.1:16383762-16401828 GCA_028567055.1 Leptatherina wallacei | reverse complement strand
GCATGTGCAGTACTTAGTAACATTGCCTTTGGCTAGTGATATCATGTAAATGTTTTTTACAGCCAGCGAAGACTCTATGAGTTCTTGTTTGGGGAATGGTTCAAACATTCTTCTTGCAAAATGCTTCTAGTTTTGTAATCTGTTTTTATTTGTCTTTCTAGCAACAATTGAAAGATTTCTGTCCCATTGAAACCTTAACTTGACATTCACTGATTCTTTAAGTTGCCATTTCTGAATAACATTACACATTGAGGAAAGTGTTACCTTTACCTTTTTGTGGCCTTATATTTCATAAATTAAGATTTTGAGAGTGGAAGGCAGCTGTTTCAAGAATCACTTAGCTGCTGATTGGATGTAAAATGTTTGATGAGTAAAAATGTTCATGAACCTTTGAAATTTGCTTGGGTTGGTCCTTACTGACTGCCTGGAAAATCCATACCCATAAACAGCTGAGTAAAGTGTAAGGCCCTAATTTATTAAAGGTTTGCATGTGTTAAAACATGCTGCAGCTGATTTACTACTGAGGCATGTGCATGTTAAACAGGCAAATTGGTGCCGTAATCTATTTTGTGTGTTTGCCTTGAAAGAACATGCAATCTGGACGTTTCTGCCAGAACGCTCAAAATACTGGGAGTAGATGCAAATATATCAGCTTTGCACGCGCAATGTGATTTACTAAACGTGGAACTGATCGCAGTGGCTGTTTTTGCACATATATTTAGCGCTTCTGAAAAGCAGGCGTTAACTGGTTCAGATATGCACAAACGGCTGCAGCTTGGATGAGAAGCAACAGCCCAATGCTGCAGGATTGCAGACAAGCATCAGTCTGATTCACAATATTTTCTCATGAGTGGTGGGTGGCGATGACTGAACTTCTGGAACAAAATCTTTACATAAAAATGGATGATTTGTTTGAATGTCAAAATCACAACTGTTGTTTAGACAAACGTCAAAAGGAGGCGCGTTCATATTTGTTATGTTTATAACAACTATGATGTCATTGAGAGAACATGTTTCAATTTGTGCACATACCTTGTTCTACAACCGGCTCTAGCATTTCATACCCCTGAATTCCAGTTATCTGCTCCTCGCAGAAAGTGCACTGCACCTGTTGCTCAGTATTGGTCAGAGGAGTCTCTTCTGTTGGCCTCCCACCTGTCTTACCTGTTTTATTATTATTAGCAATTTATTCTTTTGTTCTTCATCTAATATTGTATCTTGCCATCTCTTCTTAACCTCATCTGATTTTCTTCTTGTTTTTTCAACTGCATTTACTTTTTCACAAATACCGTCCCATATTGCAATTCTTAATTGACACTGCCATAGATCCGCCTTGATCTCTGAGTTATTCTCTGCCATTCTAGTTAATGGTTGTGATTTCACCAAATGTACCAAGGGACATTTCAAAAGAATTTCAAAAGCAGCTTGGTAAGGCGCTTTACTTTGCTAATATATGCAACTGTTTTTTTTTTTTGTTTTTTTTTGTTTGTTTTTTTCAACCAACCTTCACAGGCTAGATGAGTCAGTGAAGAAGTCAGACACAGGAACACCATAGAAAATACTGTTCATTTTTCAGATTGCGCACAAGGTTGTTTATTTGTGTCATACAATCTGTGCTTATCATATATCTCATCACTACACAGAGATATCCTGCAATGTAAAGTCAGAAAAAACTTGTAAGATGTCCATGTATAGTAAATGGTTGCAGATGGGAAATAGAGTACATGGTTCAATATAAAATCAGTTACTGTTTCTTGTTTTGATAATGGACAACACAAGACAGGATTAAGCCCCCAAGTTATCTGCAGGAGGTTTTTGCAGTTGAAGGCAAGTAATAGATACAAGAGCTTTGCCCAACTGGGAATGAGTTGTACACTAAAACCGTGGTCATAATGTTTGTTTGCGATGAAACCATGTGCAGTTAAAACAGGGGATAAGGGCGACGTGGTTTGTAAGTTATTTCAGTGGTTATCATTAGAGTATAGACTCCAGAGACTTTGTGAGTCAATATAATATCTTGTAAAATGATGCAAACACCATTGTGTGTGTGTTTAGAAATGAAAAGTTAGCATGGGGAAATACATTTATCTTTACACAGTAGTTGACAAATACCAGACCAGCATTCAGGCAACACTTACAGGCTCTATTGTTTGTCATTAATGTGTCTATAGTGCAGTGTGTACAGCACGATAGATGCAGTGATTTATGACTTAAGATATGGCATTTAAAAAAGGAGAAAAGATTTATCTCCCGTGCCCTTGAATAGCATCCACTGATGAAAATTGACTTCAACGAGTCATCTGCTAAACAGACGTACTATGGCTTTTTCTGATGCACAATAGTGCTAAATACTGTAACAATAAGTAATTTAGTCCTAAAAAATGAATCCATGATTACTTTAGCTTGTGCTAGCACAATGTTTCCTCTATATTTTTTGACAATTCAATATGTAATATTGTGTAATGTTGGTTTAACTTAACTCTTCAAGGCTTATGCTTCAATTTAATAATTTAATAATATCAAAAATCTTCAGATCAATAATGATAATAATTGTATAACAATGTAATCAGTAATAGGAACATTACTATACTAAAGTATTTGATAACCATAACAGTAATAATGAAATAATAACAATGGTAACAAAAATAAAAACAAAAAGATATCCTATGACCAATGAAAATCATTGCCCCTCATTTTTAGACTTTCGGATGACCATTTTCTTATATGATGATTTAAATCAATGTCATAAAAGTCATCATAGTAAAGTGAAAACTTGTGCAATTTGTTAAGATATATAAATGTCAGTATACGTGTTACTGGTGAAAAATAACTGAAGATGGCACATAGCACGAAAGAAAAGGGTGTCAACTTTACCTTAAAAAAAATTCAGAACACCTTCAGGATGAAAATGAATATCCCTTTGAAATGATAATGATGCATATGTACCTCTAAACCTTTATCAAATCATAAAAAAAAATCTTATATCTGCAAAGGCCAACTGTTACAGCATAAAACTAGAGAGGTTTTAATACAGACAGTTCAGAGTAATTTCTATTCAGGCGCAGTTTGGTACCATCTTTTTCAAAGACCCCCAATTATGTGACCTTGGATTTTTAAAAAGTAAAATTTTGTAATAGTAAAAGTTAGAAACATTTGTGCTGGTCTTTGTATTTTGAGTAAAGGTGAAGAATCTGATTTTCCACCATGTCAGTCATAGATATAAACAACATTAAGTTGCTAGTTAAGGTTTGTGTTTATGCGTTCTCAGCAAACAAAGTGCAAACTCAATTATATATATTTCCATTTTAGTGTTTAAACAGTATGATTTTTAGATAAAGGATACAGATTCCTGCTTAGTTAAATTACTGTGTTTCTGCTGGACCAATTGGGTACATAACCTCTGCACTGTTATGTGATTTTAATCAAAGCCTCACACAGAATTTTACTTGAAAGAGCAAACTTTGTTGCTACTGTAGTTTTCTAGGTGTATAATGAAGACTTAGAGGCACATTAATACCATTTCACAATTACTCTATGGCTCTTACAAGTGCTGTCTTTCAATTATACATGATAAACCGAGGTATATGCATCACCCACAGCTGTTCAAAGAAATGTCTGTTACCAGATGAAATAGCGCTGCAGAGTTTTGATGACATCAATAGATGTATGTTGCTCTCTTACATCACCTCTACAGATCCTGCGGGATATGACACTTTGACAGAATGCTGACGGTTATGCTAGTTAAAGGAGAAACTTCAGTTTATGAAGTATGTGTGTGCAGGTTTGAGTTTGATTTGTCCCAACCTCGCGCTCTGAACAGATGCCTGCGTGTGCATCACTCCTGACTCCAAGGCTTTTCAGCTGCGTGGGTACATTTTCTTTCATTCCCTGCTTTGCTCCTCCTCTAAAAAAGGGAAAAAGTCCCAAAGCCAGAGGTTGAGACAAGTCAGCAAACATGACAGCTTTGGCAGGCATCGGGATAGCTCTGTGTGACTAACCCCCAAAGTGACACGCTCTTAACTGTTTCTATTAATTTCTTGGAGAGTAGCAGAGTGACGTGTTACAGCCGTCAGAATCAACAGCAATTAGAAATAATACAGAAATAACTCATCACATAGCATGCATGTCTGTTTCTGTAAGAACTTGAACAATGCACATGGCCAAGCGCAAGTAACAGGAAGTACTTAAAATGAAATAAACTGTGGCATAAACAGTGCTACAGAGCTTCGCACTATAAATCTCATTGGTTTTAAAAGCAACAACTGTCAGGATGCAAAACATAAATAGCTAACCAAACTTTATCATCTTCATACTCTTAACTTTCCATAAACAGGCTTTTTTGGGGGGGAATCTAATGTACTTGCTGAAAATATGACAACTGTTGACTGTATCTTGATAAAATTTCATGAGCAACTATTGTATTTGAATTTTGGGTCTAGTTTATTCTTTCCGAGATGTTTAAATCATCTCAAAGTGCTAGAGCTGGAAGAAGTCATCAGAAAGTGTGACATGATATTATAGTTCTCCCCTGGATGTCGAGGTATGTTAACTGGTTCGTCATCTCTGGAGCTTGGCAGTTAGCTTCTACAATGACTTTGAGCTGTAACTGTAGATGGGCCGTGACTGATCTCAAGCCTTATAAGTTTGCCTGGGACAGAAAAAAGTGATTAAGTCTTTGCCCTTGAAGGCATAATCATAGTTTATGTTATATCCAACACAATGTTAATATATCAGATTTTCATACTGTGCTTGTTAACAGATGCTCATCTGTAAAAAACTTAAGACCTAGGCATTTAGCTTAAAGGCCTATCACTTAAGATTGTAAACCTTTGCTAATGAAATTACACAAAATACAGCCACTGTTTTCCATTTAGATAACTAGATATAAAAGTACAAGCTGCATCTGGTGACAAGATATAGCAGAGGGATCAACATGAGAGTTTTTAGGGACTGGAATTGGGAGTATTGGAAGTTTTAGAAGGCAATAGCCCTGTAAGATTACCAACAGCCTCAGATCTTGAGACAGGAGAAATATATATACACGCATATATACACATCAGAGATGTTCACAAATCTTTTTTGCAAGTCTAAGTAAAGTTTCAAGTCTTTGACCTCAAGTCCAAGTCAAGTTGCAAGTCACTTTCTGTTGTAATCAGTAATTTCCCATCCGACGCCTGCTGTCTGGTCTCCTTAGAAGAATGCATTATAACATCCAAAGAATGTAAAATGCGCACTCACCCTTGATCTACCTGCATCTATTAACAGCACTGGTCTTTAGCTTTAACTGACAAATGCTCTGTCCCTCTCTCCTGAACGATTTCTTTGCTGTACGAATTTTGGAAAACCTGCAGATGAACATGGAAATGTATTCAGATTCTTAAAATAACTTATCGAAGAGTTTTTCATGTGTACAAAAATCTATCTGGGTCCACAAAGACATTTAAAATACTAATACTGCAGTTCATAGCGTTATTTTCCTGAATGTATCGAGGAGCCAATATGCTGCATCTTAGTGCAGGATCACCTTTTCCTGCTGCAACACAACTGATCCAAATGACAGCTTGTTGTTAAGTTCTGCACAAGCCTTTTGTTATGAAGGACCCTCTCAAAAACAGATCCTAGTTATATCTTTTATTGAAACGATAATCCAAAAATGCTGGTAGGCAGAAAGAGCTGAAGATAGAGATACTGGAGATGCGGAGGAAACCAGGTGAGTCGGAAGGGTGAGTCTCTACCAGGATAGGTAGAGAATGGAAGTCCAACAATGCACAAACGAGGTACGACGAGGAGTGTGAAGCTGGTGAATATAAAGCCAGGTTGAGTAATTGGTAACAGCTGTGGGTAGTTAGTATTCTGGTGATTGGCAGTGGGGATACGGAGAGTGAGAGGGTGTGTCCGTTGCAGAGACTGGTGCAGGTGTAACACCTCTTAATGAACCATTAATAATTTGACTCAGGTGTATTGCAGCATGTAAACATGTAAAATCTGCGCTCTGTGCTCACTGGCAGTGCATTTGTTTTGGTTGATTGCACGTGCACTACGGACACGTCTGTGTTACGTCTGAGGAAATGACAGCGCACAACACAGGCAGCAGACAGGAGATCAGACAGAGCGGAGATCATAAAAAGAAAGATAGTCTTGAATTGCGAGTCCGAGTCAAGTCAAGTCTTCTGAGTGCGAGTCAAGACAGTATAAGACTGGAGTAATGTCATCTTCTCTGAGTCCAATTTTCAGCTTTGCCTAACACATAGTCGTTTTATAGTTAGATGGAGACCTGGAGAGGCCTACAAGCCACAGTGCCTTGAACTGAATGTTAAATATAGAGGAGGATCAGTGATGATCAGGGGGTGCTTCAGCAAGACTAGAATCAGGCAGATGTGTCTTTGTGAAGGATGCATAAATAAAGCCATATACAAGATTATCCTAGAAAAAATTACTTTCTTTCGCTAAGACTGTTCTCACCAACTCAAGATTACAGCAGGACAGTCCTCCATGCCAATCCACGCCCATCCTCAAGCTCCCCAGCTTCTGGTATAGGACCCAAGCTACGGATGACCAGCGATTCAAATGAATATATATATACATATATATATATAGGCAAAATAACATCCTGATCGGTGGATGCAACGCATTTAGTTTTTATTCTTTAATTCAATAAAAATCAACACAACAAGCACGATTCAAATAACAGAGGATTCACAGCGTAGATCAATGGTTATTAAATCTAACATTAGTTATGTCTTTCTAATTTCCCTTTTTCGTTATACGTGACATTTTTAACTTTGAAATGTACTGTGCAAAAATTTTTTATCAAAATCCGTCCATAACTTTTTCAATTATGTTACTAACAGAAATAAAGACAGACAGACGCTGCTGAATACACAACCTTTCTCAGCAGAGGTGATAGTAGGCCTAATAGTAATAACCGTCGGACCTCCCCCCCGACGGTCCCGACCCGACAAGGACACTGTGTGTCAGGTGCGCATTTGGAAGTGGTCGGCTCTGACCAAAGCTTTAAACGCAAAGAGACACCATCAGCACTTTTAATGTCATAGCTGATGAACGTGGTGACAGTTATGTGGGACATGTCTACATCAAAAGATCTTTAAAAGTGAACGTTTGCATTGTTGTCATCTCAAACACCGCATTTCATTCTCATAGATCCTCCTCCCCTGTGAAGCCTTCCTGTTGGGGAGGGAGTCCTCATACTGGCAGGTGGTAGGGAGACTGTTTTCTTCCCACTTTGGCAAAATGATCGGATCAATCAGTGGTATATTCTTTAATATATGGAAGGATAATTATGGGATATGTCTGGCTCATTACAAGCCGCAGTACAGAAAATGTTGCTGGTTTTAATGTTTATGAAAACCTGGATCAGTAATGACGTTTGGTGTGAAGGGAAATCAAATGTGTGAGGAGTATGATGCTGTCTGCTGCATGTCACCACCTCACCATCTGCATCGTCGATTTTCCCCTTCTCCAAAATGTCCGTACGCATGGGTCAGAGTTCACGTACTGGTGCGCATATTTTCTCGTCACGTTTGTTTTTATAAATCCTGACTTTTGTGTGGAAAGAGGCGTATGCTATTTTCAGGCCCTATTTTGTTCATACTCAACATTTATAAATGACACTCCTGGAGAGGAGAGTCCATCGGATAGTTGAGTCTTGGATTGAAGAGGAGCAGTGTGGTTTTTGTCCTGGTTGTGGAACAGTGGACCAGTTCTATACCCTCTTCAGGGTCTTGGAGGGGCATGAGACTTCGCCCAACCAGGACTTGGAAAAGCGTTCGACTGTGTCCCCCGGGGACTTCTGTGGGGGTTGCTCCGGGAGTATGGAGTGCCGGACCCCCTTGTACGAGCTGTCTGGTCCCTGTACGACCGGTGTAAGAATTTGGTCCACATTTCCAGCAGTAAGTTGGACTTGTTTCCGGTGAGGGTTGGACTCCACCAAGGTTGCCTTTTGTCACTGATTCTGTTCATAACGTTTATGGACAGAATTTCTAGGCGCAGCCGAAGTGTTGAGGGATCCGGTGTGGCGGCCTAAGGATTGGCTCTCTGCTTTCTGCAGATGATGTGGTTCTGTTGGCTTCATCGGGCCGTGATTTCCAGCTCTCACTGGAGCGATTTGCAGCCGAGACCATGGTCCTCAGCTGGGAATAGGTGAAGTGTCCTCTTCGGGTCGGGAATGAGGCCCTTCCCCAAGTGGAGGAGTTCAAGTATCTCGAGGTCTTGTTCACGTGTGAGGGAAGGATGGAGTGGGAAATCGATTGGTGGATTAGTAATGTGTACTCTGCATCAGTCCATCGTGGTGAAGAAGGAGCTGAGCCAAATGGTGAAGCTCTCCATTTACCAGTCGATCTATGTTCCTACCCTCACCTATGGTCATGAGCTCTGGGTAGTGACCAAAAAAACGAGATCACCAAAACAAGCGGCCAAAAGTTTCCTTCGCAGGGTGGCCTGGCTCTCCCTTAGAGATAGGGTGAGAAGCTCGGTCATCCAGGAGGGGCTCAGAGTACAGCCGCTGTTCCGCTGCAGAGGAGCCAGATGAAGTGGCTCGGGGATCGGGTCAGGATGCCTCCTGGATGCCTCCCTGGGGAGGTATTCTGGGCATGTCCCACTGGGAGGAGACCTCAGGGTAGACATAGGACACGCTGGAGGGATTACATCTCTCGGTTGGCCTGGGAGCACCTCGGGATCCCCTGGATGAGCTGGCTGATGTGGCTGGGGAGAGGGAAGTCTGGGTTTACCTGCTCAGGCTACTGCCCCCACAATCCGACCCCGGATAAGCTGAACAATATTGATGGATGGACAACACAATAAGCAACAACACTCCACAATTAGCCATAACACAATACGTTAAGCCACAACAGAAGTTACACCACTTTCTTTTCTTATTTTTCCAGAGAAACACCGCGCGGACAGTGTTGCCAGATCAGGCGGATTTCCACACAATGGGGCTTCTTTTGAAAAAAAAAAACAATAGCATTGAGCATTGCCTTTGGGCTGGAAAATGCCAGTCATGGCAACCCTATGCACGTAGTGGGCAGCAGCGAAAGTTACATCCCAGCAACAACTTGATTAAAAAGAAGATCAAATGCAGTGTAATTTCCGTTGTGGATAATTGTGGAGTGTTGTGGCTTATTGTGTTGTGGCTATTTGTCGAGTGTTGTGGCTTATTGTGTTGCTGTGACACTTCGGGGCCATCGTACTATGCATATTACATTTTACTGGTTCAAAACAAAACAGCTAGTTGTTTTTTGTTATCTTTTGGTTGTTTGTTTTTACTCAAGTAATTTGAAAATGATGCAGGTGTCTTTTTACAAGGGAAAGATCCTAATCCCCTGGTGTAAACCTTTTAATCTCACTCAAAGAGTTTGCAGTGTGCTGTTGTAGCTTCCTTTTTTTTATTAATGGAAACAATGTGCCATCCAGATGTGTAAAAAGACCTGTTCATACATTTGAGCCTTAAGTGCATGACAATAACTTCAAAATTTTGCATGGAGTTTGGTAATCAGATTTTGATCTTGCCAAGAGAGATGCAACTCTAAATATTTGGTAAATACTAGGGCTGTCAAAGCTACGAGTTGCAGTTAGCGGTGGTAATTTTTTTAACGCGCGATTGACGCACACAATTTCAGCATAATTTCTGAGGCTGAAACAGACACAGAATGATTATTTTACACTGTGAGTTTAGATTTAAAGTTCTGCAAGATGGTTTTCTGGACAAGACTGAGATATTTTATCAACTAAGTTCTTCAAATAGGCTAATGCAAGAGAAGGCGACCCAAACAGACCACGGGCTGGCTGAAGAGGAATTTAAATGAAACTTGAACTTGCAGAGACATGCAGCTTGCTTGCTGTGCATCAGTGATGCATTCAATGCAACTCAGAAATCACAACTCTAACATTCGAAGTGATGCAATGACAACTACAATATTAAGGAATAAACAAATCAGGATTAAATATTAATTAATTAATTAATTAATTAGAGTCTATGTGGGCTTCTTAACAGCTTAGATTAGTATTATAATAATATATAATTATTATGATGATAAATATCCTGTTACAAATGTAATAGATAAAATAAAATCCTAAAATAAAAGAGTTAACTTAGGACACTCATGCTATTAATTGCGATTAAAAATTTTAATCGACTGACAGCATTAGTAAATACATTTTCTCCCACACTAACAGAATGTGATTAGACCCACAGTGAGCAACAGCTTTGTTGCGGCAGTGGCTCAGGTGGTAGAGCAGATCTTATAATGACTGGAAGGTTGCGGTCCTGCTCCCCCAGTCAACTGTCATTGTGTCCTTGGGCAAGACACTTTACCTTCCTTGCCTCCAGTGTCAGGACTAGTCGCTGTAAGTCGCTTTAGATAAAAGCGTCTGCTAAATAAATGACTGTAGAATGGTGAAAATTAAGCAAATTTATGTGACTATAGGATTCACAATTCACATGTTCCATTGGTTCACATATCCTCAGTGAACAGGTTGTTTCCTTGATATTTTCATGCTGCAAAACCCGCACTAGTGACCCCTTGAAACTGAGTTAGATATTGCATTCAATATAAATGAAAGCTGGCAATTTTTTTCAGTTAAGGAAAGTAAATATAATGCTTTAATGGCCGTAGATGAAAGCAGTTAGTACAGCATGAAACGGACCTCTTTTTGGGTTTGTATTTTTGCTTTTATAATAGAAGGCTCTCCTGTAAAGATGAGCTGGACCAGAAGCAAAGATTTCCGTTTGTGTGAGTGCTAATGCAGGTGGATTTCTGTGTGTACTTCAGGGAGGATACAGGCATACAAGTGTATAAATGTGCTATGGCAGCAGTGCCTGCTGACTGCAGGCTATTTTAATGAATAGCACCATTCAGGGTGAGACATAAAGGAAACAAATTTGTTGAAAAATGCTTCCTTCCATGAGGGGCCCCAGCTGGTTGGCTGACTGGTTGTGGGCTGGGTGGCAGGCTGATTTGTGTATGTGTGGTAAAAGCAGACAATAAGCCTTACTCCTCTTTATTGGCCATCAGATTGCTTCAAAGGCTTGAAAAACAACTTCCCTGTTGCTGGTCATAAATCAAAACCACTAAATGCTGTTTCCAACTCAATTCCTATTTTTGACTGCGGGGCCATAGCCATAACTTTGGTGTAATGATCATTCAATTACAGGCCACTCAGACAGGGGGCAAAGAAGACCGATAGTAACAACGATCCACTATCTATCATGTTTCTCTCCTGGGCTTTATGGGAATTGCTACAGCTGTTTTTGTCATCTACATTGTCTTGCTTGCATGAATGCGTTTCTCACAAATCTACCTGTGTTGCATTGATCTTTGTATTTACACTAATGCAGACACATACAGACATCTGCAAATCATTACAGATCAAATTGTTGTATCACACATAAAAAAAACAGCTCTCCATCTACAATTCACTCTTCAGAAATACCTGCTGTGTCTGTCCTGTCTCATACACTAAATTGCTCTATCAATTCTGTACTTTATCTGAATGTTACTCTTTTATACACACCCTGTCCCTCTGTCAGTGACCCCCCCCCCCCCCCATTTCTCTCTCTCTCTACCACTGCCTGTACTTGGCCCCCTCTTTGATAAGATGAGACAGCTCAACAGGCAAAGCAAAGTGATGTCTCTGCCTAGTCTTCTCATCATCCAGACAGGACAGAGCAAAGAAGAATCTTGAACTGTAACAATGTCCCTCAAATCAATCCTCTTTACAGATAATCTTGGTTGTTGGGTTCCCTGAGCAAATACAATTAACAGAAGTAACCTTGTATAAAGAGAAATGCTGCCATTACCAAAAGGTTACAAGTGTAGTTTCTTTAAAATTAATATGAGTTTGTTTTCAGCTGCATGTCAATAAATCATGAAACCTGAGAACTTATTTTATATTTTCGGAAATTTACATGTCTCACTGGATAAAATGTTTGAAGCACAAAACCCACTAAACTTCACAACAATGTTTCCAATAATGGTTTGGAATGCTCTGTGAAGTATAAATGAAACCATAATGCAATAAATAAATTAAAACAGTCCAAAGACAGTTAATCAAACATTCAAGCCCCCCCATGTTTCTTGAATATACTCAATTTTAATTTGATTGCAACAGCCCATTCCAAAAACTCTGGGCTAGGGGGGAGGGCAAGTTTACCAGTTTGTTGCATCACATCCTTGTTTACTGTAAGGGCGCTCCAAACAATGAGCTTTGTGAAAAACTAATTTGGGCTGGAAAAAAATTCAGAGGTTTTCAGAAGACATAATCAGAGTCAATACAGATTTTGTTTTCATTGGCTCTGTTCACACTGGAGGCAAAAATGACTCAAATATGACTTTTTTTGCCCATACTGTTAGCCCCATAAAATAATTGCTTAAGTCTTATTTTGGCTAAACTGTGATATCTGTCTAACTGTACTCTCTTAATATTGCTGGTTGACTGTGCATCATTGCCAAAAAACCTTAAATTATGCTATGAGGCTAATGATATATGACCCATATCTGATGTTTATATTGCAGTCTGAACAGCACGAATCTGACCCAGGCCACTTTCACATGTGGTACTAAATTAGATACATATCCGAATCTTTTTCAAAACTTAGTCTGAACGGTCAAGTCGCATTTCATGAGACTTTTCGGTCATTGGAGTGACACAGATGTCATTATTCTGTGCCGGTCAAGGTGGGACATGATAAGATCGAATGTAAACAATGGACGTAACTATGTTATCTCATAATTTTTTCAGACTCTGATTGCACAACAACTTTTGTATCTGATACACACACTCTAACAAGTGCAGCATCCATGTTTACCTCTGTAAATACTGACTGTGACATCACATCTTCCTCTGTGCATGCAGGTCACTTCAGGGCTGTGTACAGTTCACACTGAAGTGTGATGGAGGTCACTTTTAAATGAGAATGTGAATAACACACAAAAAATAAAAAATCGCATTTCTGCCAAAATAATCGGATTCAAGCATTGAGACCTGTGCTGTGGACAAACTCTTTGTTGATGAACTACAACTTTCAGTGGGCAAGGTCTTGGATGCAAAAAGGCCAACTAATACCCAACATGTTTTACTACACACATAAGCTGTTTAAAAATGTGTAGAAGGCAGTTTAGCATTTTCTTTTTGAAATAACTAAAACTTTTCCTGAAAAGATGGTATCCAATTGGCTCATATAGTGCTCTAAAATATGGATATGTTGTATTGGTTGTGCTTTGTTGTTTGGTTGTTTTTACACTTCATAGTCTAGACTCAAAACATTTGGGAACTCCATTCAGTTGGAGGTTACAACATTCAGCTGGTCCAAGTTTGCTTTCATACGGCACTTAGTCAAACCAAACCTTTTGAATAATGTATTCCCATCCTTGCCTGTGGTGGCACTGCATCAAGAAATTTTGAAGGTGAAGACAAGACAAACAATGAACAAGAACACTTGCTCATCTATTGGTTAATGCAGGGCAATTCCTGTTTCCGTTACATGAGATGTAGTCTGCTTCCTGCACTTGAAGCAAACTAAGATCTACATTTTTAGACAGACCAAAGTTTCCCTTTTTGGTTCACATCAATGTTCAGTTAAACATTCATATCTAACCAAATCAACTAGACGCTCAGAGCAAAAGAACTATGGGGTAATGAAGAAAGGCTGGTATCAATGCACCCTGCATCTTCAAATTCATTGTTAACTCTTTAAGACCGACCACGCTCCCACTAATATTGTCAAAATTCTCTGTGTCATGCACAATTACGATCCCATCGGGTATGCTGACTCTACATTTAGGACCATCGGTCTTTAAATTGTGACATTTACATTACATTGCACATTACCTTCTTAAACTTACATAACTGCTGCCATTGACCCTGATTAGTACTGAGATGTTTACATGCAAGTTTTTAACATGTTCCTTTGTCACTTCACCCTATCTCAGCTTTCTAAAGATTTGTTGGTATTTATGAAACACATTACCATGTGTTTTGCTTACAGTCACATACCATAAATACATTAATGATGTTTTAAATTGTTTATTGAAACCCAGCAATTTAGTGTGGCCGTATGTAATCTAATCACTGTAACAAAACTGCTGTCTTTTGACACCATAGACTACATCCAGAAATTAGCATAATTATAATTAGCATAATGCAAATCCTGTGCTTCTTTAGCTGAAATGTCAAGATGTCATCACATGGTCAAAAATATGCACAGACACCACTTCAATGCAGCCAAACAAACGTATATTTGCTTTCTCTAACTAAGAGTATTTGGACATTTTCTTACTTATTTCATCTAGATTTCTTAATATTCCTTACCCAAGGACATAGAACCTTATATTCCTCAAAATTTGCTCACCTCTCTTCGTAAACATGCAGAAAGCTGGCAGGTTTTGCCACCAGCCATGTAAGCTCTCTGACTGAAAATGGCTTTCAGTGTTGTCAAAAGTGTCTCTTGTTTTAACACATCAGACTGAGGAGGTGGAGGTGTGAACTACCTGGCTGAAGTCCCCACAAGAGTTTCATAAAGTCTTTGTGGACAACACTGGCAGCCAAAGACAGAATAAAATTGGATTTCAAATTCAGCCTGGAACGTATGCAAGTCTTCACAGCAATAGCGAGCCAGAGGAAGCGGTTACATCATGCCGATGTGTGTTTGTTCCTGTGTGCAGGCAGATGTGGAAGAATATGAAATAGAGTAGGTGTGAATGTGTAGGAGTCTGTATGCATATACCAATATGTTTGAATATGATGAAACCTGAAATTCATTTATTTTTGAAACAGAGAGAGCCATTTATTTAAACTGATTCAACCTCTCTTTTTTTCTGTGTGTCTTACAGGGATACCATCTAAGCCCAGCGTTTGTCTTCCTGGAGAACACATACACGCATACAGACACACAAACACACAAACACTTATATACTGTATATTTACAAATTAAAATAGACGACAGACGGTTGCCAAGCATTCTTTTATGCTGCCTCAGTGCATTGTATTTCTTTTGAAGTAGTCCCATGGAAAGTGAGTGTTTTGAGAGCGGATGTACCAGCTCCTATTGCCAACTTGACCAGCGAGCTCAAAGCCATGTGGGCATCCAGTTATGGAACCATTTCAAACAGCTACCACCCTCATTTATTTATGTCACTTCCACAAAGTTAGGGGGAAAAAAGTTACATGTTAGGACTTTTATCTGTGTATTTTGTATCCTTTGCCTAGCTGATGGGATGACACTTAGCACCACCTAGGCTGCAGAGCCAGAAATAGAGCCACAGCATAGAGCTACTTTGTTGTATGTATTTAATTTTCTTTGTCTGTGCAATGTGCATGCATTTCCAGAAAACTGAGTGATTTTGCATGTGTGTTTGAAGCGACACATAGCCTTCCCTAATAATTAGAACATACTTGAGGGAAATAGTGTACTTTGTGTCTTGACTGGATCCATTGTGACTGCCTGACTTGCAGGAATGTTCTCAATGCCAGCTCTTTCTACTTTTATTTTTTCCTTTTTTTTTTTGTCCCCACAACACTCTAGTTTTGGTTCATTGGCTTAATTTCCCTCTGCTGATGGAGTACAGATGATGTAAAGTGAAATCTTCAAAGGGTTCCACAGATACTGTGGCTTGGTAAAACACTCGTTCTCACATGCAAATGCAGCTGAGGAAATGTACATAAAAAAGTATGAGGAGAAATAAAATACCAACAGTAAAACATGCACGCATGCCACTCACTTACACTTCATGCTTTGAGATTGTCACGATGGCTGGATTATATGACCCAGATTTCCTATACACAGAAATAAAGTTAAGCCCCTATCAGACACGCAGTCCTTTCCAGGATCCTGAAAGCAACTGAAAGTGTTTGCTTCATGTCTGAACAAACAAACAGGTGCATTATGTAAAAAAAAAAAAGAAAAAAACAAAGAAAACAAAATAGCGGTAATGTTAGTAATACCAACCAGGTAAATTTGAGTCACATTAAGAGATAAGAAGGGACAATAAGGGATGGCTTAATTTGGTACAGTATATGATCTGCCTTTCAAGGGGAATAGCTGAGATCATGCAAACAAATAAATAAACAACAGTGCTGCCGAAACTTTGCTAGTCCATCATTTTTACTTCTTATCATGTGCACCTCTGAACATCACAATGGGTGATTGCTTACTGTTTTTATTCTAATATTTTAGTCTTTTCTCTCTAACAGCGGGCAGAGAAGAGGTTGTGGTGCCCAAGTTGCCTTGGGTATGAAATAAATCAATTAATCTTATTCAAATGATTCAATATGAACCCAGAGATCAGGCTTTTAGTATATGCTTTTCACTGTGGATGTGTCAACAGTTTGCACTCAGGCCAAACATATACTTCCTTTTAATGGCATTATGTATGTTTGAAGCATTGTTTGTGCAAATCCTCAAAAATTAACACTACAATTTTGCAAACTGCAATATGTGAGTAATTGCGAGGGGATGTAAGGCCACAGGGTAAACAGCGGTCAAAATGATGGAAAGTTCAAAGACAAGACAACATGCTTGTTTGTAGGTTTTTATACGATGTATGATACCACGGCAGTTGTATTTTCTGCTGTTTTTTTTCACAGATTTTTTTTCTCTCTTAAAATGAATCAAATACTTACCTCCTCTACTGCCACCATGTTTATTGTTTTGTTTGCACCCTAAAAATTTTGCAACTCTGTCCTGTCTGCGTTCTCCAGTGTGCCTCCTAGTGGAATCCTCCAGTAACAAGTGTAGTGAATAAGCAATTATGGTCACAATGGAGCCGGTTGCATTCACAAACATGAGGTTAAAGAAGTATACCCTCGTCTTGTTGGTGCCAGAGATGTCAGTGTTGCTGGTTGGCCAATGAGAGCAACATGAGGTCCAGTTTCTCACCTGTGAAGAGGCTGAGACCTGAGAAGAGACCTGAGCACCCCAAGCAAGCAAGAAAGAAGAAACTCACACATTATTTGCCGTCATCTCACACACTGAATCTGTCATTTTTCAGAGAGGATTTAGGTCTTTACAAACAAATGCTTTTGACATTTTTGTTTTTGTTGTTTCTCATTATAGCAATTTTAATTGAAATGAAAGGATTCCATCTCAGGTTGCCAATTATTTCATGAAATGATAGTCAGTGTTTATGGTTTTCATTTAGAAAAGCAGCAAATATAGAAAATTAAATCCATCATCATCAATTAAACAATTCATTTATAATCCACTTGTGTGGATTTGCATACGATTATGCACTGTTTCTAATTAAGTGGAGAGGGTAACATGTTAAAGCATGTGGTATCTATAAATACACTGGTGTGTTAACTTGCTTGTGTCATCCATCATCTACAAGGATCCTCTCATTAAAGGTGTCTCTTATGAACAGAAGCGGCTTTCAAAATGATAAATCTGAACAAAGCACAGGAAAAGGTCGAATCTTGTAATTGTATGTTTTAAGGGGCTGTTTTATTTTTGTTTGTGATGAAAATCCAGGCACAAACTTTGTAGAAAAAAAATTGACATTTGATGAAAACTACATTTTCAACAAGTCCAGTTCATTTGCATTGGCCATGAATAAATAACATGGATGTCATTTAATTTTTCCTTTTAAAATGGAGTAAATGAATGTCTGTAATTATTTGTATTTTGTATGAGAGCTTTGCTTGATTTGTAAACCAGCATGGTACAGCTCAGTTCGACTTTACTGACCCATTTGTTTAATAATGCATGAGTAAATTAAAGAAAATATGCAAGGCTAAAAGAATGCAATATAATTATGAATTCATGAAGCTTTCATTAACATGCTGTAAACCAGCAACTGAAGAAAATCAATACTGGACATCTCATTAAAACTGAGATTATATTCTATACCAAGCAATACAAATATTTACTTCCTACAATATCTCTGCAGCATGACAGTCACAGGTTAATCAGGATACAGTAAGGATTAAGCTGCGAAAAGACTTTGTTAAGGTTGAAAAAGCTCATGCTTGATACAAGAAAAGACTAAATATATATATATATATATATATATATATATATATATATATATATATATATATATATATATCTTA
>JAOXYM010000016.1:16362424-16373193 GCA_028567055.1 Leptatherina wallacei | reverse complement strand
CGAAGTATCGATCCGATACCAATACTCACCTTGGTATCGATACTATCGATATTTAGATCGATACGCCCACCCCTACTAAACAGACAGTTTCTCAGAGCTAACTCACAGCTAAAGCTTGGTTTATACTTGTGCAATGTCTGCATAAGGTCGGGCCCGTGTAGCTGACGCAGATAGAGTGTGTGATTATACTCGCGCGTAGGGTAAAAGCCGTTGCCGTTTCTTTTCTGGTTCTGCAGGTAGCAGTAGGGCTGGTACCGGCTGGGAAACTCCACTGGGCAGAGTTTTTTCAATGGTTCAACAAACCAGGTTCACTAAATAAAAACAATATGTAGCCTAGTGATCAGTTTTTATGGGATGCTATAAGTAGCTACTTTTTCACGAGTCCTGTTTTGGCTTCTCCGTGGATTTTACGCAGCAAATCAGCATTATAGTTGCATAACTGTGTTCGCGTAGCCGGGATGCGTCAGGAGGTGAGTTGAGCCTGTACGACCTATGCAGAGCCTGCAGCGGTTGATCCGTAACCGACCTGATGCAGATGTATGAACTGGCCTTGCACTCTGACCTCTCCTCCCTACCGCTCTGTCTGTCAAACCAGCTGATGTGCTGTGTGTCTCTCACTCCTCCTCTCTAGCTCGACCGTTCTTAAAGGGGCCATGCAGTTCTTTTAACACAGCACTGTAAACAACACCATGTCTCACCATGACATAATGCTCATCCAAACATTAGTCGACTTTAAGAAAAAGGCGGCAGTTTTGTGTGCCGTTTCATATTTGTACAGAGTTGACATGCACTGCAGTGGTTGATTTAACATAACAACAGCAGAGTTGTTTTCTGCTTTGTATCTGACCAGATGGAGAGTTAAGTGTTTGGACTGTAGCTAAACATTTTGCTCTCTGTTCGACCATACACCAATGTCTTAAACAGCTATAATCTAGTACCATCATGTTCAACACTGATCTACTATTGAAAGTGTGATATGCATTCCTTCCCTTGGCAAAAAAACCCAAAAAAAACCGCCATGTTAAAAAAACAAAAAGATTTTTTGGTGGCACAGCTCCTCTTATTAGAAAGCGAAGTGAAGTGTGAAGATGGTGTCTTAAGGTGAAATTGATATCATGTTTCCAATATGTTATTACTGCTGATTAATTAAACCCTAACAAGTATAACACAGCTTGTTCAGCTGCTTCTTTCCACATTTCACACAACTACACTTGGCACACTAATGAATTGTTATGGTGATATGGCATATTGTTATCAAAAAATGGACTATGTGTACTTTCGAGCATGTCTGAGTAAATTATGATGAATATTAATGGCAAACTGCCCTATGTGAATGACTGAATACCACTTGCAAGTAAAAAAAAAAGCTTTTTGCCTTCTCACTGATCTGAGTGTCTGTCGTTCATCTGGAGTTTTTTTTCCTAACAATCTGAAAAAGAATAAAAGTCCTCTTTCAATGTGCTTTGGGCAGAGACACACATTAAAACCCTTGACCATAGTGCATAGTGCCAAATTTGGTGAAAATATAATATAAAATCAGCACAAACACATCATACCATGTGTATCATGATGGAGAGGTGATGACTTAGGTTTGTTTGGTGACACAAGACCTGGGGCCTGTTCCAGAAAACAGGTTAAAACGGCAATAGGTTTTACACTGCTGTGGTGCTAAGCTAGTTGTGTACTTTCGAGCTAACATTAAGCTTTAATATTACAGTGACAAACCTCTCCAGGTGTGCTTTAAGGTGGATATGATGGATCTGGCATCCTGGATGTTTATTCCACAGGTGTTGCAGTTTGCTGTGCTTATATTTTCCCCTTTTATTAAGTTTTTAATACCCAAAAGTTACAATGGTGCTGCTGCAACAGAGGCGTTCACCGGTGCTGCCATTGTATTGATTGATTGACATCAAAGACAGCAGACAGGAGATTGGACAAAGAGAAGAGCTTGAAGAAAAAACCTTTCAAAATAATAGATTGTTCACAGGTCTTAAATGGCGAGTCCAAGTTGATTCTCAAGTCACTGGAAATGTGACTTGAGCCCATTTTGGACTTGCTCTGAAAAGCAGTAATGTTGCAGTAATGTTATAACGGTTGCATTCAGACAAACGCTTCCGCTCTTCTGCTTCCGCTCTTTTACCTCGAAGGCTAGCCGGTAAATGTCCGCTACAGCTCCATGTCATAAGAGCGGAAATGTTGCGGTGAATGTAGCCACGACGTTAAAAGTCTGCGAGGAAGCGATATGTTTAAAAAGACAACTCCGGTCAAAGAGCGGATGGACTTTACCGCACATATTCCTCAATGCAAGTCTGAAAGAGGCTTTAAGTGCAACTTTAGTCCGAGTCCCGATCTTTGGTATAACTTTAATAGAACTGTTCATGATTCAATGATTGTCTGCAAACCCCAATTTACCAAAGCAAGGCAATGAAATAAAGTGGGGCAAAATTTTTCCACAACCATATGAAAGAGTAACATCCAGCAGAAAACACTCACTTTAAGTTAATGCTTGTAAAGATGGTTCTACAAGTTTCTGAATATTGGAATGTGTTCAGCTTTACTCACACTGCACTGTATTTTTAATTAGGTTTGTGTATACTATATACATAAAATCTTGAAAAGGACTTTCCTGCACTTTATTATGCCCATGAATGTGACACTTGGCAGAAGAGCAGCTTTATTGAGCATTTCATTCTAAAATCAAAAGCAGTTTTCATTCCTTGTTTGAAAATAATCCACCATACAATTCAAATTTATTTGGTGAAATCCACTGTCAAATTTGCATTTCTATAAAGCAAGAATAATCTAAAATCTCAATAATATATCTTGTTACATGCATTTAAAATTCAAATCTGATGAATGATCGAGACCCTCTGTTTTAGAGTCACATTTTGTAGTTCTAGCAGGGCATCTGTATTAATGTGGGTGCTGTATGACTGAGAAATAAAGATAACATCTTGGCAGATATGTATTGAAACGCAAAGGTGCAATGCCTATGCACAATGGAAAGCAACATGCACCACCCCTGGGCTCTATTTAAAAACAGAACAATATTTTAATCACCTCTGGCAATTCAAATAATCTATTCCTGTTATAATCATGGAGATAGGATGGCCTCATTGTCAGTATTAAAGTGGTTTCAATAAAGTCTCTACATAGTAACACCTCCAAGCAAATCATTAAAATCATCTTGATACCATAGCAACCAAGTTTTTCTTATTGCAAGAGGTCAGTTGGAGCTTGTGGAGAAGACGGCACGGTAGCAACAGCTGGGTCTCCCACGCTGACAGGTGAAAGGTGACAGGTTTGTACTCTCTCCAACAAATTACTCATAAGCCTATATTGTTGACTTACTTGTGTTTTTCAGAGCTTAACCAAACACTCTCATTTACACAACATTCAGATGTGGTAGGCATGTTTTGTACAGCTCTGCAGTAGATGCCTTAATTAATCTGCTCCTTGTTGTTTCAGGTTTTATACATTTATTCTGACACGAAAGCTCAAAAATATTAGACGATCAAGTTTCTTTGTCAGTTAATTGAATCACTTACATAGACAGTGTAACAATATAGCCTCCAGCTGAATGTTGTAATGAATTTGAAGACTATAATTTAATAATATGCCTGCACTGTATGTAAAGATTTAGGGTTTTATGAAGAAAAATTAATAGATGTGTGAGGAGAGATAAATAGATGTAAATCTCTTGTCTAACCAAGTGTAATCAAAACTATCTGATTTAGGCAAAACGTGGTGCACCCCACAACTCCAGTTTTATAGACCGTGTACAAGGAAAAACCTAATTAAATTGTGAAACATTTCCCCTCTTTCTCAATCCAGAGTTAGAGTTGATAGAAATAGCAGGTGCAGATATGGTTAATTAAAAGTGAAATCAAAAGAGCATTTACAAATTAGTCAAGTGATGAACGTTTTTATGCAAAATGTCATAAACTGGAGAAAGCAGACAAGCTCTGGGAGGTAAAAGACGTGGCGACATTTATGATAATAATCAGGGTGTTGGAAACAGGCAACCCAGCATGTGCTCATGTGTTTGTGAGCTTATGTGAATCTCATTACTGGGATTCTACAAACACACTCACATCATGGGGTTTTATTATTAGCATTAAAGACATTACTATGCCTGTTTTTCCAGTGCTTTACATGCTTCAGTTATCCTCTGATTAACTGCCCATTACAAGCTGTAAAAAATACATGCAATTAGAGATCCGATTAGATAGGGAGTTACATCCACTACTCTATCAGTCATATGAATAATTTACTTAAACCTACAACAGAACCACTCCAGAAGAAACAACACAGACACATACACAAATATTGGATACCAGCCCCTTTATCCTGCAAGTCCTAACGGTTATTTATGTTGCCACTAGCCCCTTTGATAATATTTGAGGATGTGAGTTGCTCACCCACCAGGCTGTAATGTACACAGTGACCATTTCACTCCACTGGCAGAGTTTTTAAAATATGTGGAAGAGTCTGTGCTACCAACCTGTCATTACTACAGTGTATCATTCAGTACCTGTGACTGTCATCTTTCCTGACATGTTAGATATGTCACAGTTTTATGTTTGTGTTTTTAATGAAAGTCACAGGAAAAAATAAGTCAAATGAGCTCACTGTGAGACCTCACTGCCACCACTTAATGAAGAAAGCTGAGTTGCCTCATCAACTAAGAGTAGGAAAAGTTGAAATGACACTGTTCCAAGTTTTGTTACGTGTCATTTTTCAAAGTTCTGTTGTACACGTTTCAAAGGTTTGATTGGTTTTTTAATACTTTTATGGTTCAGGCTTTGCTTAAAAAAAGTTGGTAGCCGGATGCAGTTCCAGAGTAGCTGTGAGGAAAATAGCTTTGTGTGGGCTATAGTACGGTGGCCCTGAAGAGCAAACCACATCAACAAATTCACAAACACAACTGCAAATTCAAAAATACAATTGTGTTTTTAGATCAATCAACAGTATCAAGAAAGGCCTATTGAGATTATTTAGGGTTTACCTTAAAAGGTCAAATTTTTCAAAATTCAGGCATTTTCTTTCTTTTGACCCATGAAATTCTAAAATGGCCCTGAGTTGTTTTGTTGAGAAGCTAAGAACTAATCCAGGAACAGTTTGAGAAGAACATACTTTGCCAATCTACTGTATTCTTTTTTTCCCTTTAGGTCCATATAAAAATATTGAACATGTGCCAAAAACATTTACACAAATTGACCAAGTACATCTCAAAAGAAATTACTTTGAAAGTTGAAAGGAGAAAACGCTGATATAATTATTCTTCTTTGCGCCTGAAAACTTGGATAGTCATTAATAATTATGTAAGGTGTGTAAATGTTACTTGAATATAGCCTATAAATAAAAGTTAGAAAAGTTTTTGAAAAATATCCTGAAACTTACTAACAATGACAAAGTTAAATTCAATGGAAATGTTGATTATTACAAGGAAAGGGTACTTGAGTTATTCTTGTGGGAATAACTCATATCTGCAAGTAAAGTTTATTTAAAAATCACCCAAATTTACTCAACATATCTGTGTGGAAAAACTTGCAAATAGTAAATAGTAGGCAACTCCAAATATTTTTCAGTGCATGGAAAATAAACATTACTTCAGAAAAGAACACAAAAGAAAAAAAACAGAAAAAGATCATACGAATTAACAAAATACATACAAATACATATAAAAAAAAACATACATATACAGACACTTGCACACAATGTACAATAACTTCAATTCATGGATCTTAGTAGTGGATCATCAGATTTATTTATTATTCTATAATTTAACAGTCTTAGTTTAACAGTTATCTGTTTTCATTTTCAGCCTTGTGATATCCAGGAACTCACAGGAGCAGGATAGACTGAACTGTTCTGAGTTAAATTAGCTTCTGTCTTTTTTGCTCTACTAACCACTTGTATGGTCTCTTTTTTTTCTTCCCATTTTTTTATTATTTTATTCATCACAGCCAGACAAAAAACTTGTCTTCATTTTTCTCTCACCTGTTGTTTCACCATAAGATGCACCTCTACTTGAAGGAACAGCGAGGGGTGAAGGTGGGGCCTCTTCAGGGAGTTCTGCACCGGCTGATCAATGTCATTGCAAACTTTCCACATTGTCGCTGCTCGGTTTCAAAGTCGGTCTGCCCTCAGGGGCCCCATTCTGGCTCGGGGCCTCAAGCATTTGCCTGGTATGCCTGCTGGCAAGTGGCGCCTCTACTTATGAATAATTATGCCACAAAACAGGGAACTACTTCAGGTAATAAAATGGTCATTAAAAGACACTTTAAATTTGGTTGCAAACAATATGAGAACAAAACAAGAAAAAACTCAAACTTCCCTCAAAGGTGAATATATTGTCTGAGTTAAAATACAAGATATTTGTATTATTGTTATTACATTGCTTCAACTGCAATTCATAACATAATAGAAATCCAGTGTCCACATACTGGAGATTCAGTTAGTTGAAGCAGCAGGTGATCTTTGAACTCTGTCATACTAAAGCTGCAATCACACATGAACAGATATTTCGCCCAGTCTTTTTCCATAGGTGCTGTTCAAGCAGGAGGATCACAGCAGGAGGTTTTCTGATAGCGAAGTGCTCTCCTGGTTGGTAATGTAGTGAGGGAGGTGCAGGAGGTAATATGCAATGCAAAAATTACACAGTGGAAATGGATGTGTTTTTGTGACAACACACTGAGAATAGTAAATGAGGCGCCATGCTGTCTTTAAGCACTGCATGTATCTGTGCATATGAAATTGCAGGGCACAAGTGGAAAGTACCAAACAGGTCTGCAGAAAGAAGAAACACCAGCACACGCATGTTCATACGGACAGTCACAACAAAGGTTTCAGAATATTTTCCTGAAAGATTCATACATTGCCTCACCAACTCATGGAAATTGGATGTTTTTTTTTTTAGGCTACTAAGGGAAAAATCTTTGCAGATGTTAAAGCTGTTTAAATGTGCTAGAAATAATGTTTATTGCTCCTTGCTTCTTTACACAATTTCTTTGCAGCCCGCTGTTGGTAAAAAGCAGGTGAAAAATACAGAGAATAAAGCAGTAAATGATCAACTGAGGATCGTCATTAAGCAACAATATGTATAAAAGGTTGAAATTTAAGCCTTAAGTCTGCTTATTTAATGGTTTTCTTTTTTTATATCTCCAGAAAAAAAACAGGATCAATGCTGATATTGTTTGTTGCTGTATCATAATAAACCTTATGCATTTGTTAAGGATTGAGTCCTCAAGAAAACTATACTTTGAGCCTTTATTTGACCAAGATTGTCCTGACAATGTCATGATCAGTTGCACAACTTTTGCTTACAATGGCCTCAAAATTGACCACAGACTTAGCCACTACATCAGAGCAGGAATTCTTACTGCTCATAACTTTTTGTTTGTATCTTGATGCCATATTTTCAGCCATAGATCAAAGTGGCGAATTTATATTTACAGATTTATGTCAAAACATATTTAACTAATCTGCAACTCCAACTGCTCAGTTGTCCACGGGCATATGAGTCAACCCCTTTGTTCAAAAATGTGTATCTAATCCCACTTTCATTCAGGGTGTGATGTTACTCTCAAAACAACACTTTCAGCTAAAGACATTATCATGACGATAACAGCTGTGAGAGTGACGGAGTGAGACAATATGTGTGAGAGAAGTAGACAGCACATACTTGGTGATGGCAAAAGGCAATTTGCACTTAGACTGGAACCAGTGCTATTAAGCAGCTTGCTGTGAGCTCCATATAGATTATACTTTAGATATAAAGTACTGCGGATGCAGTTAATTCATATAAGATGAAATGAGAAACTAGCTGATATCCTGTGTAGATATCCTCTAACTATTAAATATTAACATTCTTTGCATTTGATTTGTATTTATTTATTCAGTTTTACATTGGAACAGTCATATTAAGATGCATAGCTGGGGGAAAAAAATCATTTGTGCACATTCTTTAATCTTACCAGGGCTAGTACATAAGCATCTATGTAAGCAATTTACTGCATCCAGCAGTCTATTAGGTGGCATGATACTTGCATTAAAACACACCCATGCATCAAATAGGTTTCTCAGCTTCCTGTACTGCATGTTTTATTCTTGAGCATCAGCATTTTTCAGTCCAGGTCCTCAGGGTCCACTGCCCTGCATGTTTTAGTTGTGTTCCTACTCCAACACACCTGACTCAGATTAATGAACTTCTTCATCAAGGTCTTTGCAAGCTTGTTAACCAGTCCTTCATTTCATTTAGGTATGTTAAAGTAGGGTTACGCCTAAGACATGTAGGGCAGTGGGTCCTGGGGAACTGGACTTAAAAAAACAAACAACATATCTAAAGGACAACCTTTCCTCATTTGATTTATTTGCTAAAGTAAATGCAGAGAAATATTTTTGTGCATAGATCAATGCCATTAATAAGTGCTTTATATAGCACTGGTTCATTTCACAGGCAGATTTATTGGACCTATTTGTGCTCCTGCACAAAAAAAAAATCTGACTAAAAGACAGACTGCAGAAAACACTGGGAAGAAATTGCAATATCAATGCTAAGTAATTCAATCAGTTTATGAAAATTCACAATGAATGCAGGTGTATTCAGTATAACTACAGTACCACAGTCTTTAACATTCCTTTTCATCCCACCCCCCCCCGGTTTGAATATCTTAAGTGGAAGATTGATGACAGACTACATTCTGTGGACAGAACCTATGCTAATGAGCAACACAGGAGGCCTCCCTTAGGTTTAAAAAGCAAGCTGAATGTGAAAAGGTAACAATGACTCAACACGCAGCATGTGCAGGGAGCACATGCTGCGTGTGGAGTCACTCTACTGGAAACTGGTGTGTGCATTGGTGTGTATTGCACTGAAGGACATGAACACGCTTGGAATTTGTTTAATTTCTGTTGATGTGTTAATGCATGTCGATGTGATTTTTTTAAGTGTGTAGAGTTTTGTTTGTAAAACACGGACATATATGTCTTGGAATGGATTTGGTATTGTAAGATGCAGCAGAAATATTAGACAACTGAGGTCAAATCCACATTACCATGGTAACCCACAAGAAAAGACCAGCTGGTCCATCTGCTACTCAGCTAACTTTGAGACGGTTCTCACACACCTCATACCAGCTGCTGTTATACAGGATCTGCGTGTTCACTCAAGCAGCAACATCCAGGCAGTTTTACTAGGATATAATTTTAAGGAATGTACCCATAAAATAGAGAAATGACAAAAAGAAACATTACTTGTGACTATGCTTTTTCTTTTATTCAGTAAAAGTGAAGGTCAAACAAAACTGGACTTTGAAATTTTTCACTGTTGTGAAAAGGAGGGCGATTTGGTATTTTTAAAATGCTATTATCCTTTTCATGTGCCATAAGTCAATTAATGTTTTTATTCTTAATAAACAGTACTGAGCAATTAAATAATTCACTTGGAGACTGGTGTTCATTTAATAAATGACCTATAAATTATATCAATTGCCCTTTCTATTTTAAACACAAACATAAAGCAAAACACAAGCTGTCCAAATTTTAAAGCAGCAACATGCCTGATACTGTTTCTTATTACAGCAAACAGCTTGGTCTTTAATCCGTTAAAACACTACGTTTCACAACAACATACTTCCTCTGTTAACACGGACATAATGTCACTTGTATGTGTTTGTTATGTTGACTTGATGCTGAAAAGGCCAGATGCAAACCAGAAACATTAGAATAAAACTGAACAAAACAGCTTTAGTAGGCTGTGCATGCACCTGTGGCTAAGTAATCGGTTCTTTCAGATGATCCCGTTTTGCGAGGTAACGCAAAAAATAAAAAATACCTCCCAAAAACTTGAAAAAAAAAACAAAAAAGCTTAATTTTATGTACTGGGTCTTGCAAGTGCTCTTTGAAACTAAGCCTTTGAAGGTCTCTGTCAATAAAATGAAAAAAATAAAAGCTTCGGTTTTCAATTGACACCAAGCGCAGCCAATAGGAAGAGGACAAAAAAACCCTCCCACACTAGCCTGTAGCATGGACACTTTCAAATCCAATGCAGCATAATATGTGGTCTCGCCGAATATGACTGTAAAACTTGCATTATGTACTTTATTATCGGAGGCAGTGGCAACATTTGGTTAGGATGCTTCCTGTATTCCTCTCTGCTGAGGTGTTCCCAGCATGTCCAACTGGGGGGGAGACCCAGGACACGCTGGGGGGACTATCTTTCTCACCTGGCGTAGGAACGCTTCAAGAACCCCCCTGAAGAGCTGGAAGAAGTGGCCAGGGAAAGGGAAAGTCTGGGCTTCCTTGTTTTGACAGCGGCCCCTGTGGCCCGACACCAGATAAGCAGAATAAAATGGATGGGTAAATGGATATTAACGGGGTATTGACTCAAACCCATACACCTAATAACGATATTAGAGATTAAAACTTTTTTAGTTTATCAAAAAAAAAGTAAACTTTTTTTATCAACTTTGTCAAGAATGCAGACCATCCATAGTTTGCTCTCGCTGTCAGAATCATTCTGACTAAAACCATATACAGGATGAACAAATGCTTTTTGCCTCTTCTGCAGTGCAAAGAGATCTTTTTCTGAAAATCATTTCTCCATGGCAGCCATTCTGAGGGTCCAGAACCCAATGCATTTCTTAGAGGAAGACTTCTGCGAAGAATGTCTCTCTCCATGAGGATGTCTGTGTCATGATCTTGGGCTGAGTGTGTCTTTTCCCAGCTGCCCCTGAAGGCAATCTACCTCAGCTGATTGCTGATGT
>JAOXYM010000016.1:16292942-16312449 GCA_028567055.1 Leptatherina wallacei | reverse complement strand
CCTTGACGCGCGTCGGCCATAGACTTTGCATGTAAACTGGACGCTCCCGAGGCGTTTGGTCTGAACGCACCATTAGAGCATGGGGTATTTGGCTCACTGGACATGCCTCAATCTTATCAAAACATTATTGATACAGACTTCACCTATAGCCACCAATGACCCTAAGTTTGCTCATTTGAAACAGTAAAACCATCAACACAAGTCTCACCTAAAAAAGGAATGCCTTCTTCCTTTGTATGTTATATTTAAATAATAAAACACAGGTATAGTTAAGCCGTTTAGAAAACAGATGTGTTTTCTTTCTTGCTAAGAGACTGGAATAGCCAAAGCATGACATAGCAACTGGAAACTAGCGGAAACAGTCAGCCTGGCTGTAAACGTTTCTAAAGCACATTAACATGTAATTTTGATTAGCTCAATCTGTGCACAGATTAAGATATAGCAAGAACAATGTTTTACACTTTATTGATCACTGGCTGGGTATAGAGACTTCTTGGAGTTCACTGATTGCTGCAACCTCACAGCGATGAAAAACAATTGTGTCAATATAACGCTCAAAAGCTAATAGGTTTGTTCCCAATAATGGCAAAGAGAAAATGTTGAGGGACATTAAAAAGATGAATTGGCCAATTGCTTACTGAGACCAAGCTTCCTGCACAATATTTCCTATCCTGCTCTGTTCTGCTCTGTCTTCCGCCAATGAGGTGAACATGAAGTTTAATCAGTTGTGGCTAGCTGCAGTCGAATTTTAAGCACAACTGAGTGTGAATTTAGAATTACGTGCTCTGAATGTATACGAGTGTGTGCGTGTGAGCCTGCCTGTGTGTCATGTGTTTTTCAGTGTGTGCTTTTGCGTGCATGTGCACATCGCCTAGTGTTATATGTGCATTTGTGTTTGCGTGTGTCTGTGTGTGTATCTAATCTGTTTCTGTCTGTCTGTCACACCGAGGTCTTACATAATACCACCCAAAAGGGAAGCTCATGCTAGTCTGCAGCATGCTCTGTAGCAGCAAGGCACAGCAGCAAGCAGAATGTCCTTGAGTTACCTCACCCTACATGCTTCCTTCTTCCTATTTTTTTTTTCATCCCTCTCCTCCGCTCACGTTTCCTTTTCTTCATCCTCTTCTCATGGATGTCAGTGTCTCCTTTGGCTTAAAACATAAAAAGATTCACCCAGAATCCTTACAGAGGCACCATATTTTGCAGCTCTGCATTCTCCAGCAGGTTTCCTTCTCTCCCCGCAATGTTTTTGTTTCTGTTTGTGAGAGCTGTGAGGGTTTTCGTGTTTGTGCCACAGCTTGTTACCTGCGGTGCTTGTCACGTGTCGAGGGGAAATGAGGATGGCCTAGATTAGATTCAAATATCTAGGGCATGAGTGTGTCCCTCATGCTACCATTGCTGGTTCTGCTTCATGAGATTACATGCATACAGTGTGCACACATGCATATGAACCCACACACACACACACATACGCACACACATGATCACAGCTGCAGTACACAAATGAGTGTACCGCAATGGTCATTCGTGTGATTAAAATATATCGTCTGAGACAGCAGATGAATGAGCCTGCTTTCAAAGAGGTTGAAATGTCAATATCACCATAAATTAAATGATTAAGAAAAACACATCAGACAATGAAGATTTCTTATGGCCATCTTTATCCTTTGTCTATCATCTAAGCCAAACAATTATAAGGATATGAAACCGTTTTCATCTCTCTTGCGGTGTTCCCTGAGTGTCCTGACAATGAAGCTGTTTTATTGCCAATAGATGTTTTATCTTTGTAAAGAATATGTAAAAAGCAACATGAATAATGGACTACCTGGCAGAGTAAACCTGGGAATTATGTGTTATAGGCTTATGACTTCTAGAGTCTCACAGCTTGTAATGTTTGCTGTGTATTTGGAGAAAATGCCTTTCATTGCCTTTTTTTGCTGTGTTCTTATATTGCTGAATTTATACTGCCCTAAATACTTCCAATTTATCAAAGCCCCTGCTGTCTTTGACATAGGTAGAAAAGAAATGTTGTTTGCATCAACACACTGACATTCAACCAGTAATTTTAGATGGAAACAACAAATGGAGCAAGCACCATTATGAATCCTCATATACTATGTTGGAGCTGGAGAGAAGGTGGAGTAAAGTCACAAACTTCCTGTAGAAACAGGGACCTTTGAATACAACTTACAGCAGGGGTTTTCTTACTTCCAGGTTTGGATTTTTTGCTTTTTGCTTTCGTTTCACTCACTTGTTTTGGTTAGGCTTAGCAAACATAATTTCCTGGTTAGGTTTAGGCACTAAACCTGTTTGGTCAGGTTTAGGAAATAATTTTGGTAAAGTTTTTGATACACAGCACACCCTTTAACAGTATTGAAGTAAAAATGGAGTTCATAGCTAAAACTGACTTAGACTTTTAAAAACAACAAAAAAAAAACACATTTATATTACACCATCATCATGACACCTGGCAGAATTTACATTGTATTCATTCTTTTTTCATTTTATTAGTGCTTCTAAAAGACTAAAAGTAAAAACTGAGTAAAAGGTAACAGATAATGGGAGCAGATCAAAGATGTGTCAGGCCAGAGGATGGCTGTGGGTAAAAAGCACACACATTTGGGGTAAGGAAGAAACCTGACTTATAAAGGGTCTGAAAGGGTGCAAATACATCACCGGTGTAATGTGAACACAAATCATTAGGTAAATTATGCTTTGTAACATACTGTATGAATGGAAAGATGACTGGAGAATCCCAGAAGCTTATGCAAAGACTATGATTACATTAACGTCTTATTTAGAATATGGTCAATAGTTGCTAAATTAAAGTGCATGTGAACATCACAAAATGTCTTTAAGGACCAAGGATACAAATTAGTTTTTTAGAATTATGCCAACTGTGGGAGAAATTACTAAACTAAAGACACAATATAGCAGTTCCTCTCACTGACACCTATTCACATCTTGATTTCTCCTTGTTTTCATTTCTGAAAAACATCAAAATGTATCAACTGCAGCACCAGCAGAAGAATAAACAAACAACTTGTCCTGTCATCTATATCTTCATGGTGGTGAACAGGTGTCCAAAGCTGACACAGAAACAACATTAATGTGAACAAACGCAGCACTGAAAAACCTGTTTAAATTGCATTATGTGACTATGAAGCAAAGCATCAGCACTAAATCTTTTTTTTTTCTCCTAAAGCTTGCCCTGTAGATGAATAGGCAATTTAAAAACACAGCAGCGGGTAGAGTTATCTTATTTGTCACTGTGCCGATTAAAAGGCTGATTAGTTTATAGCTAGTTCGGTGTAGTGGAAAACTGTTAGCTGTTTATTTATTTGCAGTCCAAATAAAAACGGAGAGGAAGCAGCCACTGATGGTTCTGATATGGTTTTGCTCTCTCCTCCTCCTCCTTCCTTCCTCCTTCTCTGTCTCTGAGCTGTCAGGGACAGCAGCGCTCAGATTAGCTTGCTTCCATCTCTCCTCTTTAGAAGCGAGTGGCTGGATATTTATTGGTTCCCCCATGATGCTGTTTAATGTATTTACTCATTAAAGAATAACACCTTGCGTGTGTGTAAGTGAGTGTATACAGGAAATTGGGTGTGCATGTGCAAACGCTTATGCATAAACAAAAGCTCACACATTTGTACACAAATGTGGGCACGTGTCACTGTGTGTGTTCATCTGCCACATGTGATCATGCTGGTTGTACGCCAGTGGGTATGCTTATAATCAGGATCGCTGGTTGACATCGTAGGCGCTGCTGTTATTTACTGTAGCATGTCTGTGTGTGAGTGTGTGCGCTTGATTTAAATCTCACAGCTGTGGTGCTGGCGTAGTCATTTAATCACCTGCCAATCAACATGTCACTTTATTTCTTCATTTATGTAAACCAAAGATGATTTAGTGATGCTGAATGTAATGTCTCTCTGAGTCAGGCATCCGCCAGGCGTTTGTTATTGATAAGGTATGAATATGTGAGAACCTGCTGCACAGTGGGAATGTCAATAGACACCTAACCAACACGGCGTCACTTTTGGGGCTGGTTTAGGCAATGTTAAGAAGTTGCTTGATAACTCCCCACTCAGTAATCAAACTCATTCACCAGTTTTACAAGATTCAACACTAGCGCACTCTTTAATACATTAATGTGAGATCCAACTAATCACCATGCTTATATATGTTTAAAAAAAAAAATTCTCATTTGCTAAGATTTATTTGTATCAAAATACAATAATAATAAAAAGAAAAACATTTGTTTTTTTGACAGAATACCATTGTAACAGCTATGTTACATATGCGTCATTATATTTTCAAAGCAGTTCCTTAAAGCGGCAGTGTGTAACAAAATCAATGGTCAATGAAAGAAATGTAATATATCAATAAAAACTGTGTTTCAGTTGGTATCTAATCATTATACTAAAATTTTCCTTTCATTCTCTTAGAACAGGGGTAGGCAAGTTCAGTCCTAGAGAGCTACAATTCTACAAGTTTTAGATGTTTCCCTGTTTCAAGACACCTGATTCAAATGAATGTGTCCCTGAGCAGAACTTGATAAGCTGTTGGATCCATTTCATTTGAATCAGGTGTGTTAGAGCAGGGAGACATCTAAAACCTGCAGGACTAATTCCCAAACTTACTGTAAAATGTAACATTGGTTTTAATAGAATATATCTAATTGCTATAACTTAATTTTAACCTTGTTGTTAGTATTACTAATCTTAAATTAGTTATATGAACTCAGAGGGGAAACATGTTGAAAAAATTAATGTAATTAAGTCGAACCAGTATAATTAATTTTAGGTTTAGGAGGAATGGTGTTGGTGTGGGAGCAGGATTTCCCACAATGCTTCACTTCTATTACCAACCAGTCAGAGATAATTCACTGTATGAAACCTGCACTTTTACTTTTATTTTAGCAAATTAGCAATAGTTGAAATTTCACAATACTTTTGAAAGTACTTTTTGTTTTTTTTCCTGCTGGGAGGAAACCAGTTCTCAGCTTACAGACAGGAAAAACATGTTCTGGTCTCCATGTTGAACTCAATCAACAATAATCCACCATTCACCATAGTTTTAGAGTATAAACATGTTCTGTTCTCCAGTTCCTGCTCACCCCCTTGTTTAAAACCAGTCAGGCAGCCACTGCACCGTAACAGAGATGTCAGTGGTCTGACATTAGTTTGGGCAGAAGACCTGTCCCTTTATGGCTTGTTGCAGCGCAAGTCAAATTTCAAGTTCATCAATTACTTTAAGTAGGATGAACTTGAAATTAAACGTCTCTTCTAAGTTATGTGAAATTAATCAAAACAAGTTTGTTCCACAACCTCATGAACTTCCAGCAAAATTAAACTAATCAAGTTTAGAAAAGTTCAACAAACTAAAACCATTCTAGTTGACTTTACTCAATCACTCAAGTTAACAAAATCAAATTTTTTTTAAGGCAGCAAGTTTGCATATTTTTTTTAAGTAGAGAACTAGTTAGAATTTACAGAACCCCTCTCTTAGAATGAGCCATTTATATTTACTTGCTGTGGGTCCACATACATGACAGCCTCTCGATTTGTGCCACCATTTTTACTATGGTGTCTCAACTTCACACAACTTTGTGTGTGAAGGGAAAGCCCTTTGAAATGTAATGCTTTAAAGGCATATAAAATACAGTACAAATGTACACAGTTTGGAAGTAGTCACTCGTAGTACCGTCATTGCTGCACCTGAGGCTGCTAGATCCATTCACAGATGAAAACATGTATATGACTGGAACAATTTTGGCCACCGTCCATTCACAACTTGCTATACCCTTCTTTACAGCTCGATGTCAGTAATTCTTACACACTCTAACTTAAAAATGTGATTTTGGTTAAGCATTGAAAATATAAAGAGTAAATTTTAAAAAAATCTACCATCGACTTAAATCTCATGAATGGAAACACTGAAATCCAACATTGTAGTGTAATTTTCTCACCCTTTACCTAACCTCAAACTCTGCAGTTTATATCAAATACCCAGAGTCCCATACAACCTGGTCTGAGCCAAATGTGTGAAATGACCATAATCATTTTCACACTTAATGACATGGGAGTGGCATGTAATGTGTTGGAAATTATCTGCCTGCACCAGACTAGTTTTTCTTCATATTGGTACTGGTATCGATATCTGTATCTGTTCTGTATCTGTTCTGTATCTGTATCTGTATCTGTATCTGTAACATTATTTATATTAGAGTCATCTTTTCTGCAGCTTATTGCCGAAAAGATAAAACCAAAAGTAGCAGCGGATTTTAATTCTTTCAAATTGCGACCTTTTTACAGAAGCAGTTATGTTGTTGTCTTCTACTAGGACAAAAACATCCTCATATTAAGTCCCCAACCTTCAAGTGAGAGCTTGCTAGTTCAGAGCCCATCCTTCACAACCTTTTACTCTGTATTTTCATTTCTATTTTCATCATAGCCTGCTCCAGTTTCATGTTCTGATGAAACATTACTTACCCACTAATGGAAGAGGTAGGATTAATGTACATCGTTAGGTTAAGATATGTGTAGTAACAATGTTTGAGTTTAGAAAAATATACATTGTCATGAACTACAAAGTTTTACACTAATCTTTTCCAAATTTCAGTCACATGAGGTGACTACCCAACACAAAACCATTGTCTAAAAGAATGTCATCTCATCATACTAAAGCCTAGATTATGAAACTTCTATGTTCTTTAGAGAGATTGGTTAGAGAAGCATTTATTTAAACACATTACATCCCCCCCACCATGTCATAAGTCGAATCCATTTCTTGTATTTCGGTAACGTGAAGCTGAACCTGTGGTTGAATCCGTGCACCTTCATGTCCTCCCACTGACATCTGTGAAGTGAAAGCATTATTGCATTATTCATAGAAAAGCATGATGGTGTTACACTATTTGCATTAAATCTTGACAAGTCTTGTCTGATCTGTCTTTGTTCATTTGTAGCTGTGTGTGCAAATACTATAAAAAGCTTCTAAAGCCATTCATTTGGGCCATCTTCATTGCAAGATCATTAAAGCATTCTGCCTAGAGACCGGATTTTCCGTTGCACATACAGCAGACATCTGAGTATTCTTTGAGCGAACAGCCGTCCCATTTTACAATGTACTTTTGACCCACATTTTAATTGTCATGTTTGATTGGTTGCCTTCTCAGTCACAACATTGTATGAGACACATGTGTGCTTGAAACTAAGGGGTGTGACAGAGAGGGATAGACACTTTCCTGAAGGCTCAATCTTCCTGACATTGTTTTGTCTATGGTGTGACTATGATGCACTGGCTGAGCATTTCATTTGCTGGTTTGGGATTGGTCAGATTATCTTAAAATATGTGTCAGTTATTTAAAGGCTGTCAGTCATGACTCACAGCAGCAACAGACCAAAAATAAATCGCAAGAAAGATTAGTATTTATAATGAAGCACTGACTTCATGAAGAATTATTTGACCTTAGATACAGAAAATATAAACTCAGAGCTTTTTAATTTCTTTGTAGCCAAGCATGGAGCAATTTATTTTCTGATTTGTAACCTCTTATAGACAGCTGAGTGCTAATGGTCTGTTAGAGTGATGACTCTGACAGACATTAAATCCAATTTCTATAGGCTTGACTTTATTCTGCCAGGAAGTTATTAACCAAGTGGACTTTATTTGTCATACATTTTCCAAAACTGCTATTTGGAACTTTGTGTCTATATCAAATTTTTCCTTGCTTGATGCAGCAGTGTCAGCCCTCCAACCTGAAAACTGTCTGCCTTTCCTTATGATTCATCACCTTTAATCTGTAATTCACTTTTTCAAATTGGCTTTTTCCCCCAACATCATTCTCTATTTTTCTGAAATGTCTTTTCCATTAGCTTGAATGTGTGTGTGAGTATTTTAAAGTGATACTGTAACCAAAGGCAAAGATATGTATCACATATATCATGTACTTGTCCACACAGAGCTAAATTGAGTGGAAGGAACTCTCAAGAATGGAGTTGCACCACTATTAATCCAGTTAGAACTTTTCAGATCAGTGGCTTTGTTCATTAACAGCTTTCAAAGCCTCAACTCTATTAGTTACAACACGTCAAATGGAGTCATTTAAAGCCAGCTCTGGTTTCATGTTCTAATGAATCAACTTGCTGGTGTTCTTAATGATTCCTAAGTAGGCTTATCACCAAGCAGACACAAAAGGAGGATTGTTTTCTTTCAAGGTTGAAAACACAACTTGGCCTAGTTAGCACAGTCACCTCAACACACCTTTACACAGGTGATTGTAAGAAATTAGACACATGAAATCCTCAAATGCATTGTTGTGTTCAAGCAGTTAAGCAAAACATCTCTTTTTAAAAGTAAAATCCATGGATCACTTCAAACGTTAATACCAAATAGTTCCACTTCACCCCCTCTTTTTATTTCTCGTGGTATTAACACATTGCAGTCGATGGAAGGCTTGTTTCCATGACAACAGAGCTTGTCAAACACAGTAAACTATATGAGATACCAAGCATCAGAAGGCTTTTGTAAGGACTTGTGTAATACCCAGTGGTGCTGGTATCATCCTCCCCCTTAAAAGACACTGATTTACTGGTGAACAAAGTGTGTGACACATGTCTGGTCTCACCACCAATTCTTCACCCACAGCTTTATCGAGAACATTAACGTCAAATTGAAATACACAGAGCATCATTTTTTTAAAGAGTAGCGTTAATGTTGTGAAAGGACTTTTTGAAGTATTGAATTTTGAATTTAAAGATGTCAGAAATAATATGTTGAGATCATAGCATGTATGGTGCTCGGTGAGTGTGACTGAGCTCAAGTCAAATTATGATCTTTCCAAAACTAAAGTTAAAATGTCTTACTGTAAAAAAAGAAAAAAGATTTTAAAATATAGGTTATTTTTTTAATACGTGTTTTCGTACAAAAATACATGTTTTTTTTTTATGCCAAACAGCCTTTTAACAGAAATTGAAAATACAATTATCTACCACCCCTCTTACATCCTTATAAGGACGTCACCAGCCACTCATGAGGCAAACACTTGGCTTCATTTTTAGATATTTTGATTGCAGGTACAAATATATATTTTATTTCCTCTTGACCTCAGTAGTTCTTAGATCAGATGCAAACAGTGTTTCCAAATGAAAATGAATTTCTGGCTCTCTTAGTCAATGTTCTGGTACCCGGCTAATACCGCAACGTTAGAGTTACACTTCAATACAAACTGGAAGATAGCAGTTTCTGGCTCAAAATGACTTAAATCATGACACCAAGCAAGTTCACTTGTTGTTTTTACATCTATGTTACATGTAGCAGCAACTTATATGAACTTGTGTTATTTAACACTTTAGTGAAATGTAGCAGAGAGGAGGCCTTAAAAAGCTCCCTCTATCCAGGGAAAAACAGAATTAGTTTCATGCATTTGGCAACTATCATTCCTCAATTCATTTTGCTTTGTTGACATTTTCTTAAACACAAATTGGCAACATATGAAAAGATTTCTGAGGGGAAAAATCCAGTATGAATAATTGACCTAGCATCACTCCATATTTTCATTTTTCCTGTTGCCATGCATTCCCAAAACCTTAAATCAAGAAACCACACAATGGCCTACTTAACAGTTGGTGCAGTGCAGATCATGGTTATGCGTGTATTCTGTGTTATAACATAACTGTATTAATATACATACTAGGATAAAAGTTGCTGTTTAAATGTGCATCCCACATGAATGTATTTAATTGTAGCTGGGGAAAATATGCATGAACTCCTGCTTCACCCGTGCAAAACACTCATACGGACAGTTGCCTTTTGTTTACACACAAATTTAAAAAAAGAAAAGAAAAAAATCAATTTCAGCTGTAAATTATTCAAGAATAAATACCTTTGACCTACTTACAGTATTTGCTATTCCCTTTAGAGCCCTAATGAACATCAGAAATGTACAACCATGCACCCTGTGTTCGCACTATGCAGATCCAGTAAATCCATCAAAGGTGTCTTGCTCGGTTATGGCCAAAGACCAATCATTTATTTGGCTGTGAGTAATGAGAACATAATAACCATCCTTTCTGGTTCATGCCTCAGCACCCAGTCGGCAGTGGCAAAAGCATGTGAAAAGAGAGTGGGAGGATGAGGAGTCTGTGATTCATCACTTAGCACTTCACCAGAACTGAGGAGGAAGTAAAAAGAGAATTCATAATTCTGAGGGGAAACAGTAACAGTTTGGGAGATCAGTAATAACCCAGCTGATTTTGAATCTTGGAGGTGGTGAACAAAAACATGAAAACTGCAATATGATCTATTTATGTTTTTGGTGATGTTTTATTTATAGGTCAACTATCATTTCTTCCTAATGCATGTCCTTTACTCAACATAGGATGCCAAGTTTAATCTTAGTGTTGTTAATATTCTTTCTCTTTCTAGATTAGGAATTGGCCACGGGTTAAGCAATAATGAACGTTTAACACCTTTGTCAGAGTTCTTTTGGTTTAAATTTTGAAATCAGAAATTAACACTAAGCACCCACTGAAATACAAAAATAAGTTGGTGTGTGGATAGATGGACCATTAGTCAAAATCACAAGAAAATGAGCAAACATCTCAAGAAGAAACTCTTAAACATCAATATTTACTGAAAAACCTGCAGATATATTACACATATTTGTGTCTTTTTGTTGTAGAAGAGCTAATGTTCTACATGTACACAATATGTATGTACGTGCATCGTTTTGATTTATTCTTCTTTACTGAAGCAAAAGTCGTGATAACTGATTTCTGAGTTCATTCATCACATGTCCTCTCAGCATGAAGGAGTTAATCAGACAGAAAAACAAGGTGGTTTAAAAGGTTTTAAATAAAACTGACAGAGCAATCGCACATTTCTGTGGATCCAATGTTTATTTGCGCATATAGATATCTTTCCTCATACAGCATGTGAGTGGGAGGGCCCTCTTTGCATATTTTATATTTCCTCTACAAAGCAGCTGTTCTTCATGATATTCCAATCAGAGCTAGTGGATCCTTTGCTGCCTGGGCTGATGTTACTTGGTGTGTAAACATCTGCTGTAGGCTGCTCTATGATGAGCACCACATTATTAGATATGGCTTTGACCCAGTTATTCTCTTGCAACAAAGCATCTCATCACAGCTTTCAGTAGATGATGTTATGGTTGAGCTATGTGATTTAGGGTTGAGCACTGTCTGTTTACTTATTTTAATCCAAAATACCATCCAAGACATGTTGTATTAAAAATGCTTTTTCTTAAATGGCTTTGTTGTAATTGCATAGACGGTTAGAGATGGTGTTCAAGCCAATTTTTTTTTTTTTTTTTTTGGGGAGTGGGTTCCTGTGCTAATTCTTAAGCAGTAGCTCTGAGGCCAGTTATATCAGCTACTGGCTTTGAGGCAAGTCGTATTTATGTAGAAAGCTCCATATTTCTGAGGCTATTAATAGTACAACTGCCAAGACTGTATCCAGAACAAAGATATGAATGAAAGTATTTTCTAATTGATTTAAGAATAAAAACAATTTCAATGAAAAATTTCTATTTGGTCGTGCTGTAGGAGTGCCTTTTTAATACAAGTCCACAAAGAATCTCCTCGTTTCTGAGCATTGTTTATGTTTTCTATTTTTCTTTTAAATAGAATAAATACAACTTAATATGATCCATCTACACATAACTACCCACAGCAGCAGAGTAAACCAGGATTCAATCATGTTTACATATTGTTTGTGTATCTTCCTGCAGGAGTGACCACTGTCCTGACCATGACCACTCTCAGTATCAGTGCCAGGAACTCTCTCCCTAAAGTGGCCTACGCCACAGCTATGGACTGGTTCATCGCTGTCTGCTATGCCTTCGTCTTCTCAGCCCTCATTGAGTTTGCAACAGTCAACTACTTCACCAAGAGGGGTTACGCTTGGGATGGGAAAAGCGTTGTGCCAGAGAAGGTATTTTAAAATCCTTTTGATTCCTTTACTTATTTATTAATAAAGTTTCTTTACATTGTAATGAAATAAGAGGAAATAGAAGAAGGACTTAACATAAATATGTGAAAAGGTCAAGAGTGAATTAACTGTTAACAGTATGGAGCACAATCTATTTGGAAAAAGGCTGTTCAGACCAGCCATGCAACATTTTATAAAATTAAAATCAAGTTCAATTTTATTAAAAAAAGAATACTTTTTCTTTTTTGCACCAGGACTGCACTTAATTGTAAAGCAGGCTGCTTCAGGCGGGGAAACATTTAGCTGTTGTCACCAGCTCATCTAATAGAAAATGCTATTTGAGAAACATGACATGAACATTAATAGTTTAGTGTTCATCTTGTGCTTTCTGCTCCACTTGTCTGTATGCTGCAGTTAGCAGCACTACTGTGCAATTTCCAGCTGTTTTTGAAAAAGCACAGTAAAATCATAATTCTCACATTGATATCAAAGTTTTCTCTTTTTTAGGAATTATTTTTAAAAAATGCAGCAAGGAACTTTAAACAAGTGCCCTGCACAAAGCTGTGTAGTAATATAAGCTGACATTTTCCTTTAATTTTTAAACTGAATTTTTTATGTTTTTGTTTGTTCCCAATTCTTTTTCCAACTCTTGCAAATAGCAAAAGAAGAAGAAGGAGTCTCTTCTCAAGAAAAATAACACCACAGCTTACCCAACTGCCACTGCTACACCCTTCGCCCCCAATCCTGCCAGGAACCCTGGATTGGCTACGATCGCCAAAAGCGCCCCTCCACCCCCAGATGAGCCCAAGGAGGAGCCAAAACCCAAACCTGCAGAGGCTAAGAAGACCTTTAACAGTGTGAGCAAGATTGACAGGATTGCCAGAATAGCCTTCCCTCTGCTCTTTGGAACCTTTAACTTGGTCTACTGGGCAACCTACTTGAATAAGAAGCCCAAATTGCAGGGGATCCATCCAACCTAATCCATGTTTTATCCCTTTTAAATTACACCTGGTTTCATTTTCTTTCTTATTCCTCTAAGAGAAGTGTTTATTTTGAGATAAACATTGTGTCCATGCTGGTTTGAATTCCCAGTTGTTGCATTGCTTCTATGTTTACCTAAATTTTGACGATTTTGAAAAAACAAAATACAGGAAAGAAAAAAAGAGAGTTAATGAAACAAATGTTTGAAAGGGTGATGTTCAGGTCTAAGATGATGCTACTAAAAATGCTACTATAAATATCTAGCCAAGAGAATGCTATTGTATGACTGCACATAGCCCAAACTTGTCAAGGGGGCTGTTGTGTCAATGTTTATTTCCTTGTTTTATTTATTTATTCATTTATTTATTTATTTATTTATTTATTTATTTATTTATTTATTTATTTATTTGTTTGTTTGTTTGTTTGTTTGTTTGTTTGTTTGTTTGCTTGTTTGTTTGTTTTGTTTGTTTTGTTCTTTTTTCTTTAAACAGGGAATCACAGGCACAGTGAAAGGCACTTATGTATATGCATGGGCAGGGTATCTTATAATTTATATTTATTCAAAATAGAGATCAGCATTGACTGGTGGCTTAATTTAATTGATATCAGCAGTGCAACGTTCATTCTCTTTCAAAAATATCTTCCATTCTCTGCAGACATTTTGAGATAGAAGACATTATGAGACTATTTCATTCTTCAAAACATTTTAGGGTTTCTGCAATAGCAATAAAACATGTCTCAGTGGACACCATTTATTTAGAGATCAAAAAAATACAAAGTTCAATCATCCCCATGCTCAGAACTGGAAACTATTTTGATTTTCTTTCATGGCATTGTAAATAATATCAGGTGTTAGAGATGTCTCCATTATGTTCAAGCTTTGCAAAGTGTAACTAAAAGGTTTGTTAACTGAATCCATGGAGAGGTAAACATTTCTGTTGAGTTAATTTCTGTTTCTCTTTAAAATACTTTCCACAAGAAGACTATGTCCTGGTCTGAGTCATGCTTTCATGACCTTTTTCTCACCAAACTCATGTTCCACTTTAAGCTCCTTCTACACCGAAGTTAAATATCATTCAACCGTGTGTTTTTGCACACACACACCCAGCACACACTGATGGCCTCAACATCAACAACAATACAACTGGTAATATGCTGAGATTGGCTTGTCACGAAAAAGAATGTAAAATCATCTCAAATCCTGGAGTGCATTTTACATTTAGAATTAAAAATGTCATGTACTTACTTTTGTTTGGTATATTTCATTTTATTTCTTTGTTTTTTTTGTTTACTTATATGTTTATTTGGGCTTTTGACTACTTATAGCCGGGCCTCCTTTGCCAAAACATTGCTTTTAGAAAAGTTCAGTTAGCGTCTGTGAAAAAGAGGAGGGGCACATTGAGACGGAGGAGAAGTGCCTTTTCCATTTTCAGAGTTGTAGCCGTGAAGGCTGTTACTTTGTTGATTGATGGCGCATCAGTATTTTCCATCCCACTGTGTCCCCTGACCGTGTTTACCATACTCCCCATGTCCATTGGGTTGAAAATTGAGACATAACACTCAGAAAGTACCAGCTACACTGCCTTCAGTATCACATGCCCGTTTTGGAGTCATTTGTTGCTGCTTGTTGGTGAGCAACAGCGAGAGACAGGGACAGAGACAGAAAGGGACAAAAAGAAAGAAGACGTTGAGTTGAAGTGGCACTGTAATCTTATGTTAGCCGGCGCTGTGTTTCGCACAGAGGACTTGTCTTGTAGTTCTACGATAGTGATGAAGATGAATATATTTTTGTAGCATGATGTCAATCCCTCTTCCGATAAAAACCAACAGAAACTAAAGTGAAAAGAATGCTTTTGTTCCTTTCTTCAACATTGCTTGCTTCCTTTACTTCCTTTAACTTTGAGAAAACACTTTTTTGGGGGGGAAATGCTTCTTCTCTGATGTGGCACGTAAAGGTTTCTGAACAGTCCATCTTAAATTATGTTAATGTAGCAATATTAATTAGCAAGGGCTTTTCTTAGGACCTGAACCTGGCACTCAGTCTAGGGGGTAATATCCATTGTAGCTTTACACTGACCCCTCTGTTCTTGTAGTCTCATCTGTGTGCTGTATGTGGTAAATTTAATCTATACTATTTATATTTGGTTAAAGATAACAGGCACTGCATTGTGTGACCATCTTGGGTTCTAAAAGCATTTTCTCCCTCTCTAACCGTCTTTAACAAAGTCAAGAGTAGGTGCACTGAACCACTTCATGGAGTCTCAGTGTGCTGTGCTGAAAATGTCATACGGGGCACTGGACAGGCCAAAAAGCATATCAGAACTGTGCAGAATTTTATAAATGTTTCTGCTCTGGGGTGATTTGATCACAATATTACCAGAAGGAATGGAAGATGAGATTAGTAGTTGTTGCTATTGTTATTATTTGCATTATCATTATGACCGCTACTGAATCTATCCCCCTAATGGAAGACATCTATCCAAGCATATGCAAGCAGTCTACTGTTCACAGCCACTTAACCTACAAGCAGAGGGTCATGGAACTGTAAAGTTTAGGGTGAAGAGTTGTATAAAGATATTTGAATTCTAAACTATTGTATGTATGTTTATTATCATGAAGAAAAGTATATATACATATGTAAAATACATAACGCATACAGTATTTGATTCTATTAATGAAGATATTAGCTAAGATGATGATGAATATTGTTTGTATTATCAACCTATTGTTATGCATTTTGCACATTTAGAAGAACAATAACATTACATTTATGTAGTCAGCTTCGTGCTATGCAAGGACGGCTTTGAACCACATCACTGACCTTCTTTCCCTGACCATTAAGCTTTAGATTTACAAGCTATTATAAAAAAAAAAGAAAGAAAATAGCTTAGCTTTTGTATCAGCTGTGCAACCATTAGCTTTTTTTTTTTCTCCCCCAACCAAGGCTATACAGGGTGACATGAAAGAAAACACTGGATTATCTCTTTTGTTTGCGCTTTGGATTTGTCAGTGGTTGAGGGGAAAATGGCTTTCATTGTTGATTGCACTTTTTCTCCAGAAACATGCAATAACGTGATTGAGCTGAAAGAAAAACGAAAAAAAAAAAACAAAAAAAAAAAAACAGGAGCAAAACTGTAACAAGAACACCTTGTTATTAATATATCTGTTTAGTTGTGAAGCTTGTTTGTCATTACAAAAATGGAGGCAAGTGAAAATGCGTTGCTAAAAGGGTCATTTAATTCTTTCTTTGCTCTTCAAAGCACGGCGATAATGGAACCAGAGAGTTTTGACTTTGACAGACTTAATATGAATTTTGTACTGAAGTTTTCTGCTGGAAGCATCTTGGCTAAGCCTCTATCTTGCACACCACGCAGGAAGAAACTAAGGCTAAAGACCATTTATAAATATTTTTGAGCCACGTCTGGTTTTGCTTTTTAATGCTCCACAGAGAGAATGTGAAATATGAGGCACAGTGCAATCATGAGCTTCCAACTTTTACCGTCACACTCATAGGCAGTTCATACATGTAAATATTACGTAGACACATCAGTCATTGATGTCATTATGTTTGATGCAAGGTCCATTGCAGTTCTCAGCAGCACTTGCTTTCCAACACTGAGTCTTTGGTAATTCCTAGATACCTACTGGAGTTTTTTCTTGTATTTTTATCAAGCAAAATATGTTCTGATTTTCACTGAAATGTAAAAAAAAAAAAACTAATTTTCTAAAGCACAAAAGTTGATTAGGGTAGGCGATATTAGAACAAGACTGTATTCATATGGACATCACTAGACACACTTACCAATGCACACAGGCTCACATATTCACATACAGTACATGTGCTGGTAGGTCAATGATACTGATAAAGGGATGTGATTGATGTAGATGAAATGGTAAATCTTCTGTAAATGTTTTCTTTTGTTTCTTTTGGTTATGATACGGCCCTGTAAAATCTGATTCTCTGCATTAGTCTTTAAATAAAAAGAAAACAAATGAATGGCATGTGTCCTTTTTGTGGATCAAAACAGCATTTGGTTATACACAATGAGTTTAAAGTCAATGACTTCACCACAAGCATTGGAATAAAAAACTCATAATAGATATGTTAGTAAAGAAAAGTGTCACTGAAACCAGAAATAGTGCTTCATAGGAGATCTCACCCAAAGTTTTGCTGGAAAGGTTTCACTGGATAGATGATGAAATATAATATTTAAGAAACACTTTGCTAAAAACACTTCTCTCGCTTCCCGGTTGTGTTCAGGTGGTATAATGACCTGGGGTCTATACTATGAAAAAGGATTGTTGGCTTTCAAGGCAACTTCGGGTTCAGTTTGAGATTTTCAGTCTCACAATGCTGCTTTCCTACTTGCCGGGATGCATCACCTTGGCAACTTATACAAGAATAAACAAGCATTAAAAAGATAGCAGTGTGTATATGGTGAGAGTCTCTGTCAGACTTAAGTTAAAGACTGATTGCATTGTAGAAGGTTTCTGGTGTACCAGTCTACAGTTTCAGGACCCTCATTTTCAACATGATCTAATGGAAATACACCTAAATAGCAATCCACTATTTACTCTTGTTTTATTCACAATTTAAAATTTAGTTTCAGTTTAAGATAAAACCATAGAACTGGTTGTCATTCTCTCACAGTGGATGGCGTGAACTCTTTCTTTTTGTTCTCTTGTTGTACACCTCTGAACAAGCTAACATGATAAATAAGATTTTTTTTAAATACAGTCAAGAAACAGCAGCCATCAGTTTCACAACAACCCCCTACTCACTGACTATGCTGTTTAACTTATATGCATTTAAAGAAATAGTTATCATTCCATGAGGCTTGATTGACACCTACATTGGAAAAGGGGGATTTTCCTGTATCAATAGGTATGGATAGCAAATCATTTTTCTTTGTACACCCAGAAATCTTTGACATCATCATGGCAAATTTGACAGCAATACAACACTACAATTCAGTAGCACAGATAAACTTGATGCTTGTGGTCAAATCTTAGTATTTTACACCATTTGGTATCCAGAAGCTGAATCTCATTGATCCAATTTCTTTTAAATTCATTGAATTAATATCACATATATGTTTCTAACATTTCTAATCAACAATTATAAGTGTGCAAACATGTTTAGATACAATAAACATGATAAACAATGTTACCAAGCATCACCAAATTAGCAAATTTATTGTGATCAGGGACTTTAGTTGAAAGTAGTTCCAAAGTTCTGACTCACAGAGATGTTTGCATGGTTGTAGTCTTGTCTGAAGCTTGCCTAACATTTGTATGACTATTCCTTCTGTTATTATAATAATGAACATACATGTGATCTGTGAAGGTGTTTTCAAGTTGTCTTTGTGCTTTTGATGTTGCATGGATACATGAAACATGCAGCTTTGTCAAAAATACAAATTTTTAGATGAAATCACTTATGAGAACAAAGGTACATGCTAATCCTTTGGAATATTGATTTGAAAAATACAATTAGTCCGTCTCACGTTGCTGGTAGTCCTTTCAATTAGTTTGTCTGTTTCTGACCTTCAAAAAATGCCATCAATTTTTATGTTTTTTCCCTCAGCATTTGTTCTTCCTCCCCTGCTCTTGCTGCCTCTGCTCACAAGCTCCCACCTCATCCCAATCTTCTCCCAGCGTGCCATTAGACTTCAGGTGCAAGGGAACGTGTGCTTCTTCCTTAAAAGCATGTGAGCTGCCAAACCCTGAGAGTGTTGCATAATAAAGCTGCTTCTTCCTGGCAGGAATGAAGAGAGAGGAGCCTTTTTACTGTCTCTTTTCTTGATTCTTCTCCTCTTCTCTCTCCTTCACAGTCAGTTTTTCTCTAAATTCTTTAAAAGATATCCCCTCTACTCCACTTTTATAATGGGTTGGGGGTGTGCGTGTGGGGGGGTGGGGGGTTGCATGGAATTTCACAGACATTCTTGTGCTTCATGTGCACTTGCTCTTTTTCCTTGATCTGGGTTTAGACACAGAGAAGCCCTGTGTGAATATTTTTTTTGTCTTTTCATGTGTAGTTTTTTTTCTTTTTTGAAAAAATGTGTTTCTTGGCTTCTGGTGAAATTGTGTCAGAATGTATTATAGCTATAAGGATATTCTGTGACAATCAAGATTCAATATTGTAAGAATAAAAATGCCTGCATCCCAAACTGGCCTGAAGGCGGCAAATAAAAATGAGTATAATTGTTGTCGAAAACAACAAAAAAATAGCAAATATAACATGTATAAAAATGACAAAAGAATAAAAACATATCAATTTTAATGAAAGAACTCCCATAGATAATGGTTCATATTTGTTATTGCTTTCTGTTCTAAATGTTATTGCACCAAATGGTTAATTTCAGTGTGTTTTGATCAATTTAAGTATATCTAAGAATAAATAAAATTAAATTAAACTAAATAAGACAACAGAATAATAAAATAAAATTAAATAAAATTAAATAAAATAAAATAAAATAAAATAAAATTAAATAAAATTAAATTAAATAAAATTAAATTAAATTAAATTAAATTAAATTAAATTAAATTAAATTAAATTAAATTAAATTAA
>JAOXYM010000016.1:16239086-16254517 GCA_028567055.1 Leptatherina wallacei | reverse complement strand
TATATATATATATATATATATATACATATAGGTGCTTCCGCTGAGTGAAACCGCGCATGTGTTGATCCGTGCTGCAGCAACGTGCATCAGTTCCTCTCTGACCCCAGTGTTAATCTGCATTCAAGCTGAGGCTCCAATGGTTTCCTCAGCTGCTCGACATTGGAGTAGCTTATTAATTTGGGCTTCGCTCTTTCTGGGAGTTTTGTAGGCCCCTGCTAGGTTGTCGAATCGGCAACAGACACGCAAAAAGACGAGTCTCTACGAAATCAAGCTTTCGACTCGCGCTGATTTAGTTTTGCCTGATTGCACTCCAACGCACGTCCGTCTCGGGTCTAGATTTGCAGAACCGCTTCTGCTAACGTGCGTAATGTATCGTAAAGAGGAAAGGCAGTGAATAGACGGACACGTCCATCTGCAGGAAAGAGGAAACGAAGATGGTGATGACGGCTTCACCAAAATCAGCCTTCAGATGCTCGATAGCAATGGCGAAGCCTTCCCTCCCCCTGAAGCCGTTACTCTGGGTGTTTATCGTCATTAATCTGTCGACAAGGTAAGATATTGATGCGCATTTCCTCTCAAAACCGTGATTCAGTGTTGGCTCCGTGGAACAGCAGATATCTTATTTTAACAACACATAATAATAACGCGGTGCCTCCCATCTCATGCCACCCTGAGCGACAGGGAGGCTGATAGGTATGTAGTTTTTGTAGAAAAAACCCGTGTTTACATTCTAGAACCGTAGCTCGACATTAAAGTGGGATATTATTTAGAAATAACAGCGAGACACGCATCGCATTAGTGCAAGATTTTGTTTGATTTTCAGTATTATCGCTGTATAGATAGGTTTTTAAAAGGGAAACAAGCGACTAACAGCCGCATATCGCCATAATCTTTAGCTGTAGAAGGTGATTTAACATTTTTTTATGGTTTAAAGATAAACGTATGTCGACGAGTTTTCTTAGTTTCTCTCTCAATATGTCCCGTGTTAGAAATAGCACAGTGGTAGGCTAAATTAACTGAAGCTAAAGCTACATAGTCTCTGCTAAGCTGTCTTCAAGGATCAAGTCTATTCCAAGAGTCAAAGCCTCGTTAGTGATCGGGTGTGTCGATTGAGACCAAACAGGGTTATTATCTTATATTTTTGTTCTTTTTCTTTTTTTAAAGAAGAAAACAGACGTTTGTATGAAAGACAACTTGGTTATTAATGAGAGCGTTTCATCCCCCGTATTTGAAATAAAAGGCATTTCAAAATGGCAGACATTCATACAGAGAACACAAGTGTGAGGCACAATAAGGGGGCAAGCACAACACATACGGAGTCATCTTTGACGTGAAAACACTTGCAATGGACAGCCATGTCACACAGTGCTGCAGGTGTGAGTTTTTTAAAAGGAGCTCTTTCTCCTGGTGAGGACTTCATTCCTGTGCACTGTAGACCAGCTGAGAGGAAGCGGATGGTTAGGCTCCTTGCATCGTTTTCGTCTTGTGCTGCCACAGGGTGAAAAATGGAGGCAGATAAATCAGCCGATGTTCAGTCACCGTCATGCTGATCACAACCCAAGGGTTCTTTGTCCAGCCCTCCAATGTCAGGCCTGTGTATTTCTAAATGTATGCACCAGTAATGCTCTCAATACACTTGAGTAAACACTGCATCCTTTCCATTCAGAACTGATATGACATGTTGTGCATGAGTGATTTAATATGAAAGAACCAAATTAAGTGGCTATCTGATTGACAGTTAAGCGTGGCAAAAATGCACCTCTTTATGCAAACACCTGTAGATATTTTGTGTATTTATGTGTGTGAGTAGTATGATTAATTGCAACTGTTTATTAGTGAGCAGGTGCTCTGGAAGTCAGTTATGATTCATGCATCAAAACTCTTACATAAGTGATTTTTCAGGGTTCTCTCCTTTTTTTTGAGTGATATATGCCACTTTGTGACTCATTGACATCTATTTTGCTCAGTGATGTCAAACAACATTACTACCCATTGACCTCAGTGCATAGTCAATTACTGATTTTCATCAAAGAGGCATTAGAATCCAGGTTTGGTACACACTCAAGCAAAAGCACTCCAAACAAATTTGCAGGATACTCTTTGACACATTGTTCCATCAATCCAAAGTTATACTAAAGATGAATGTCCAGGCTTGGCTGGAGGAGACAGAGGTTATGTATCATGGGAGCAGAAGAAGTGATGTCACAGCAAGTAAAGTCTGGTGAAGCTCAGATTTGACACCAAATCTATATGGTGTTTTACAACTTCAACTCAAGGTGGCACATAAATTATATAACCAAAATGATTTGATTATTTTATTTTTAGCTTTTAAACCATATGTGCACAAGAATTATTTAATACTTTATTTTGATTAGAAAGCAACAGCCTATACACTGCTCTGATAAATATAGAAATACACTATATATTTTTTAAGGCATGTCAGTGTCATATTTACCACCAAAAAGAAACTTAGGTAAGGGCCATTTCTGAAAGAGTAATGAGGGTTTGAATAACAAGAAATTATTGTTTTAATTCCCTAAGTGAAGTATATTTTTCAACAACCAGGACTAGTACATCATTGATGTCACTGAAATATTAGTAACATTAAAAAACAGAACCTTTCCGTCAATATCTGCCAAAATATGTTTATTATGTCATCTTACATAACATTATCAAAATGAAAAATGCAAAGCATTTAGGTGATGCAGCAGGTGGTGAAATTCCTTCACTATGATATAGTTTGATATATATTCAATGGATTTTCTTTCCATCTTTCAAAGTTGTTTATCCTTTAGCCCTGATGTTTTAAAGATTTTGAGCTCTGAATACAATTCAATGTTGAACACAGTGTTGTGTATCCACCATACATTATTTAGAGGTTAACAAAATGCTACATGTAGCTCTGGCTTAGGAGAAATACACTACAGTGGCTGCTATAAATATGGAAATTTCCTTGCAAAACATTTATCAAAGAGGAAAGATACCTGCCAGAGTTTATACACCTGAACAAGTATCTGTTATATTGGAAAAAGAAATCTGCATAAGCAAAATAGTGTGAACATTGCCTCTTGTTTAAACTACTGGATCTCAGTTTAGACCAGGAGTATTAATTCACAACACATGTATGCACATATACACATATGCAGGGGTTTTGTTATATTTTTTTTTAGCTGTGAGCATGAATGAAGTGGCATACATTAACAAACCCTGACTGACTTATAATTTGCTTCATTCCAGTTAAGTGCTTTTACACTTCCTCTTTAGATATTTAGAAGATTCCTAAAAGCACATATTTATGTATAACAACTACTTATTAACATATTTCTTTAAAGAAATATTTTCTTTAAACCTTACAGGGCAATACTACACCTTTTGATATGCACAAATGTGTGAGTATGCTAATTAGTCCCATCTTCCACTCGCTGACTGCAGCTGCTTACACCTGACTCTGCTCAAACTCATTCCATTTTCCAGTTTGATACATTAGCATGCAACTTATAATGTCAGTTAAATCTGGTTACCAGTCACCAGCTCTGACAAGTTAATGGGATTGGTTCCTCAGGATTGTCACGTATATGAAACTTTGACTGTCAGAATCTGTGTTTTTGACATTGTCATTGACATTCTGCAGTTCCAAATCAGAAATGTACTTCTGGTAGCTAAAAACAAGAGATGGGAATTCTAATTTAAAATTGTGATTTGCCCTGGAAGGGGTCTCAAGAATTGTATCCCTTCAAATGGGAACCCCTAAGTGCATAGGGCTCAGTCAAACTGTCATATAAATATCTGCCTCTTGTCAGATGGAAAGGGTTGGGATGTTTCACCAACTGACATGTATCCAATAATGAGGATCATATTTTTATGTCTCAGAGTTTCTCAAATGCAGTTTAAAGCATCCAGATGTCAGCTTTCTGTTGCCTATGGTGAAAAAGGTTTGACAGGACATAGAAGATGACAGAAAACAGCTTGTAGCTCCCTTTTGATTTCAACTTGAAGACGCTGTCATATTCACTACCCAGGAGGTGTTAAGGTCCACATAATTTTAGATACAGGTGGGAGGGTTTGAATTGAAAGTCATGTTTTGTTCCTATTTATTTAGCCAAGTAAGGATCTAATCTAAGTATCTTATCTTCACTGTTGTCATTATTGCTCTTTTTTTGCTGTTTCAGCACTAATAGTTCAACCAAAATCCGATATCACCCTTAAAGTTTTAACACCATAAATGTTGGCATGCTTTTTGAGGTGGGAATTTCAACAAATTATCGGTTTATTCCAAGCTACATTTTTAAACTTGGGTACAAAGTCATTTCTGAGGCATGTACATGCTACAATGATAATACCTACTGAAACTGGCGTGCAGCTGCAGATCCTCAGGGGCTTTTTCTCCATGCTGCGTCATTCTTTGCACGGCCATGATAACAGCTGGAGAAACCATTCCTCTTTATGGAATCCCAAACATAATTATATGCATGTTTTACCTGGATCAGTTCTGCTTGGGTTTGTTTTGGTTGATTCACAATAATGTTAATGCAGCATTGATCTGTGGTCATTTAATTTATTCTACATTCTAATTGGCTGCTTGGTAGATGTGGCTGTAATGACATTGCAAGATAATCACTGTAAATTACTACCAGTTTAGGAATTTTGTTCAAGGCTGTGTTTGCTTGTAAAGACTATTACAGTCTGTTTTTGAAACTATCTCACAGTGTGATATCTGAGCCATGATGAAAGATATTCCAGCATTATTGAACGTTAGTGATCTTTACAGTCTAACATTGCAGTGTATACCCAGTTTTATTCCACTTAATAACTTGTGAAAATCGAATAAGCCATTGAGAATTTGCCCCTCTGTCGGGGGTTTGTTTACATGTAAACGAGGCCGGCATTTCACAGTTGTGTAGACTTTATTTTAGTATGTTTAACACTTAATAATTGAGCATTTAACTTGAGGCGCAGCACTGGCACCATTAGTGACTGGCATTAAGTCACATTGTACTTAATTGCTGACAGAAACAAGTCAGCCTTGCTCGCTGATGTAAGTTAATCTATCTGATTTGGTTTACACTGGAATGACTTGAGTCTGCAAATAGAAAAGGATCTCTGTGCCAGAAGTCAGTTAAGTAGAGCACAATGACAAAATTCTGGTAATTGCCTGTTAACATCCCTGTATAAGAGTACCATAGCTGCAGATGTTCATTATTGCAAAGTGACGGCTGGACTGATTAAGCAGAAACACTGTTAAGATCAACTTCAAAGTTTTTTTTTTTTTCAGCAGTTACATGGGTGGCCTTGTGGTAATTTCCTAAATGATAGGTAGAGCTTGCTAAAGGAGTGTCGTATCTAAAATTCAGTGTGTAAAAGTGGCTTGTTATGTTGCTGCCAAAAGGTGCAAGACCAATTTAATGCTGAGTAATGCTGAGCATGTTCACGAGATTTGGTTCCTTATTTAGCTATAGTTTGAAATATCTTAAAAATATAGCTGAAAGCGATGTAGTGAGGTTGTCTTATAGCAGTCGCCTTGGTTGATATTACTATTATTACTTCCATAGACCCTTTTACAAGCATGTGGAACTGCAAACATGGGTAATTTTCTGCAATGTTGAAATTTAAATTTGATATAGCTCTCATTATCATTATTACTGCATACACAGTCACTGGATTATGTATTCATAAAATAAACAAACATACACTTAGGGTACAAATGTTCACTCAGTTGGTGCAGGCTCCTCTGTGGACCTTCAGGTATTGCATTAGTAGTCAGACCCTTTTGCCTGTTTGCCTGTAGAAGAGAACACATGACTCCCGCTTTGATCTGCTCGTGCTGGGAACATTTTTATATGCACAGAGACTCTGTGAGATGAATAGTGATGATAAAATTGATGCAACCTGAAAAACAGCAGATTTTCAGCCTCTCACAGCCTCCCCTGTCCCCTTTATCTGTCAGTTTGTGTGTACTCATCTGAGTAAAGTAATTAAGATTTAATGGGTTAGGCACTCATGTTATGGTAGAGATGGATAGCACTTAATGGTGTTTAATGCAGTCTAAGGAAGACCGCAGGTCAACACATTAGCTGTCACACCCAGCCTAAGAACACGAGAAAGCCATCAGGGCCCCATATCTTGGTGTTCAACCAAGTAATGTTTTTCTTTTACTATTTCTTATTCTTTGTTATTTCATCCTGAAGTCTCTTTGGCTTTCATTGCTCTAAAGCCTTGCTGAAAGCACACATCTATTTCAAGGTTACTCCTTTGTGCCGTTGGCTGACTGTTTTATCTGAATCAGTGGTGGAGGAGCACAGAAGCGATCCACATCTGCCATGGCTCAGGGATTAGTCCCAGTGACAATCTTCCGAACTTTCTTCGTTGGATTCTGTCTGTCTGTATCAGTGTGCTCAGAAACTTTTACATCTTTTACTTCCTTCTTTTGAATTTTGTTTTTTCATCATCATATTGTCTTCCTTTCTAAAATGAAACAAAGACACAGTGCAAATTGGCAAAACATAAATATAGACCTCTTTTTTAGTTAAAGGGTTAGGAAAATGCATGCAAGTATGTAGCTAATTTCACTTGTCACTGCATATAACAAGGTGTTTGGATTTTTAGCATTCAATTACCCTGCAATTTAAAAAAAAAAAAAGAAAAAAAACGGTTTCTCCTGCACTACAAACACATGTCTGTTAAGTAACTGCAGGTGCAAAGACTATAGAAAACAGAAACCTCAGTCATTTAATATGCTACCGGAGTGTAGTCTTTAACACTGACTGCATAATAAAAGGCTGTCTTTGAAAATAACACACTAATTACACACAGACTCTGCTATTGTAACACAAATTGAATGGGAAAACCTTACAAATTTAACTTGTGCTTTGTGTAGGCTATATAAATTTGTCTGCTGTCTTGTCTGTTACTCTCTTTCTGTCTTGCACATTATCCACTGGCAGTACAGACCTTACCTTGTATTGCACACAGCATTATACAGTGCAAGACACTTTTTTGACATAGTCATCCTCCTTGGCATCATGTTGTCAGCTAACCTGTACTCATACCCATGGCTTCATAAGCTGCCACTCAAAACTGGTAGGATCTCTGAGTTATGTACAATGTGTGCTCAGGTGTCCTGAAACACCAGTCTCTGCAATATTGGACAACAGGAACAAACAGAGCCTTAATTAAGTCTGAAAGTGTGTATTTTTACTTTGTTGGAGAGCTGTTTAAATCATGTGTAACTTTTTTGTTTGTTTGTTTTCAGATTCAGATTTTGAATAAATGGATAAATAGATAAACCACTGCCTCCAGGTACCCAGTGCATTACTGTGTAATGCTAATGGGACATAAAAAATAGATAAACAATACATGTTGAGAGTCACACTTGGCCCCGTCAGCACACAGTCTCAAATACATTGTTATTGTAAATTACATGCCTCCATCTGCTATTTAGGTCTCATACCTGAAAACAACCCATTATGGTAGTGACTAAGCTGCCATTTTAGACATAATTTACCAATATGATGGCTGTCTGTGAGAGAAGAGGGAACCATCTCCACCATAGTTGCAATGGTATTTGTGGTTGGAGGCTCTTGAGACATCATTATTCTTCACGTTTGAAATGTCCATGGTTAGAAAAGTTAACTTTGGCAAACTGGCTTGTCATTTCACACTCATAGATGTTTGAGAGTGGTTTAGTGGGGGGGCTGTTAGTGAAAACATTTCTGCCATCGACTTTCTTACCTCTGCTGCCTGAGAGTTCATTCCTTACTTTTTGACAAGTCACTTACTTGAAAATGGAATGAGAGTTTAAGCCGTCATTCTCCAGGTTGTCTACCAAACTCTGGGCCTGAGAGTATGGGAGAGCTTGCAATTTTTAGATGACTAAATAAAAGATGTTTAGGCCTACTGCTTATAGTTGCTGAAACTATTTCAAGTGAGAGATGTGGGTTTGGTAGAGAGATAAATTACTTTCTCATGGGTTAATATTAGTTCTTGCAGCAATGAAACCAAGTATATTCAGTACTTTATGAGGTTTGTCTTAATTTATCTTATCCATCATCAAAAGAGTGACAGGCTCTTTGGTCAAACAACACTTGATTTTATTATATATTTTAGTAAGCGCTCAGTTTTAAATTAGCAGAGTGTTTTGATTGAATGTTCTTATCCATTATCATAGCCTGAGAGATGTCTAAAGGAGATTATTTCAGTGGTTTGATGGCCTGGGCATTTTGTCAAGTTTTGACTTACATTCAATGATGTCTCGATGCATATATCTCCTTGAAAAAGCTAAAGTATGTCATGAAGATTCTTTTGGGGAGGTTAACCATCTGGATGGAAGAAAAGAGACTCAGCATCACCTCACTTTGAATCAGTGTCTGCGACCGAGCTTGATGATATAGCATGAATCTGCCCTGGTGGCATCTGAATGTTATAATTTAAAGCTGTGCACACTACAATGACTTTGCATTACTACTACTACTACTAATAATTTTGCTGACTGTTTAACCACATTACTTTAAATGTAAGCATAACCTGTCGATGGATAAAAAGCCATGTGTCGTGTACTTTACCTTAAAGGGGCTCTCATATGCCTCAGGCTATGATCTTAAATGTGCATAGAATATGTTTATGAGCTGTTTGTCATTTATGACATGGCTGCTTTGGCACAAGTCAAAGAAAGAACCACTGGATTATAAAACCCAGATGTTAAGGTTCCTTCTATATGTAGGGATATTCATCTGAGAAATGCCTTTTTTTACACATTGCAACATGGCATTATAAGATACTGTACCTTGCAATGTGAATGTAGACAGCAAGACAGATTAGTTCTTGTACTGAATGTGTAATATAGTTCATGTCTTTCTTTTATTAATGCAGCTACTTTGATTAATTATTACAAAACCATAATAGAAGGGAATAATTCAATACTAACTTTGGGCAGAGATATCTCTTTCTGCCTCTGATCTCCTATTTCCTTTTGAAGTCTAAAATTGAACAAACTACCATGGAAAGAGCCTAGTTTTCTTTAAATATATATATACACATATATTGATTGCATGCTATGTTTCCTATCCTCTTTGCCCCCTGCAGCTCCCTCCAGAATGATGACGATGATGAGGTGTCTAACAAGACGTGGGTGCTAACTCCCAAAGTGTACGAGAGTGACGTCACGCACATCCTCAACAGCCTACTAGATGGATATGACAACAAACTCAGACCTGACATCGGAGGTGGGCACTGATTTTTCACAGATAATCCGATTAGTTGCAGTCACAAAATGAAAAATAGGAGCACGCTTGCATATAGACAAATGAACAAAAATATTAGATAATGGCTCCATATGAAACAATGTCTGTAGAAACCATACATGATGATTTTATGTATTAATTGCAGCATTTCAAATCCTTTGTGCAGATTTAATTATGACATCATGTGACGTGATACAATGTTTCCTGTGTATGATAAGCAGCCATGCTATTTATAAAGTTAATCTACCCTTGTTTATGTACATGCATGCATTTTGGTCATGGAAGATGTCTGTCACGGTCCTGTAAGCCTGCAGACAAGTAGCTTACTCCCTTCACTTTGACAGACAGCTGAGCAGGACTCCCTTGTCTGCATGAGTCCATCACGTCCATCTGGAAGAGCAGAACAGGGAGATGCTCAGTGCCCTTGAATACTTGATTCATGGGTCAGTATTCCTGGGAAAACTGGCTAAAGTCACAAGCTGTCACATACTGTCACATATGAATAAAGCTGTGCCGCTTCATATGCAAGCAGTGAAGCGCTTGCCCAGACACTGCATCACCCCTTGCTGAATGAGAGCTACTAACTTGTGACATTTTCATGCTGAATTTTCTTTTTTTTAACAACACATTTGAACTTTTTTGTTCTTTTGTTTTTGCCTTTTTCTATCCACTTTGAAACGGTGTTGATTTCACAAAGCATTAGGTCCACTGCCTCCTGCTGAGAGGTTAATGGTCTCCTTTCCGGATTCCACCCCCTTCTTTACAGAAGACTATCAGGTTGTGCAGCTGCAATGAAAAGAGCACAATCCTTCACTTGCTTCCCAGCTGAAATCATGACGGGTCACATTAGCTGGGAGGTACTAACTTCATTATTTGATCTAATGTTAATCTGAATACTTTTTAATGCGATGATGAATCATCGACCGAAATGTGGCCGCAAGATGAAAGCAGCTGAGTAACACTGCTGTATATCATAAATTCTTCACACTAGTCGACATTGATGGGTCTTCCATAAACTATAAAGCATGTACACCACTGCAGCACACTTCCTGAAGGGCATCAATTTTATTCTTGAAACTTTAAAGACGAGGCCCTGTGCTACGAGCTGATTAACGGCTAAGATCTGCTTTGTGGTGCAGCTTCAACTAAGTGAGCCACTGCATAGCTGGGCGGCTGGCTGCTACCGTCTTAACCATCATCTTCAAATGTGCTATGATCTTGCTCTCTCAGTGTTGGTCTTCCAGTTGCTACCAAGTTACAGATCCTCACAGGGGATATAATTAGCTGGCTATACTGTCATCTGAGCCAGCAACCAACCATCCAACCATACCCTGGCAGAGTAAAGTTTCTCCTCCACTCCACAGACTGCTGTGGATTCAGATTAACTGCTGATTGTGCCACTGCTTCCCTTTGAAGTCCATTGTGATGCTCATTTAATTTTAATGTCCCTAGAGTGTGCTGTTCGTGTGAAAACTGAAGCAAATTGGACAGAGAGGAGAAATGTGAATATACTTCATGGCATTGATCACAATCATTTTTACTCTAAAAAGTAATGTACTCTGCCACGGCCTGATGAAGGTCAGAGTGTATGAGCTCATTCTATCAGCCTTTTATCACAATGTAGTGAGCATCTTGGCATGCGCTGCAATGTCTCGCAGAGCAAGTTTGAAACTGTAGCACAGGCATTATCTGCTCACTGACATCTTGGAATATTTTTTTTTTAGCCCCCTCTTTTTGTTTTTATGAAACACATCCATTTTCCAGCTGGCAGTAGAACATAGGATAGATTTAGTTATTTTGTTTAGAGTTTTGTATGCCCAAAACTTAATACGTTTGGGAACAAAGAAATTCTAGTTACATAGACAATTTGGCCAACGCCAACAATTATTTATTTATTTATTTATGATGAGAACAAAACACAAGATCGAGTGTAAACCATGAAGAGCTTTGTATATTTGTATTTGTGTGTATGCATGTGTTTGTTCATGCATAAGGAAGCGATGTCTGGGGGCCAGTAGTACAACGAACATACATGTTTGGTTGTGAGTGACATGAAAAATGGATGCAAACCTGTACACACCCCCCTCTGTTTATCAGTCACTGTCGCTCCCAAATGAAGCGATGAGGATGGCGGAAATCTTGCTCTGACTCTTCGTAACCACAACATCCTGTTTGAGCCATTTGGCTGTACCCAACCGCTATCGTTCTGCCTACCTACTTTCTTGTTTCAAAGCTTTTTAATGTTCTGAACTACAATACTTATATGTTCATGCATGCAAGTGTCTTGGAGTAAGCAAAATTGTAGCTTTTCCTACATGGAATAATGCAGCTTCTTTGGTTAAAAAGAGGGAAACGATCTGAGTCTGTATTGTTAGTTTTTACCTTCATATAGGGACTCGTGACATACATTTTGGGCTTCAGTTTAGTTCTCACTTTCTGTTTTGGCTCAAGTTATTTTGGAGTTTTCTGCTTCAATCTGACACCCACACACTGTTTTTTTTTTTCTGGCAAGTATACCTTTAAAATCATTTTTTTCTTCCAAGGAAGCACATTGCTTCATTTTGGTTGGAGGAGCTTCAACATCGATGCTTGCCATGTATTATGCCTGCAGTGATGGACCTGATTGCCATATACCGAACTTTTGTATTAATGTTGACCAAATCTAAACAAAAAACATGAAGTAAACCCCCTCATTCAGTTACGTTTCCCATATACTCTGAACCTGAATGATCATTAAACCATGACTTATTTACATATCACCACATATGTGACTCAAACATCATTTTCTCATCTTATGCAAAAAATGGTTGAACAGATGGTCCGTGAAATACAAACTTTGACTTTTTGATAGAACCACCAATAGATTAGTTGATGTGGAGGACACAATGGCTTTTGGTAAGTATAGTCTGGCCATTGAAAAGAGACTCAGTGTGTGGTTCTTCAGCTTGGAGGTTTTGTCTGAACTGGGATTTTGGTTTTGTTAGCTCTCTCTGTCATAGAAATTGTAAAATTCAGATGTGAACCAATGTTGAAAATATATTATAAGATTTGATATACGTAAATAACCATTATCTGTTTATAATCATTGAACTGGCTGTTATTCTGTTCATGAATTTGAATATTTTTCATTTAATTTACTTAATCTTTCCTTTACAGTGATTTCATTGAGGGCCTTTAGTTGAGTTGTTTTATTATTATTAATTTAGATCCCCATTCTTCCTGGGGTCCAACAGTTATATAAGACATAAAAGAAATAAAATACAGTATTTTAAAGCAAAAACAATTCTAGATCCATTGTCACCAATAACAAATATAGCATAAACAGATGTGGAGGTTCAGATTGTTTTCATCAGACTCAATTTAAACCGAGTTTTCAATGACATCTTTTTAGGGAAAGTTAAGAAACTATTTTCCAGTACATAAGAAACTTGGAACGTGTCATACAACCTTTACTGGGACATCTCTTGAATTTTGCATCACACATAAACCAAATTCCTCATTTACAGATTAGCAAGCTCAAACAGCAAAAGAGAAAGTTGTGAATTTGATTCCTGGCAGCTTTCTGTTCACAACTTTATTTACCCTCTCCACTACTAATAATAGGTTTCAAAAACAAATATCCATCTGCTCGGAACTTGCTGTGTTTGTCATTCTTTTCTCAATTCTTTTATATTTCTTTCTTTTTCTTTGCAGTGAAACCTACGGTGATCCATACAGACATGTTTGTCAACAGCATTGGCCCAGTCAATGCCATCAATATGGTAAGTGTATCTGGAATATTAATCAGTGTGTCATCATCATTATAATCATAAACTTCAATGAGCCTGCATTTATTACTAAGAGGGGAGAATTTGGGATTATCTTGTTTCCACAATGTTTACTGGAGGAGACCTGGACTGGATTTCAACGGGTTTGAAAATCTGATTGTTGTTACAGTTTAATTGAAACCTTAGTGCTGGCTGCACTCTTTTTTTCAGTACTGTTTATTTGTTTGTTACTTTTTCAATAAGAATAAGAGTAAAATGTTATTTCTCATCCAAAGATTTTCCACAGCCTTTCATCCTACAAAGTTTCGCTTGACTTTCTGCCAATGTGTGAGCGAAAACTGCTGATCTGTGTTATATTCCAAAAACTCTTGAAGTATATTTATGTTTAAAGTTTAAATTTTAACTTTGAAAAAGAAGAATATTTGTCGATTCGTGAAGGAAGACCTCCCTCCACGTTGCCATCTGATCACTATTGGTAGTGTTAGGCAAAAAAAAAAACGTACACAACAGCATAATGCCGACGTGGCAAAAAATAAAACTGAATGCTTCTTGCAAATCTGCTTTGTTTATTTATTTATTGATATTTTGTGAATCCTTGCTGAGAACCAGCATCCATTCTTATTCTGCAGGGCATTCTTCTCCACATGGCAATGATGTTCCATTTCACTTAGTCTTAGCTAAAACACCCACTCTCTCAGTAACTGCAGTCAGAGGCATTGATGGGATCTGTTAGAAAATATGTGTTTGTGCTCGTATTAGAAAATCGACGCGCATGCTTGGCGGCTTGTGTGTTGGACGGGGGCATTATGCCGACATGAAAGGTTGACTGATGGCTTCACATTTGTATGTAGCGTCTGCGGTTTGGACAACTGCGTTCACACTGCATGACAAATGTGAGGTCGATAGCTTTCCTCGGGAGCAGAGAGTAGATGATGGTGTGTGGGTGTGCATCTACTCTAATCATGAACGCAATTTTGATTTCCTAATTATGATTTAGGGATCTCTGAGATATGGTAGCATTACAGCTTGTGAATATAAAAGAGGGGGAATGGGATGGAGCAGACTCGGAGAGAAGCGGGTCAATGTTTGATGGATAAAAAGAATCTTTAATTGATGCATAGATGTTTATTCTGCTCAGAGGGGGCCACATAAAGATCCTGGTATCCGGGCATTCTGTCATCACTGGATTTATACTGTCTGTCTGTCCCTTGTGAAAGAAAAAGATGGGAATTTCGCCTGGTGAAAATATTTTTCAAATCTTGTTTGGAACTCTTTGGCATAGATTTAGACTATTGTTGGGCTAAGCTTTGTCAGGAATTTAATGCCTATATGCCCTCTTGCACACAAATCCCCATATTTTCTCTCTCTCTCTCTCTCTCTCTCTCTCCCCTGCTGTATTTCCCTTTGAACCTCAGGGCTCAACCAGTCCAAATAACAAAATAAATAACAAAGCTCCCTCTGTTTCACTGCCACCCCTTTCCCTCTCTTATTAGACCACATCTCACATTTTTTTTCCTCAGCTCTCCAACTCTGCCTGTGCCTCCATCTCCCTCGGGCCTAGTGTGTATGTTCTAACTCCGCTTTCACAAGGGCTGAATAGGAGACAACGCTCAGGACAAATTGCTGCCAAAGCAGCAGGTTATGAAGTTGGGTAATGCTTCAGTCAAACAATGAGAGATATTAATTGCCCCATTGAACATTTAATTTTCAGGTTCAGGGCGTCAAGATGGTCTTTTATAACAGTGGTTATCCGGGGACAAAAAGGCTTCTCAGCCTGAAAAGACACCATCTTGTCTAAATAAAAGGTGCTTGCAAATGTGTTCCAGCATTGTTCCCACTGGCATAGGAAAGTTCCTTTCAGACAGAAAGCTGAGGAGTGCTTTTTTAGCACATGTTTTGATTTTGTTGTAGTGCATCTCTTAGCTAAAAGCATATATTTCTGACAGGGCTGGAGGCTTGCAGTATAGTTACAAAGGTTATGCCTGACAAAGACATATCTAGTGTGATACTGGAAAGATTAACCTTTTAAACTTTACTTTAACATGGATTTTAAAGTAAAACTTGTGTTTCATGTTGTCAGGAATACACCATCGACATCTTTTTTGCTCAGACCTGGTACGACAGGAGGTTAAAGTTCAACAGCACAATGAAAGTTCTTCGCCTCAACAGCAACATGGTTGGGAAGATCTGGATCCCAGACACCTTCTTCCGCAATTCAAAGAAAGCAGATGCCCACTGGATCACCACGCCCAATCGCATGCTTAGGATCTGGAATGATGGAAGAATACTTTACACCCTCAGGTAAGACATCAGGATTTCTTTAGGTGATATTAACAATACTAACTCATTCATCCCTCATTCATCTATAACCTACAGCTTGTTTAAAAGATCTACACTGATTAAAGCAGGAAATGCTAATCAGATAAAA
>JAOXYM010000016.1:16206626-16223979 GCA_028567055.1 Leptatherina wallacei | reverse complement strand
AAAAAAAAAAAACGTCTGTGAAGAGGGAAAAAATAACTAAATAGTTCTTAAATATAGTGTTGGAGTTAAAAAAAATGATATGGTATGTCTCTTTTCTAAAAGTCTATATGATCTTAAATACATTTGTTATTGATTTAACCTGGCTTTTCACTGTTTTGAGTGGATTTACACAGTATGGGTCAAAATGACCCGCAACATAATCAATGTGATTTTTTTCCAACATAATACAAGGGTTAATATGCATGCTAGATAACTGCTATGAGGCGTGCTGAACGTATCAATACAAGACTTTAAAATGCTTCATATCCTGAGTATACCCAAACAAGAATCAGTGCTATATTTTTGGGCAATACAGCAATAGAATTAATTAGATTTCAAAGCTTTGAACCAGGTTTTCAAAAGTCTTTTCTGTAATAGCACAAAGCCATTAGGTAATTAAATGGGGACTGATTGTCTGAAACAATGTTTATCTGAGCTTATCGATCCTATTTCAGTTTAACTAACAATGCTGAGGCAGTGCATTGTAACAATTTTTTTTTCCATTTTCTTTAACAATATATTAACATTTCTTAAAGCACACATTACAGCTAGATGTGATAAATTGTGAAGCTTGGGCTAAGTTTGAGCTCTTGTGGTCAAAATTATCGATTGGGGGGAAAAACAATGGAGACGAGTGCGTTGCATAAGTTTAAGCAAGCCGGGTTTCAGGCTTTGACTAGATAATCTATAACACTTCAAAGTGAGTCGTTTTATAGGTCAGTTGATGCAAATTTCAAAGCTTTATATAAATTTATATACATATTTATATACATCCCTTTCCATGACAATCAGCTTCTTTTGGCTCCTTTCAGCAGTTGTTTAACGTTCTGGAATTTATAATCATTCAAGATTAAAAAGCAGGAATAAAAATTCAGCAAGGCATTTTCAGGTTTCTGTTTTTCTTTAATAAATTGTTCATTAGCTTAATAAATATTGGTTAACAGAAATTACGGGGGTTTGTCTGACATTATGGAGAGAAAAGCTAATTTGGCTGTTTTAGATTTATCATGTTATATGTTTTTAATCAACATGAATTTGGCAAAAAAAAACAAAAAAAAAAACAACCTGAGATTCTGCTTTCAACATCACAGAGGTTTGGGGCATGACATTTTATCAGTAATGTTTTTTTTTTACTAGTGTTTTAGCAAGTGCTACACTGGAACATTTTACTGGTGGAAAGAAGAACAAAAACTCAACTCTTTCCCATGACTTTCACAGATCAATGACCTAGATGAAATAAAACATCCGCTGACAGATCTTTGAAAAGATGCCTTTTGAGAATCAGATGTCTCACTTACTTTAACCCTTTGTGGTCCTGCTCTACCATTTGGTAGAGCAAACTTTTCAGTAATTATCATGAATCTTAGTAAAAAATTGACAAAATAAACCTTTCTGAACCATCTCTGCCAATTGGTTTGGTTATATAATACCAAAAGAAAGTGTTTATTATCCCGTTGCTATTTCAAATTTGATTATTTCACTGTCATTACTTTATTATTAACTTTCATCTCAACTATTTGCTAAAAAACATTTATTCATATTTTTCCTGTTCAAAATAAACTAAACTAAAAGGAAAGAAGCATTTCTCTCTTGCTTTTTTCTTAGTGTGAAAGTTAAAGGGTTAAAGTGTGCTTTTATTAAGCAATTCTGACTAGATAATCCCAAACTTATGAAGCGACTGCAAATGTTGATCAGTTTCTCCAAGGAAACTCGGTTATTCATTTCTTCTTAAAATGTGATTTAAAATCAAAATATCTCCTCAGTTTTTGCTTTTCTTTTCTATTTGTCTCTGTCCTTAACATGCCTGAAAATGTGTGTCTCACACACAGTTTCATTTACTGATAATGCAGCAGGGAGGAAAAATATATAATAAATCATACAAATGTAAGCAGAAGAAGGTTAAAAACGTTAAAAAGCTGAATTCAGTGTACAAGCTGTTGGCGTAGGAAACAAGGTCAGCAACATTATTAAAGTTCAGTTAATTGCTTGAAGTGAAGGCTGTCTTTGTTTTGTCCTGAAAAGGGGCGTCACATGACAGCGGCATGATGGATCAGTGAACAATACATACGATGTCAGTTTTTTAACCTGCTTAGACAAAAATTCCATCCCTCAGTTTTTAAAAATTCTCCACATTATCTGTTGAGAAGCTGTAACATCAACATGATCCCCATGTCACCATAGTAAAGAATCCTTAAAATCCAAATCCAGATGGTGACCCACATCACCCCCAAAATGTAGTCACTTGTTCCTTTATTCCATTTCTGACATTTCCTGAAAATTCAATCTAAATCTGTCCATAACTCTTTCAGTTATGTTGTAAAGAGACAGACAGACGGACAAACTATGCCGCTGAAAAAATTATTCTAAAAAAATAAACAGAAGCAGAAGAATGAAGAGTAGACATCCTTGACAGGATGTAACTACAGGACGGCCTGTTGCTGTATTTCATAATGTTTTGGACATGGCTGCACTGAATGCATGTGTCCTCTACTGGAGCTGCATCCATGCCAGAACGACCCGCTGTGTGTTCATTACTGAGTTCATCATGTGGGATACAAAAAGACAATATCAGCTGACATCCAGGGCTGTTTTTAAAAAAGATTGTAATGGTGGAAAAACTTGGCCTCTGTAAATTTGCCATTTATATTTTTTTTAATGCTGCATCGTCAGAGTGTTAAAACAATCCCCTCTGGTGGTTCTTCAGGGTATTGGAATGTTGGCAGTTCCAGTGAATCCAGACGGTGATCTGGATGACCCCCATAATTTAATTAGTTGCTCCTTGTACTATTTCGGTGATTTCCTGAAAATTTTGTCAAAATCCGTCCTTTACTTGTTGAGTTGTGTTGCTGACAAACAGACAGACAAACGTACGCCGACGAAAAAATAACCACTGCGCCTTGGCAGTAAAACTTGCACCCCAGACCCAACCCACCTCTCCTCTCTAACCCAACGCACTTCTCCAAGCCTGTACCCCCACCTGCCCCACCCAACCCTGAAATAACAAATATTAGTGTTGATGTAGTATAAATATTTTAATAGAAAACTCAAATTTGTCAAAATTTTTATTGTATATTAGAAAAAAACGATTGTGGTCAGACACACGTTTTCATGCAGGGTTCCTCAGGAACCAGGTGTAAAATATATAAGCAAAAAAAAATGGAAGTTGTTGAATTAGTCTACTCGTACATCAGATTGATATTTATGTGCAGAGAACTGTCAGTAGAGCCCATTTTGTCTTGAAATTTAAATCACCTCTCCATCCATCCATCCATGATTGATGGATTTTAGATCTTTTTCACACATGTACAAATCTAAATTAAACCGATCGCTTCTGTCTTTTTGTCATGTGTGATTATCCATCACTGCTGCTGCATCCCATTCTCTCATGTCCTCCTCTCGCTTTCACTGTTCACAGATTACTGGAGTTCATTTTGAATTGCAGCTTATCGGTTTGCTTGAAAGAGGCACAAATGGGACAAATAAGTCAAATCACTGGTGTCATTGCTGTAGAGTGAGGATTAGTCCTGTCACCTGGCCAAATGATTATAGCAGCAGACAAGGCTAGGACAAAAAAGAGGGGATATATTAAACATGGGGATGGAGGAGCACAGTGGTTTAATTTTAGAACTTAAAGCTCATGTAATGGCTGTGAAACGCTTCTTTTCTTAGTTTGTGAATAAGAAATAATGAAGCATCTTCAAGCTGGAACAGAAATAAAGGGGAGCATAAGAGAGTAGGGGATTGTGAATGTCTTGCTCTTTCCTAAAAAAAAAAATACTACATTTTGAAGCTTATGACACAAGCAAGTGTCCCTGTAATTGTTTGGTAATTACTTTGTGTTGGCTTGATTAATTATAAATAAGTTAGTTAACATAGACCAATAAAGCACAATTAATTCATAATGTAGCAGCTGCATTGTTTTCCAGCTTGAGGCCTCATCTTAAAGATGGCCCTCATATTTAAATCTAGCCTTAATACCTCTAATATTTCAGAAGAGCGTGCTTGTTGTACAATCTTTACCAGCTCTACTCTCAATAATGGCATAGCTGTTGGTGTTTCTCAGAGATGGATAATAATCTGTCCCTGTCACAGAAAACACAATGTTAACAACAAGGCAAGCACACTCCATAGACTCTTGTTCTGTGTTCAATCATGCTGCTGTGTTGCCACAGTTACTCACTGTGACAGCGCTGCTCCTCTTTTTTTCCTGTGACGTCATCTTGCCAACCACCATTTGGTAGCAGTAGCTGCTGCAGCCTGTGGAGGCAACATAGAAAGCAATGGTGACTGGTTAATCACTGGCACACAGCCTGTAGCCATGTCACTGAAAGTGGTGAGCTACATTCCTTTGGTATTGTTGACCCTGGAAACCAGTCTTTAGCGAACCTCCTTGTTTTTGTCACACACATGCACGATAGCAGTCGCTGTCACCTCTCATACACATGACCCTAGACAGGAGGGGGAGCTTAGCAAGAGAGCCTGTCAGCAGCTCTGCAATGTGCCTAGCTTGTCTCCCTGCATCAGATGGCCAGCATGTGCCTCAGGTCTCCCCTGCCCATCCATATCCACAGTAATTTCCAGCCTGGCTGCCAGCAGAATGATACTTTCATATGACAGCTTCTATTCTCCCGGTCAGCATTCACGAATTTCCATGTTTCACTGTCATGAACTCCTGTGTGGCTACTCGGGCTTTTTGTACAGCCAAACTGAGATCAACAGCCCTTCTCATAGTTTCAGCACTCATACTGCCATGAAGATCACCATATTCTGATCATTACAATGAAAAATACATTCTTGGAAGTTTTTTCTCTTTTCTTTCCTTCCACTGTGAGGGTCTAGTTTTGTTGAAAAACGCTGCGACTGTAGCTATAAACAGTATAAGGCAACGCTGTTCTGACGAATGATCATGTCTGCCGAGTTTTATTGCTTTCAGTAGATTACATCAACTCATAGTAAATTGTTTTAGCCAGGAAAATGTGTGATACTAATAAAAATACTTCAAACCATATCTTAATACAAACAAAGGTTTTGAGTTGTCGTTGGAGGAGTTGATTTTTCATGCAGCAGCTATCAGCATCCTTCCTTCATGAATATAAACAGGACTGGGCCGGATTGATAGCTGTGTAATTATGGAAATAAATGAGTTTGATAAGACTGACAAAATTGGAACTTTTTTTGTGATTTTTATCACAACACAGGCAAAGAAAAAGAGTCATATCGCTTTGCTCTAGAAATTCATGTGTTCTAGTTACTAGAAAATTAGCACAGGATGTTGAGTAAGTTATTACAATGGAACAAGGTCTGAATCTACCTGCAGACTGGACTTTTTTGTCTCACTCCTTCAGCCAAAGAGAAGTGAATAGTGACGCCTGCAGGTTAAACAACATATAGAAATTGCCCAAATGTAAACGTAGTAAAATGTGAATTTGAAGCAATGTGACATTTTTTGTTCTTTTGGCATTTGTTTTGTCTGTTTCTTTTTGTCCATGTGGGTTTTTTTTCTTGTGTTTCCCCCACCCTTATAATTGTTTGTGTTCCCATGTTTTCTCCTCTCCTCAAGTCTTAGTCTTTCCCACCTGTGATGAAAGTGGAGGAGGTGAGGAGGACACAAGGTAAAGGTATTTAACAGAAAGATACGTCTTTGCCCCGGAGCCTTCATGTTAAACTGAGGTCAATTAAACATGACATGTGGTACAGGTGAATCATCAGCCTCTTGTTTTGTTACAGCTTACCGACGTGTGTCACGATCGCCATCAGATGAGCCTTAACAGTGCTCCTGACAACATAGTTATTCACTCTGTATTCAGTTTATGATGATAAACAATGTGTCATTCCACTATGGTGTACCTGTACATATTTGCTTTTAGTTCTTCTTGTAAGCCTCCCTATGTCCTCGCTCCATCAGATGTGTTGTAGGGATTGAAATATCCTTCAAGAAGATTTGCCGAATTCAGAAAGAGAAATGACAAGAGCCTCCTGTCTATTTTTAGTCAAGTCCTTCCCCTTGACAGTTGTCTGGTTGTCTGTTTCAGGCAGTTCCTTCGTCTGTATTTGTTCCTGCTTTTGATTCCTTTCTGTTTTTATTTGTTTTGTTTTGTTTTTTTCATTTTCATTTGTTAACGCTGAAAAATCTTTCATTAGACTTTATTTTGACATTACTTACATTGCTCCTGGAATCTCGGGTAATGAAAAATTATTCATTTTCTATTTGGAAGACTGAGGGATAGTTTGCAGACCTCTTGCCTATAATGGCAGATAAAGTGATAATCTGTGTTGGAGATGGTGACACCGCGACAACTTTATGAACTGCTTCAGGGGGGGAAAATATTCATTTTTAAAGAGACTATGTATAGGATTCTAAAATATCTGACTGGTGACTTCTAGCGTTGGTAATGCATACTAACACGCTGCTTTAACCACTACCATCCCACACATACCCCTGCTGTACTCTTTGCTCTCTAAACTCATCTCCACGTAAAACAAATCTGTGTAATTTGAAGTGTTCACACACCCCACTAATTGTGTTGGGACTGTTTATCTGGAGCACTAAACAATTTGTTCTCTGAATAGCCATATTGTGAAATCCCTACCAAACATTTAAGCCAGCAAAGGAAACCATTTTGTTTTGGGAGGGATCAGGAAGCCATTAACAGACTGATGCATTACTACTTGGCTGTAATGGCAGGCGATCCCATATCGATACATTATCCTGACAGGAAGGAGCGCATCGATCCATGCGTTCCCTCAAAGTGTCTTCTTGGCAAATGCCGTTGCCCACAGTGAAACTGGCAAATGGATGAAGGGAGACGTAGGCAGGAGAGTCTTACACGAACCGACATCACCCCTGTGGTGGAAAGTCCATTATCATTACGAGATGGAGGAAATGTGAAGGAGGCTTTGTGCTGCTGACCAAGCTGGAATAAGTGTATTCACATGCAGTTTCTCAGCTGCCAGGGGTCTCAGTTTTGGGCCATGGCTAATGTTATGTTAATAAAAACCAAATAGTGGGCTGCAGGACCCTTGAGAGGAGACTTCATGTGTTTGCTTGACTCCTACACACCAAGCCAGTGCGCTGTAATATCCCATACACCTGCCGGCATCAGCAGAAATCACACATGGTGATATGAACGGTTATGGTGGGGCTGAGGCTTATTACACTTGGTCTGTTTAATGAAACTATCAGTGGCTAATGGAAGGGGTGCATGCTAGAAGGAGTAACAAAGTCTCAGTCCCTGCACATTCACTATGAGAACTGCCTTCCACAGAGCATTCAAGGTTAGAGACATAACGAACACTGACAGTGTCCTCCTCTTTCTATCTGTCTCTCATTAGCACACAAATGCACAGATGTTGGCTGTTTTTCAGTAGGCACCGCATGCTCTTTCCCATGAGGAAAATTATTAGCCAGCTGCTCATTCCCCAGCTGCAGAGACTATTCTGAGTGTTTTGGGTGCCTAAATACACATGCACATTCACACAGACCCACGGACGTACATCATAGAGAAGGTACGTTTGTGCCCTCAAGGTTACGAGCCGTAGTGAGAGGCCAGGGGAGGTTTCTGACACTGTTAATTGTTTGATGTTAATCAATTAGTAGACGTCTGACCGAGCTGGAGGCCATCAGTGAACTGTCATTAAGCGCACTGACACAGACAGGTACACTGGTAGGCAGCTAAAGAGGACAGAACTATTGGCAAGCGCAGTTACTTTGTCAAGGCGTTAGGAGACCCATGGTGTGTGTGACTGTTACTCTCTTTGGTTCATTTCACTCTTCTTAGAATGGTGTGAAAATGAAATGTCAGAGTGTGAGAGGGTGTATGCACGTATGCATTTACGAAAGTCTGCCTGTTTGGCATTCATGCTTAGCATGCATTTTAAACAGGCAGGGCAGTTGATCCATATTGCCAGGGTCAAGTCTTCCTGGGCTCAGCTAACCTCAACCTCTTAACACCCAGCATCTGCTCAGGTCAGCCAGCCCGTGCAGGGATGGCTCATCATCAGCTGGCTGCTGGTGTTCATGTTCCAGCTAACTACTGGCAGGAGACAAGGGTTTGTGTGCTTATCCAAGCAAGTTCAGCTGCAGCTCACTGAATCACTCACTTTCATTTTAGATCTCAGGTTGCCTTGGGCCACTATGCAGTAAGGATTTTGGTTACATAATATTATGTACAGAACACTTAACAGTTTGTTTAATCTCTGCTTGGTGTTTCTGTGTTGACAGCCTTCGTTGACCATGGCAGATTATCTGAAATAGCTCCATAAAATGGCTTCAGTGTGGAACTACAATCAATCCTCGAGACTAATCTCTTGGCCATTTCTGTTCTTTTTACACCACAACATAATACAGTAAATGTGCAGCCACGTGTGTGCTTCACATCCCTGCTGTCCACAATGCCCTCACTTGTACTTTCTTCCCTTTTTTTTATCTCTGTCCAGGTGACTATGTGGTGCTGACCGTCTTCTTTGATCTGAGCAGGAGGATGGGCTACTTCACTATCCAGACTTACATCCCATGCACACTAATTGTTGTCCTCTCGTGGGTCTCTTTCTGGATCAACAAGGATGCAGTACCTGCTAGGACTTCATTAGGTATTAATAATCCACCACAAATGCTTAGTAGTACACACTGATATCAACTAAAATATTCTAAGCTTTAGATATTTCTGTTGAAATTCACCAAGCTCTTTGTTTTAGTTCATCTCCGTGATCAGTTCACCCATCCCCTACGCACACACTGCAGTTTTAAGCTTCGTTAAGGCTGTGCTGACCTAAATTACTCCCTGAAATAAAAAACATCAAGAACCCTGTGTTGCCGTTTGCCATCTCATATTATAAAGCAGGCTGCTTAAGATTCCCCATTCCTGCTGTTCTCTCCTTTACTTTCGTCTACTTCAAAAATTCTTTCTCCTCCTCCTTTTCCCTTCTGAGACAGGGCAGCTGCTTAGGAATCTAGTGCATCTTGAGTAGATGAGCCCATCCTGGCGCATATGTTTGCACGCACGCCTTAATGAGGCATTAATTATGCAATACAGCAGGGAAGGTACCGAGATGCTGCTTCAGCACAATAATAATGCAGGTGGCCTCTTCACAGAATGCAAAAAAGGGACAGGGGATGGGGGAAAAAAGGGCAAAAATGAGAATTTCAGGGAAATTTGTCAGCTTTTGAACTTGCCCTTGACATCTTTTAGAACTTCTCTTGTGATTTAGCTGCATACACATTCCTTAGTCAGCTCTCCTTTTAGCTCCTTAAGGGTCTAAAGCCTGACCTCAAGTCCACATGTTGTTATTATTAGAGAGAATAACTGAATGTAAAGCAATCCCTGCAAGTAGTAACCCTCATCCTACCTTTCTCGTATCATTACATTGTCTTGCATTAATCTCTCTAAAAATAGGTTGTTTTCTTCCGTCTCTGCAGCTCCAGACATGATTTGCAGTTGCAGTAATAACACTATTAATTCCCCGTTAAAATTGTGCCAAGAGTCAAATGTCTTAATTTCCTCTTTGAAAGATGATGCAGGAGGTACATGCAGCCTAGTGGTTTGGCAGCGGATTATTACAGATGACATAATTCTTAATCCGTCAATGCCATCCAGAAATATATCAATTCACGCAAAGTATTACGGTCTTAATCTTGACACAGACTGATATCTTTCAGTTTTCACATGAATCACTTTCAGCATACAAAGGAAGCCCCCCCCCCCACCCGCACATATGGTGTGTTTAAAGGAAAGAGGCGGACTTGCTTGTTTGTTGGTGCTTTGGAGGTTGTAATGCTGCTGTCGGTGATCTGCTGTATCTGTGTACTTACGCATTTACTTGTCATGTGCCGCCCCTCTGCTTCCGGCGACATCATCGTTACAGACAAGCGGAATGAGTAAAATGGTTACAAAAGAGGGATACCAGATGGTTGATACAGAAAAGCAGTATGTCAGTGTTGTGGTCAATGGTTGTTGAACTGTAAAGTATGTGAATCAAGGGGACAGTGAAACAGCTGCTCATCGTCCTCTCATGACCATCCATCGGTTAAGAGCTCACAAGAGTTTCTGTGCACTGTATTAGTCATTTATGAATATAAACAGCATCTTTTTTATCTATTTACAGTCGTCCTCAAAATTATTCATACCCTTTCATTAAAGAAAAAACTAAATTCACAATATTCACTCAAATAACTGGAGACTGAAAAAGGTAATAATAAATAAAAATGTGCAAAAGTATTATTTTGTGAAATAAGACGTTGTTTTCAATATAACTGAGTTGAAAAAAACGATAAAAAACAAACAAACAAAAGAGTCCTGGACCAATGAAAGCACTTTGTTGATGAGCAGAAGTTTGATTGAGTATTTAATTATATTTTATTTTCAAAATCATTTAAAATCATTTAGCATTTTTGATGCCATATTTTTTCAATTTTTTTCAGCTATTAACCTTTAACATTCTCAATTTATATTCTGCCAAACTTTATCCGATGTCAAACTTCTGCCAAAAGATAAAAACAATACTTTTGTTTAAAGATTTAAAAATGGGTCTGAAACAATGAATGAATTAAACTAAAATTCAGTTTTTTTCATACAGACTTATTCATGTCCAATGATTATTTATTTTCACTTAAACAATGTGTTTCTATTGTTAAGAGATTTTAAGTAAAAAGGCAAAAAGGCTTAGTGTTAACAGGAGTATATTAATTAGAATATAGAAAATATACGAATTATTAATTTAAACAAAAGAATCTAGGTCACATTATTTGAAAATAATCGAAAACTCGACACTTATGTTGAAACTGAACTTGAACTTGAGTGAATTTCTACTTTTTTTTCAACTCTGACACTATTTTGGGGATGTGCTAATAATGATGTGCAATCTTTTTTATTACTTCTTCTTTCTATATAGAACCTCAATCATTGTTATCATCCTGTTCAATTCTGTGACAAATTTCACAACACAGCATGTACTGAAATACATTTTGGTCCCCACTTTGATCCTCTGTAATAGAGAAGACTGCAGTGTGAGAAAAGGTCAGAACTTTCCCGTCCAATATATAACAACAGAAAGCTTTTTCAGAAGTAATAAAAGTTCAGAATGTTCCTTTGATATAGACCATGGAGGTCCAAGTAAAGGCTTTTTGACCTAATTTCACAGAAATCTAATTTTGTCCTATTTTCTCCTGTTTCTGTACCAGGCATCACAACTGTGCTGACCATGACCACACTGAGTACCATTGCCAGAAAATCTCTTCCAAAAGTATCATATGTGACCGCCATGGACCTGTTTGTGTCGGTCTGCTTCATCTTCGTCTTTGCAGCGCTTATAGAGTATGGCACGCTGCACTATTTTGTCAGCAACAGGAAGCCGAGTGCCAAAAAGGACAAGAAAAAGAAGAATCCGGTGAGCTTTATTCATTTTTTCTCATAACTAATAAGGTTTTGTTTTTTCGGAATTTTGGCTTGAGCTTTTTTATTTTGTCAGAGAGGGGTTACGTAGCTTAAAACTCGAGTGACTAAGTGAGAATTAGTCCAAAAACAAATGTAGAGGATTATATAATCCCATCAGTTTTCAGGTAAACTCCTGTATACAAATACTCCGTCCTTCCCAGTGTGTTAAAGCAACGGATGAAATTAGCTTTTCAAAAAAATGAAAAGCTAAACACTGCCCGGTATCCCTAATGAGCCATCTTCCCAGGGGTCGACACCTGAAAATTACTCAATGACTAACATGCAGCTCCAAGCGTATTATAATCCATAACGCATCTGTTACAGTTGTATTTTAGACCAGGGTCACGTGACAGAGAAGTTGTACTCATATGAGCCCTAAATCCCTCAAAAGATCATGGCAGCTTGGTTTAAGGGTCATGAGCTTTCGGCAAATATCCAAATACTTACTGTATACCCTCCACAGAAACGCTACTGCTACTATCCGAACAGCTAGTTTACCTATTCTTCTAGAAATTATTTGTTTATAGAAAAGTAAGTGTTGATATAATTTATATTTTCTTGGTGGAAACAGTTTAGTCAGTTACAGAAATGTTCAAAAGGGGATGAAGTGTAGGGAAGTGATTTCTTCATATCCTGTATCCAGGTGAAGTTGTTGACCTGGAACTTGGTGGAGAAAGTGGGGCAAGCTAGCTTAAGCAGGTTATATATATATATATATATATATACGGTCTAACTGTCATGTGGATGAATAAATAATAAAATGGAGGGTGAAATGCCAGTTTGCCATTTCAGTGGGGCTTTTCTGCATGGTTTGCCCAAATATAGAAAGGGTAAAGTATGTATTTGGAATAAGGATTAGGACTATGGTTGAAGGTGATGTAAATATTCATTTCATCTTAGTTTATAAGTGTATTCTTATTTCTTTAACAATACTGTTGTTAGTTGCTACATCATTAGCTATGCATAATAAAGTGAGACATGTTAACTGAAGCTGTGTGATATATTAAAAATGTAAAGATCTCACTTTCAAAAGGGGAATCTGAATTCAGAGTTGGATGCTCTGAACTTAATTTTTCCAGTTTTGCAGTAATGTTTTTCCCGAGGTGATGCTGATGTAAGAAGTATGTGAGATACACATATCCCAACATGCATCTCCCCCTGTGTGTGTTTGTAACATGTTTGTCTCTCTGCAGTGTATTTCTATTTTCCATTTAACTTTTAACTACTGTAGTTGTAATTCTCACACATTATCTTCGTGTCGCTGTTTATTTTTCTGGCAGTTGAGTTTAACGTTCTCTGTTTACATCTATTCTTTGTTTTGTTTTGTTGTTGTCTGTTTTGTTACTCTCTTTCAATTCCACATTTTCTTTTTCTCCTGTTTGGACAAAAGCTCCTCCGGCTCTTTTCCTCAAAGGTATATTGCCTGTGTCTGACTGCATGTGTCTGCTGCATTTTGGCTCTGTGAGCCCCCCCCCCCAGCACCTCACTGCTTTTCTCTCTGCTCAACAGCAGATACGCCTCTCTGTATTACCTCTTTATCTACCTGCATTCTTACTGTACTCCTCCTCAGTTACTAAATGGGTATCAGAGATTACATTAAGAGGGGCACTCTGCAGTGCACAGTGCGGAGGCAGCCAGCCAGACATACTTATGCAGTTTTTAAAATTCTAATAAGCGTCCCACACATCCCATGTCCAGGAGAATGTTAGAGTCCAGGCCCGGTGTGGACTCATTCTGGCTCCCTCTGTCCTGTTTCACTCTCGTTGTTGTTACCACAGTGAACAAGCAGCCGCTACAACAGCTTCCTCCTCTTTTCCTTTTCCTGTCAGTAAATCTATACCTGTGTGTTTGTTGGGCTTCTCAACCTGACGCTTCCTACAGTCAGCAGAGCCTTAACAGGCTGAAACAGACAACCCACACATCTAATTAGATTTGGAGGTCTTTCAGACGATTAAGACATAGTAATCTGTAGACGGTGAAAAAGCATCCAGAGTGGGTGAAAGCTAGCTAAAATCTAAATTTAACCTGACACACACTCTGCTGTTTCACATGAGGATCAACATCAGTGTTTTACACAGAGAAGACTAAATTTGATTCTAAATATACTGATTTAATTTCCCCTGCAGTATGGAAATGTGCTGACTTTAGATATTCAGCTTAAAGCCTCAGAAAACAGAAATCTCCAACTGATGACCCTGAAGTAATCCTCATTTTGTCTCTTCTGAGCGGTTGTCAACTTTCAGCCAGTTAAAGCTGCAAATGCCACTGTGCTGGTATTTTGTTTTTATTTATTTGCGTTCTGCTAACACCAACTCAGCATAGCCCAGCTTGACCAGGCCATGCGGTGGGATGCTGTCAATGCTCCTCCTGCTTAAGCTTCCACTGTGCTTCCTTCAGTGCAACCCGATTCCCCTTTGAGAACCGAGGCATAACCTGTTCTGCTAATCCCCTCATTAACTTCACATATGGTCCGTTAATAAGGACAAAAATGCCCAAACTAACCCATATGTTGTTTTGTTGTGGTTATGTATCGTTTTCAAAGGGACAGCAGGTTTGTGCACTAGTGCTGGGTAAGATGAGAAGTTGTAGGGTATTAGTATTATGTCGAACAGCAGTTTAAGCTTGTTTGAGGATGCATGCTTCCAGTAGATCATGACATGCTTCAAATTAAACTGCAATGACCTACTTTTTTTATTTTTTAAACATTATTATTTTTATTATAATTTTGCTTTGCAGCAAGCATGCCTTTTGTAAATAAAGCAACGAGCTTTAAACTATTGACATGGCAGATTAACAATCCACTATTATGTTTGTTTCAGAACAAACTGACTACTAGTATCTTGTACTCACAATAAGCATAAACATATATTTTGATGCTCATTACAGTCCTAATAGTTGATAAAGACAATTAAAAAGGAAGGATTTATATGAAAACTGCGAGCACCTTCTAAAATTGGCTTTTGGAATAGGCTCCATTCATTTTTTTTTTATTTTCTAATGATGAGCTCGACAACCTAGTTTATCAGCAAGGTCAAAGAACCATCCATTTCTGCCATTAGGGCCTGAGGATCGAAGGGGGTGTTTTTAATCTGTAAAACAACCAGAATTCCAATTTGTGCAAAGGTGGCATGGCATTCAAGATAAAAAGCTGATGAAAACGGTCTATTTGAATACTAATTGTCTTCCTTTAAAATGACAGGGCCACAGAGTCACTAATGTCACCGTCCTATTTTAGGAATCTTCCCGAATGAAAGGCATGTGCCCTCCAGTGGTGAGCACAGCTTCAAAAAGAGGTTTAACCCATTTAGGGACAGAAATAGTGGGTTGGAAAAGTATTGAGCTGTGTGCTGCACATCTGCCAACATATACTCCTCCCTAAGCTTAGCTTTATGATGCATCATAAGCCGTATCTCCTAAGTGAATTTCAGAAAAATCACTTAGAAACATCCATGCCGGTCCAAATTATGACATGTTGTTGAATCAGTGGGCTTAAAGAAAAGACATTTAAAACACATCCTTCGAACAAATTATGAATTTTGTTCTATTTTATGCATTTGCACAGCATTTGTGAATGTAATGCAACAGCAGTAAAATTATCTATATAAGCCACAGAGGGGCTAAGCCCAGCACTAGTTTTATTTAGCTGCTAAATTAAGAAATATGCGCAACTGTGATAAAACTATTATGAACGTCCCAGCTGCCAACCATACCCCAGCCAAAAGGTATAATTTGTTTCATGGGTTCCAGAGGGATTTACCCTTTGTTTCTGTGAGCCTCACTAATTAAACCCACAGTTGGTGGTTATGGGTCTGCTTGTATTTCTTTACACTAAAGAGGGTCCATTGGCAAGTTTAAGGTGCAAATTACAATTGACAGACCAATTACTAAAAATGAACGGTTAGGTATAAATAGTGGCTCATATTGAGTCCACTGTAATGTCAGTGAAGGTTTCATTATGGTACTCTTGTGGCTGACTTTGTCATTTTGTCCTGTTAAAAGCAGACACCAACGGTGGACATCCGTCCACGCTCAGCCACCGCCATTCAGATGAACAACGCTACGCACATGCAGGAGCGAGACGAGGAGTATGGCTATGAGTGTCTGGACGGAAAGGACTGCACCAGCTTCTTCTGCTGTTTCGAAGACTGCCGCTCCGGAGCCTGGCGGCACGGCAGGTTGCACATCCGCGTTGCCAAGATAGACTCGTACGCACGCATCTTCTTCCCCACCGCTTTCGGTCTCTTCAACCTGGTGTACTGGGTCTCCTATCTCTATCTTTAGGCGCAGGTGTATATCCAGCCTTATCCTACAGCCCATTACCATCAACAAATGCTCTGTGCCAGCAAGTGACATTTTGAAGGAGGGGACCCACTGAAATACCCAAACTTTGATTTAATTTTCTTCTTTTTCTGTTCTTTAAATCCCTTTAAATTTTAGTTACCTTTCCAGATAACTTTAAAGAATATTGCAAATATTGTAGCATTACATTTAACAGGTGTGAGGAGGTTTATTGTGTTGTAAAAAAAAAAAAATGAATGTGTGGGAGATTAACATATTCCTTAAGTTTTGTTTGCATAATATTATGTTAATTTCTTAATCAAGAGTTTGTTCTTACATCAGTTACAGTATTTTCACAAGACAGAATGAAAACAAGTAGCAATCATATCAAATAATCAAAATCATATGAAATCATTTTGAGAATATTTTAAAAAAGAAATAACACTGAACGAAAAAGGGTTTTCAGTCGATAAATGTTTCTATTGGAATGAAGTTGTTCACATTCAGATCCGAAAACACTTTATGTGTCCTGTCGAATTAGTGACAAAGAATTAGAAGCAATTTAACTAATGAAATCATTGAACAAAATGGCTGAGTGATTAAAAACCATTTAAACTAAAGGTTAAAAAAAAACGAGTGGGCCCATATCTATCAAATCTTATTCATCCAAACTGCATTAACCAGATCTCTTTTATTAATTTTTCACGTTTTCTTTTTCCCTTCCTAAAATAAAAAGTCTAAAGCACTTTAGAGGAGCTATTTTAAACATTAATATTCATTTCAGAAACTGTCTTTTTTCTTTTCTTTCTTTTTCAATTCCTGCAGTACACATTAGAACAGTTACATGTTGCATTTTTCACGTGCGGTCAGAGTATGACGATGCTGTTTATGAGCAATGCTCAGCTGTACAGACACTGTATATATTTTATTATTACATAGTGGTTTACATTTATTGCATGCACCTTTCAGGCCAAAAAAAAAAACAACTCTATTTTATGTTCTTCTACTGTTGGCTATGGAAACAAAAACAAGAGTAAATAAAAACAAACACTGTTGATTATCATTCAGGACTTAATTTTACTTTTTCTAGGAAAACTGGAAGCATTAAGAATGGGCCCAAAATATTCTTTTAATTTGAGGAATCATCTTTGTTGACAGGTGGGAGAATGCGCCTGATAGTTAAGACCAGACAGTTGGTTTGTTTTGCTTGCAAACATCAGCTTTCAGCACAAACTGCACCTGCTTTTCACGGCTTCCTCTATTTGCCGTTAAATGCTCACATTTGCATAATAATAACTGACACTGTATTGGGGTTATGCAAGCTGCTACAAGAGAAACTGGACTGAAAAAGGTGTTCATAACAAAAAGTTTCCTTTTTTTTTTTTTTTTTTTTTTTGCCCCTATCCCAGAGTGATACCTGAAGCTGCATAACCAGCGGCTGAGTTTCACTTTCAAATTCAGGATCTGAAACTAATCGATATGTCAATGAAAATGTTTGTTAAGAAAGCTGAGGGGTATTTAGAAATATCTTTATATAAAATGTATTTATATATATATACATATATATATATATATATATATATATATATATATATATATATATATAT
>JAOXYM010000016.1:16153134-16163258 GCA_028567055.1 Leptatherina wallacei | reverse complement strand
CATCTTTCTTTTGAAAATCTCTTCTCGTGAGTCGTGCTTTTGGGTCCAGTCCTTCGTTCCACCAGTCGTGACACTTTTTTTTGTCAATATATTTGTAAAACCTGTCAGCCTAAAGAAGCATGAAAAACTGACAAAAAAGATCTGCTCAAAAGTCCACAAATGTACTTTTGCAAGGTTTCCAAGAAAGGCTTTTATTTCACAATGTTTAACATTTATAGCCAAAAAACTTCTGAAGCATCTTACAATTTGTACTGTAATCCATAAGTTGTGTGCATTGCATGTACTCTATGATTATCTGTATATTGATTAACCATTTCTGTAGTGTTTATGGGAGTGAACAGGACATGTAGTAATTGGCTGGATGTTGCTTAGCAATTTGCAACTTGAATAGCCCACATGGTTTTGTCAAACGAGCTTCTGTTTAAATCCTGACCAAGCAGAATTTCCAAATGTTTTGAACATCTTTTAGACGGCACTGACATAGGAAAGGATTGTCCAAAAGCTTTAATAGTTTGATTTATTATGGTACAGTCAGCTCTGATGCGTGTTTGAGATCATTGTCTCGATGGTTGAAATCCTATTTTTTCATCATCATTCCAACCACAATGTTTCCACTACATGATGAAAAAATGTTACCATGTACTTCTTCTTTCTTGGGGCAGCAGCCTCTCAGTTCTTGGTGATATAGATCTTTCTAAATTGTACACAGCAAGACTGCTGTTCTAACAGCATCCAGCATAAGCCAGAACAATGTCTCTATAATTCTTTGGTTATTCCTGACCTACAGCTGAGGGTGAGATGATGTTGAAATATGCAGCGTTTTTGTTTGTTTTTTAGTTTTTTTTGTAAAGGCTATTATAGATATGGGCAGCTTTTTTTTCAAATCCCTACTGAGTTCACTGAACTTTACCGCTGCGCTATGTGTTGCCAAAAAACAAATATGAATTAACGATCAAATTAATTAATTCTAAATTAATTTTTCTACTGAAAAAGTGTGTTGGAAAATTATCTTGCAATAATACAAATAAATCTTTGCAAGCCTAATATTGTCAACACATTCTTGTTTATGACAAATATCTAGTGCAACTTACCCAAACTGTTTGTAAAAGATTAGTGATTAATTATGTTTTTCATTGAGAGATGAGAGATTTAATTAACTGTGCTGTCATATGATAAAAAAACAAACAAAAACAAAACATCTTTTAAACATATGAACAAAATATAAATGTAGTGTGCGCAAAATCCCCACCCCACCTCTGCCTCTTTTCTCTGTCTGGCAAAGCAGCCATCCCATTTCAGAGTTAATTCTGTTCTTGTGTCCTTTCATCCATAATTAAAATAACAAGCAACTAATTACTTTTGAATAATGTCAGGCCAGTCAGGCGGGTTGCACAATCCCTCTCCATAATTAAAGTACACTCAACAGTTCTGGCAGGCACTGGCCTCATAGTCACATCACTTCGCACTGTTTCAGCGAACCAGTGTGCAGGACAACCCTTTGGAAAAACTTCTGAGATACTTTAGGGTCTGAATGTCAGCTAGTTTTCAAACGCTTTGAGCCCGAGGTAGTTGAAATTTGGCAATCCAACACAGCAGTTCCAAACCACCCTGAAGGCAAACAGCGTTGTTGCAGCAAGCTGAAGATTTTGCATTCTGGGTTTTCTTTTTTAACTGCACATCAGCAAATGTGGGTGAATAAGTATTGAAAGGCTGGTTGTTTGTTGCAAGCATGGCCAACAATATGAAGTTATCTGGGTTTCCACGCAAGATGGTAAGAAACATCACAGTGATAGATAATCTTTTCGAAAAAGGTAAATAAATCAGGCTTCTCTGTCTCAAAAACACATTTTCTTATTAGTCTGAGTCCTACTCAGTTTTGCAGTTTTTCCAACATACAGTACAAAGTAATGACAAGTGTAAAACCATAACTCAGAACAGACTTATGCTGTTCACATAAGCTACTACAATATTCTAGTTAGTTTAAATGCCTATATGATTTAATGCCTTACGCCGCATGCTTTAATCCTATCACTGCTAGTCCATTCTTGAAACAGATTACCCCACTTTCACTACCTTCCAACAATACTGCAGCTCTAAAACATTGCTTCCAGAGACCATGGGGAACACTCTGGTGTATAATCGTGCCAGGAAAGGCAATTTATCAGACAATATTGCCTCTGTGTAGCACGGAGGTCCCTAAGCTCCTCCCCAGCAAGGACAATTGGGTTTGGACCATGAGGCTGAGAGTGGGGGAGGTCTCCTAGCTGATCTGAGGTCTGCCACTATCAATCTTAGAGGGATCCCGGTGCTTTAGTGGACACAACTACACTGGGCCTAATGAAGGCCTCATGTGGCGGACTGTCTACTCCAACACAACATGTTTATCTCTGTCAGAGTGTGCTGGGTTTAAGATTAGAGGGGTGGATGGATAACTAGGATTATAGTATGTATGTCTTCATCCTCTGTTATTCCTACCTATCTTTGCTTCCAATTAACAATGCACTGTTTTTCAGAGCAATGTTTATTGTCTTATGTGGATGAGGGATTTTTTACCCGAGTACACTGCTCTATAACCTGAAACTTATTTAATATGCAATTCATTAATGACCAAGTGGACTCACACCAGCTGAAAATAGTTTTTTCATTCTCGAACACTATTACACGTCAATTATTTAGTTATTGTATATTCTGATTATCTAATATTTTCTATAGAATGCAGATAGTACAATGATCCATCTATATCTTTGTCCCAGTGGCACAATAAAATATAATATTGTGAAAATATGTCAGCGTTTTGTATCTGTATTTTTTCACTTTGGGTTGGAAATCATTGTAATTCTGGAACTATGTGTAAAGTGTAATGGCATGATTCCAAACTTAAAAGAAACTTTGGCATCCCATCTGAGATTTATATCATTGTAAAATGAATTAAATTGACAATCCTTGTGCGTTTCTCACTACAGCCCTTTTCAGAAATGAAATGTGCAACATTAATGGTATCAGGAGTCTATGAAAATGATGCCATTCAGTCTTTTAGAGATTGATTACATTTACATTAATGTCCATTTACAGCTTCATTCAGATTTATTCTCAGCAGTGATAATGACTCAATACATGACAATATATGGCAAAGTTGAATGGTAAATATAGTGAGCTATGCAAGGAAAGTCCTTATGCAGCTCTTTACAACAACTCATATCACTGGAATATTTCTTATTAGCATGTGAAGCAGGCAGTAGTTGGTGAATGGGATCAGCTGAACATGTTTGCATGTTTAAGGTTACTACTAAATTCTATATGGCTTGTTATTTTTAAAAGTTTGATTGCACAAAAGCTCCTACAACAATATTTTGCACATCATGCAACATTTTGATATAACTTCACTTGCTGTCCTGCGGGTTTTCAATGTTTCCCTGCTCCAATGCACCTGATTGAATGGATCCAACAGCTTATGAAGTTCTGCACAATGACTCATTAGTTTGAGTCAGGTGTGTTGGAGCAGGAAAAATGGAAAACCTCTGGCCCTCAAGTATTGGAATTGGACAACCCTGCTTTACAGCAATAAAAGTAGATACTGACAGTTCCAGTAAAATGATATCTTTCACACACTGGCTTCACTTACTCAAAGAAAAGCCCACAGTATGTCCAGCCTCTCCTTACTTGCTCAGCTTATAAGCAGTAAAAAAGAAAAGGTTACGTGCTGCAGGTAATTACAGTAGGAAAAACCATGGAGCTGGATATTTTGGACAGGACTGATATCTCAACGTTTCTATTAGTCAGATTCCTCAGAAATGAAGATCAGGATAAGATTTCTTATAAAGATCTAGAGTACCAGCTGCTTGTTTTTCATTACAGAAGCTTAATCTGGTGTCAAGAGAGCACTTCAGAACAACTGTCCTATATCTCTTCTTTCTAGCCTCCGATTACAAGACACCACAGATAAACTAATAAAAAACCTTTCAAATCTATTGATAGGCTCATCCATACATTTGGACCTTTCATTAAATCATCGCTTTGTTGTGGGCTTTGCAAGTGAAATGCATAAGAAATAAACACAGCAGATCCAAACACTCAACTGTGATGCACAAGACAAAAACATCAACTTATATCAGCTACTTTTACACATGCAGTGTAGTCCTAAAATATTTTAGAAATGTTGAAAAGTACGCAACATTTGCATCGGACATTTCATCCAGATTTTCCCTGCAGACCCCTTTGTAAAATTTCCAGAACATCAGCAGGTGAATGTGTCAGCAAATATTCTAGGGCATTTTCTGCGTGAGCATGTGTGCATAGTGAGTGTTTCTTCTTTTCTGCTGACCTGTATACAGTTTTCCACTTGCGCCTTGTTATTTTGGTTACATACAGTTTATCCTCATTTCACCACAATAAGGTGCCTCATCTGCTATTCTCAAAATGTAAAAAAAATAAACAATACAAAGCGATTTCCATTGCATACTTTCTGAATCACATGCAGTCTCTTGCACGCTCTAGACATCCGTTCCCAAGCACCTCCGTTCTCGCAATTCCACCCAGTAGAGTGCATCTCCTGCAGGAAGATTCCTGCTGTGATGCACTTATGGGAACAACAACTGTGGAAAAACACAAGGCTATATTTTCCGGACTTTCACCCGAAAATATCTTGTGTTTGGGTGAAAAGGCTCACGCAATGAAATTCTTGCATCAATAACAAGAACAAGAAAAAAGATTGAATAGTGCTGAAAACAATAAGAAGAAAGAAACACCTCTAATGTGTTGAGGGATTCCGATAAAAAGTGATTAATATATGAATTATAAATCTTCCCTCCTTGATTTTTATTTAGCATACTGTTGCATAAAAATACACCTTAATGCAGATATTAGGTCAACTAGCCCATACTGTGGGGGAAAATAATAAAGAGATGTCTTTCTGACTATTCTGATCATTTCTGACATTTTGACACCAGTGCATTATTAATCACAAATGGTTTAAAGAATACTAGGGAATGGAGTGCTCAAAGAAAAATTATATATATATAGAATAAATTATTCATTGTAATTCAGTCCTGAGATAAGCATTATAGGGTTAAATCAGACTCATATCTTACAGAAAACGGTTTCACATAGGAAGGTGAAATGCTAACAAATGACAGGCAGGAATCTATTTGTGGGTCTTTGAGGTGAAGAAAATTTAGGAATGCTGCATTCAGTAACAATGTTGGTTTGAAAAATAAATCCCACGAGATTTTTGCTAACTGAAAACTTTCAATAGATGACATTCCCTCTGTGAGAGTATAAACAGCTGTGGGAAAAGTGTCTAAGTGGTTTGCTGTGAGATGTCAGCTTTGTTCAAGGAAAGTAGGTTGACTTGAAAATGGCGATGGCATTGCGATGGGCGGACAGCTGTAGATGTTTTGAAGCAAGATAAATTGTAGTATATGTATATATATGTATATATATATATATATGTATATATATATATATATATTTGTTAACAGCAAATATAAGACAGTTTGCTGCAGGATGAATAAATCCACTTACTAGGCATGCCTAATTTACATGCTTGCATACATTACATTAAGAGGCCTATTTAAAGTAATTCATTTCAAGACTAATTTCCACTAATGAAGAAAAATGGCACTCTAATTGCAAAAATTGAAGTGACATCTCCTTTGTCGGCTTATGAAATGCTTAGGTAGATTGCTCAATTGCTTGTGCTAATGCTTGCTTGGTTTCTGTCACCTTCTAATTGTTTTTAGTGCTGATGTTTGCTAGTTGCATGCAGTTTGCTAATTTTCAGGTGTCAGTGGTAGTTGGAATGGATTCCCAGAGATGCAATATCACAAAAATCTAACTTGAACAAAACTTCCAAAGAGACACTGTTAGCTTTAATTTATCAAATAATGTTAAAGTCTAAAAAAATATTCTACATCATAATGATGGTATTCAAACTACCTAACCAAAAAGCATTGAACAAACTTTAATAAGTCATGCAACCTTCAAGTAAAACCCAGATCCCACTATGTTTAATTTATCAAATCTCTTGGTTAAACCCTATGACTTGAAATGACCCCAATGAGGTTGAAGTGGTTTTACTTTAAAGTGCCTCTTCTCTGTCTGAATTCCATCCACTCCCACCTCTAATGGCCAAACAGACATGGGGCTGAAGTAAGAACATTTTTAAAGCCTTCAGATCCTCACTTGTAGTGTCCAAACCTATTAGATCACCGTGTCAAAGAAATGAGGTCATGTATTTTCCGTGGGGCAATCCTTATCTATATTTCTGGGATTTCTCCTTGGAGAGAAAGAGAGACAGAGAACAAATTAGAGAGAGAGAGAGACAAAGTGGGGAATCCCAGAGAGGATCAGTAACATGTGAAATACCCTGACCAATGGGCCCTTTCACTCATTCCCTTGTGTCAAATGCTCTGAATATGTATTTCTGAGATCATTTCATAGTTCATTTAAAAAAAGCAGATAGTTTGAAAACTCTGTTGACTCTACTGATGATGCTACTGTATCTAACATACGCTAATACAATTCTGCATTGCATATGGATAAAGTGCACGATGATCTCTGTCCCAACTTGATATAACATTGAAACACTCCAGGTACACCTTCAGCAGTTCTAATTTTCCAAAGGAGAAGGTAATTTAAATTTATGTTCAAATCCCTGGGAGAGAAGTTATAGCCAAAACTTCACTGGTGTTTTTATCATCAAAGAAGATTCAGCATGGGAACCCAGAAACTGGAAAAGATGCTTTCTTATAGACGGGAGACATTTCCATCCAACTATTTTATCACACACTGCTTTTTTCTGAAAATAGGCTAAATATTTTCAGTGGCCGAACCAACTTTCTCCAATCCTAAACAAGTCCTCTGTTACGTATAACTTCCAATCTTGTTTTTCTTGTTTTATTTTTAACTTACCCAGTTTCATATCATCCTTTAGGACCCAGAATTGTTATGTTCCACAATTTTGTGAGTTGGTTTCTTCCTTTCCATGTCATGTTATATATTCTTGTTAAATTTCTGTTACTAATCTTCAGTTCCCTTCCTTCCTATTTCATTTTGTACAGTAATCCCCCTCTTGTTTCACACCAGGTCTTAATTTTGCAGATTGCCACATCTGATCCTTGTTTGTTATTTCACTCCCACTGTATATATCAGTGGGAGTGATTTTTCTTAATTTCATGTAGTTTCTTTTCACATTCCTGAGGTTTTTTTTCTCTCACTTTTCTTCCATGTAGATTTTCAGATAGTATTTAAGAAATCTTTGAAGACAATCTGCTGGCTATGCCTCACTCTTCTCCATTTGTTTGTTTCCTCCCCAACCCTGACATTATTTTTCTTCGTAGGGCATTCGGTGAAATGAAAACAAATTTTAAAGCTAATATAACTATGATGTTGAGATAAGAACGCTTTTGACTCTCTTCTTGATGGTACAAACTGTCATGTTCTGTAATAAAAACAAATTGTGAAGCAGCCCTCTGCTGTCTTGCAGTAGGCCTACAGTAGTATGCTTTGTCCCTTCAGTCTTTCCGTTCTCAGTTAAAACAGTTTATGGATGTTGACTACACGTTTTTCAAGTTCTCCTTTATGACCAGAAAAATTTGCCTCTAAAAAGAAAATATTATTGAGATAAACATTTGTAGGACAAGAGTTGTTTTAATCCCTTCAGACCATGTGTGCATGCTAACTGCTAGCTTGTCAGTGGTATTTTCCATAGAAAAACTTAGCGGTTTTATACATTTTAATGTGTAGTGTTACACAATTTCACTAAGACAATGATATATTTCCAGTGAGATACTGATGTATTTACTGTATGTTTGCTTAGGTTTACAGTTTTCCTAAGTTAAGGTTTGAAATGAGATTCAGCTTTGGATATGCCAAGCTGTTGAAGCAGGCTAGATCATGCCACGCACACAAGCATCAGCGGAATAGAAACAATAATTTGATTTTCTTTTTTAAAACAAAGGTAAGATTTCCAGTGTCAGCCAATGCTGCCATTATCTTTCAAGAAAATAAACATTTCTGCTGCTATGCATGTGTCACAGTGCTTTGTTTTAATACTAATTGTTCTTTGGCCTCTGCTGTCGCTCTTAAAATTAGATAATCCAATTGTTCTTTTTTTTTTGTGTAGTTTCAACCAGTTTTTACCATTAATGCTTTTCATTCTGACAGGATTCTTGGGGTCACAAGTTAATGCAGAGGGAAGCATCTGCAGTGTCCATTTTCAACACAGGGTTATATTGAAAATGGACACTAATGGAAGTAGTTGATGCCCTGGGGTAAAAGTCGCTCATTAGTTCTGAATGGAAAACTGGCACAACCTACTGCTTATCTAAATGAACTAACCTTAATGATCAAATAACATTAGTGGCTGGAAATGCATCAATTCTAGGGATGTAAAATTAATCAATATAAAACACAATACAATTTTAACAATAAAGATATATTAACACAGTGACTCAGACTCCTCAATCAGATATAATGTGTAATAAAGTGGTTGATGGTTCATTTTTACCACTAAAATCTGTCTGCATCAGATATTGCTGGAGTCAAAGCAAAACTTGTAAATTGTAAGGGGAGGCATTACCATACTAGGATGGTGTAACCCACCTGATGCCACAGTTATGTGAAGAAAGCAGTGTTTAAACATTAGTGTTCAGCTCACAAGTTACAATAAGTGACAACCAATGCTAATGTTATTTACAGTAGATTGTAAGATCTAACACCTTATAATAATTTGAGTTTTATAGGACAGTACCAACAATACAATTGTGGAGAATCAACTGAGTACAGCAATAGCATGGCAGACCAGAAATCCTATCTGGTGAGATGTACTGGTGAATATCAGGATGCTGGCAGAATTAGCAAGGGCTTCAACAACAATCCAAGATAGGATACCCACCATAGAGCTGAGGTTAAAGATAAATATTAAAAAGTATTTCAAAAGCAAATTTGTGTATGCTGCGTGCAGGACACGTTCCAATTCTGTTAGAACCTCTCTGCCGTGAAAAGGCTCCATTCCATTTCAAACTGCAGTCATCCAGTGGCCCGGGAGCTCATAGGCCTCAGTTTTGTCTATTTTCATGTATATTTCAGGGATATAAAGAAGGTTTTCCCAAATTTTTTCTCTTTCTTTTTGTAATCAGCAGTGACAATATTAAAGCACTTCTATATTTTGGCCTGGTTTTTATGTCATGATGAAAATGTTTGACCACACTTACTTACACGCACTTACACACTTACTTTGTATGTAAAGCACCTTGAATTGTCCTGTACATGAAATGTGCTATACAAATAAACTTGCCTTGCCTTACCGGGATTTAAAAAAGCTTGTTACACAAATCTTTTTAAATTGGATCCTATATTAAACTCACTTTACTTATATTTTGTTTACAAAATAGACTTGATGCATTGGAATAAAACCAGTAACACTTTACAATAATAGTACAAATAATATTCTTTTACCTTTTTCGAGTTAAGAGAGACAATCAGTAGGGACTAGAGTTTATGTTTGTGAAGACTGGGTGGGGGCGGTTGGGGGGAGTTAACTTTTTCTTATCTTCATTTGTGTGTGATTGTGTGTGTGAGATTGTGTATGAAAGAAATTGTGCGAGATTGTGTATGAAAGAAATTATAATGATGTTTGTGTTTTTATATTGTTGCTAAATTTGTGTGTGAAGGCTGTTTTAATTCTCTTTTATGCATAAATTGTATTTAATATGTAAAGCACTTTGAGTTGCCCAGGCCTGAAAGTTCCATTATAAATAAAACTTGATTTGATTTGACTTAACTAATGCTTAACTCATGATGAATTAATGCATTATGTAATGCATGATCTATCTGCTGCTCATCATGAACTAATCATGATCTCAATGTGAATTTAGGTGATTACTTCACACTTAATAGACTTCAAACTTAATAGCCTCAGTAGCAAATAATACATTTAGCTACTGAGGCTATTTGTTGACATGTCAATGAATTATTAATGAACTAATGTTCATCGATTGATGATCTATTAAGTGTGAAGTAATCACCAAAATCCACATTGAGATCATTATCAGTTCATGATGAGCAGCAGTAATTACGCATTAATTAATCACAAGTTAAGCATTAGTTAAGTATATGATTTGTAC
>JAOXYM010000016.1:16112146-16125746 GCA_028567055.1 Leptatherina wallacei | reverse complement strand
ATGTTTTATGTAAAGCACTTTGAATTGTCTTGAACCTGAAAATGTGCTATACAAATAAATTTGCCTTGCCTTGCCTTACATGGTTTTCCGTGTGGTGCATTTGCATGGGTGTCAGTTCAGACTAAAATTTGGCTGAGGTTATTCTATCAAACTACAGCCCGAGTTTGTAATTCTGGCCTTTACACAAGAAGATGCGTATTTTGATATTTCTAGATTTTTCTAGCCACTTTCTGTTCACATGCAAATGCAATTTTTTTGGCAATCAAACTGACCATTTCGGGGAAAAAAAGGCATCCAGGTTGAATGTTTATTGACTCTGACTGTGAACTAGTGTTGCCACTATATCCTTGGTGTAATGTTAGAATATATACCAGTATCCCATTTGTTTGCATGGCAACCAGGAGGTTGGGCCAAGGCCAGGTCTGGAGGGACTTCAAGTCACTGTAAAATCCAACTATTTCTCTCTACTTAAAAAAATTATGCAAACACTTTGCCTTTAAAATAAAATCATGTTTTTGTTCATTTGAGTGACTGAGTACAATCAACTAGAAGGGTTTTAGTTTGTCTAATTTTAACAAACTTGATGTATTTGAATTTACTGTGAGTTCATAAGGATGTGGACGGAAACTTGATTTAATCAATATCACATCAAATAGAACTGATACTTCACAATAGGTTGTTTTATTTCAACTTATTTTAAATTCATCTTACTTGAAGTAATTGATGAACTCAAAATATACCTTCTTTACAGTAGGATGTTGGTGTGGACAGGGCTTCTGCTTCAACCAATGTCAGACCTCAGACGTCTCTGTCACGGTGCAGCAGCTCCCTGGAAAACTGGTTTTAAAACTGGGCCAATAACTGGAGAGCAGAACATGTTTATACACTAAAACTAGGGTGAAAGGTGGATTATTGCTGATATGAGCTCAATATGGACATCAGAACATGTTTTCCTGTCTGTTTAGCTAAGAATTTGTTTCCTCCCAGCAGATTATCAGGAGCTAGAGCTCATCAAAGGATGATTCAATCTCTTTTTCTTTTTTAACATTTTATTATTCAGAAATAATGCAAAACATGAAAATAGAAGAAATCGAAAGAGTAGAAACTATAGACTTTCAGACTTGCATTGCGGAATATGTGCAGTAAAGTCCATCCGCTCTTATACAGTTGTCTTTCAGTTGTCTTTTCAAACATATCGCTTCCTTGCAGACTTTTTACGTCCCGGCTATGTTTAGATATCGGGAAATGTTCCGGATGAGTCGACTGTTGAAACAGGAAATGATGTCTTTTTGTTGTGACCTGTCCGGAACATTTTTTATGCGTTTAATCAAAACAACGTGCCACAACATTTCCGCTCTTATGACATGGGGGGCTAGGCGGTAAATGTCGGCTACAGCTCCGAGTTAAGAGTGGAAATTTGGCGGAATGCAAACGGCTTATGAGACATTTTAGCTTGGATGATGAAATATAAACGTGAGTTTATTTTAGATTTTTTTTACATCTTTCTTAAATCAATCAAAACCTTTTGATGTCATTTGAATTATTGATCAACCAAATAAGTAAAAATAAAAACAAAAAGGTTTTTAGAAAGTATTGTGTAATGACTAATTACTATGACTAATCTGTCAAAGTAAAAGTAAAGGTTTCTTACAGTGAATTATCTGAATGGTTTTTAATAGAAGTGAAGCATTGTGGGAAATCCTGCTTCCCCACCATCACCATTCCTCATGTTCTCCAATTAATTACACTGGTTCAACTTAATACATACCTTTCGAGTTCATACCTTATTCAAGATTCGTTGCACTTTTATGTCAGGACATTAAACCCCAATGGCTGAAGTAAAACAATAAAAACATGAAAGTGCAAGCAAAGTTTAGTGGGCCAAAATATAAATCCTTAAAATTAATTCTTCAAAATAAGGCCAACTTCCATGACTTCCCCTTGCTTATGTATTTTTCTACCAAGAAACTCCATTTAAATGTTTGTTATATAGAAAGAGCAATAGCTAGACCTGTCCATAACTCTGACTGAAAAGTAAGTATGAATATTTAGGTCCCATTTGGAAAAGCCCAAAGCACTGTCTGATATGTTTATGAGACATTTTTTTAATACTGTTTATGAAAAGTTGCCTTATTCATGTCCCTGTAGCATTCTGTAAAACTGACAAGTGCCATACAAGTAATGTAGTCTTTTTATTATTACTTCTAACACGTATCACTACAATAACTCATTGTTTGCTTTAATCAAACCAGCCAGGGTGCTGAAGTAAAATAATGAATAATTCACACATAATTTATCTGTAACTGCTGTTTTACAGAACAAAAGTGTAATATCTATCATATCTGAGTGGGAGAGTGATTTAATTAGGAATAGAATAATATTTTAAGATTCAATTTGTTTATCAAAAAGCAATGCAAGATTTCAAGAAATAATAATAAACACTTGCATTTCAATAGGCCTTCGCACCGCCTTCGTGCTCGGGCCTAATTAGAGAAGGGGCTAATCAAGTTGAGACAAAGCCATAAAGACAAAAACAATAGTTGGCTGTAGATGCAGCAGCACACGGTCCTACAACCAAGATGTATCCATCAGGAGAGTCCAGAGTATTTTTTTTCTCTGATATGTTGCTGTGAATCAGGTTAAAATTTAATCTTAAAACAAACAGAAGATGTTCCTGTTTAAATTACATTAGCTCTGTTGTGCATTTGGTCTTTAATAACAACATGTTGGCTGCACTTGACACCCAGCTAGGAAAGCATATGGTACAGGGATAGACAGTTGCTCTGCTGGTACAGATAATCCATTTTTCACAATATCAAAGTCGAGACAGGCATGAAACAGCTATCAAACTGTTTTAAAATGGACAAAATGGCAGGAGCAAATGGATATTACTGAAAAGAAAAAAAGAAGGAAAAAAAACTCAGCATGCACTGTGAGATGCGCTGGTGAAGTCCATACTAAACTTACTTGACCTCAATCTTCTCCCTTGGCTTTCTGAAAGATTCAGTGGTGCAAAAATGAACTGAAGTTTGGAGAAAAATGTGTTTTGTATTGTTTTTCTTCTCCTGGCACTGAGGTGAAGCTTTGTCAATTCTCACTGTAATAAAAAAACAAACACCACTAACACCTAAATTTGTGCCCTGCAGAGTACAGAAGAGAAAATAAGTCTCTTAAACCATCTGAAAATCTGCCTCTATTAAAAAGTAATTTGAAAGAAAAGTCTGTGAATATTAATTAGTTTTAACTAAGTGTATGTTTTAGAAACTGCTTCATCATCTCAACAAGAAACTATCTGCACTCAGTAAATTTACACATACCAATTATATAACAATACCCCATGAGTTGATGAAACTTCACTTTTGGGCACTGAAAGGCAGCATGCAGCATCAGATTGTGTGATATGATTAATCTTTTTTTGAAGGTACAAGAACTTCTCTTAGTATTTGAGTGAATGTCAAAATCCCATTTACATTTTACTTGATCCACTTCAAAGGCTTTTTCTTACTTTGATAAGTCTTAAGCAGTTAAAGTTCTTTAAGTTTACTGTGATCATCTGAATCTGACTTTTCCTTTGGTTGGTACAGAAACATATTAATAATGCATCTCAAGGCATCATCCTTATTGCGTTTGAAGCAATTTGCATATACTGTATATTAAATAATCACTTATTATCACAGTACCCACCACAGCATTCATTATTCATTGGAAAAGTTGCAGTCTTTGCTGTGAATTACAACACAAGTAAAAGGAAATTGATTAATTAACCTCTACTTGAGAAGTTCAGTCCTCAGCAATATCACATACAACTCATTTAGAGTTTTATTGACACTAACAGTTCATGAAAAGGCAACTTTTTTCCAAGGCCTGAATTAAGTCTCAACTTTTTATGGAAAAGATTCTTGACTGAAGGAAAGAAGAAGATAAAACCCAAAATTCAATGCTTTTTAATCTATACATTCAACAGGCAAAATAATAAATTCAAAGACTGGCTTCATTGAAACATCATCACATGTACACTACAATCATACACACACAGCAATGGGGCAGAAAGCAGAGCTCAGTTCAGTTTGTTTGGCGGACTGGACTCTGAAACAGAAATGACAGGGCAATTAACTTCATTCAATGCCTAACAAGACAGATGGACAATGTTCAAAATACGAAGGGGATCCTGCCTTTTGACAAGAGCAAGAAGATGATTGTGGATCCAGGCCAGTGAAAGAGCAGACTGAGCTACTGCATATCCAAAAAGCAGTGAAGTCTCTTGGGAATGTTTGTATATTGAACACAGTGAAATGAACATTACTACCATGCAACTGATATTGTTAAAAAAAATTAAAAAAAAAGACGAAGGAGGCAGCATAATTTAGCATGCCTTTGTTTTGCAACAAACATGGAAAAACCATTTTCAACAAATATGTAACAGAATCTGAACAATGAAATAGCATTTTATAATTAAGTCATTCCATCACTGAGTCAACAAGTATGATAAATCAATATGAATCTGGATTTATTAAGGAATTTTATTGCAATCCTACTATCAACAGTGGTTTCTGTCCAGTAATGTCCATAACCAAGAAACCCGTCTATTTAGTGGTGAACTTATTCAATATTTCTTACATACCATTAAAAAAGGGATTGACTGGATTCTGATGGGATGGTTATGGATAGAATCTTTACCAATACCACATTGGATATAGTCTATTTAATATTAAAGTCTTTATCTGAGAATACCATAGTTAATCTCCAACACAAAATATGCTATGTTAGAGATAGCTAGCGTTTCTGTCCATATTTCCAGCCAAATTAGAAATGTGCAACAAAAACACAAAAATACCTCTCCCATTAAATCTAAACAAGAAAACTGTGGCATGGTTGTTTTAGGCCTGTTTTAAAGACATACTACAGAACTTTTGCCATTTTCGCAGTGACACACCATCCATCTTGCATCCTACCTGTACAGTACCTCTTATCTTGATTCTTGTCTTATCGTTTACTGTGTCCCTTTCTCTCCTTCTTTTTCTCTCTTCCTCCAATAAAGTCTTCTTGTGTTACTTTGCTGAATCAGCCACAGTGTGTTTTGAAAATGGCAGGTGTGTTTATATCCACGGTGCGTAAAGCAGAACTCGGCTGGAGAAGTTGTATTTTGCGGTTTCTCAGAAATTGGATGATGCTGGGCAGGGACTACCCCAGAAATGTACATGATAAATGTCACCGTGCCATCAAACGAGTCCGGAACGCAGAGTTTTAAGGGTGAACATTACATAACACATCTTTAACTATTTGTAAATGAGATCCTGCCCCCAAGAAGAGGATCTCAAGTATCTCTGGGTCTTATTCATGAGTGAGGGAACAGTGGAGTGGGAGATTAAACAGCGGATTGGTGCATAGTCCGCTGTGGTACAGGTTCTGTATCAGTCTGTCATGGTGAGGGAGGAGCAGAGTCAAAAGGAAAACATTAGATCTTGATTTACCCGTCTACCCTTACCTATGGTCATGAGCTGTAGATAGAGACTGAATAAGTCCATAGATACAACTGGCTGAAATGATTTTCCTTTGGTGTCTGGTCTCTCCCTTAGAGACAGGGTGAGACACTTGTTCATTTGTGAGGAGCTCAAAGTAATCACTGCTCCTCTTGATCCATATCAAGACGAGCCAGTTGGGTGATTCAGGCATCTCGTTAGGATGCCTCTTAGATGCCTCACTGGTACGGTGTTCTGGGCTCATCCCAGGAAGATTCAGGACATGTTGAGTCTCATTGGGCTTGCCTGAGAACGCCTTTCGGACCCCACCTGGAAGAGCTGGAAGAAGGGGCTTTCATTCTGAAGCAGTTACCGCCATGACCCAATCCAAGGTAAGCAGTATAAGATAGATGAATGGCACACGTTCATTACTTTTTATGTTTGGTTAAAATGAACTGTGTGAATATATATGGAAAGAGGAGGTCATCAAGTATTTAAATAGTCTGAGAATGTAAATTGTCCTTAAAAGATGCAATAAAATCTTGAGGGCCTGCTGTTCTTTTAAAGAAGTTCACAATGTATTAGCACTTCTCACATCATTGAATAAAGCTGAGATGATCCTAATATGATTGTTATTACAGGAACTGATTTTGGAAAGCCTGAGTAAAGATGGGGGCTGCACAGTGGTGTGGTGGCAAGAAAGTCACTGGTGCAAAAAAGTGGCCTTTGTGTGCAGTTTCAGTGCTCTCCCCATGTATGGGTGGGTTCTCTCCGGGTACTTCCCAGTCCAAAGACATGCATGATAGGTTAATTGGTCACTCTAAATCCTCCCTATGAGTAAGTGTGAGCGTGAATGGACCTGCAATAGACTAACCTGTCCAAGGTGTACCCACCTCTCGCTTGCTAATTGCAGTGTTTCTTTTGTTTTTTTGTTTTTTGCAAAGTCACCTTTGATGTGTGTATACTTGACACTACAATAACATTAAAACTACCTTACACACACTGGTATACATAGTGCAACCAAGTGCAAGACCTTATTTTTACTTTTCCTTTCTTTTCACACTCTCAATGCTGAAGGTATATTGTTACACCAAAATGACAAACTGTCAGCAGACATCAAATCTACTGTGCTGCTGTGCGGTGTCAACAACACAGAATGCTCCCCTCGACCATAATCTGTCAACCATGACAAACTGATATCAAATAGCACACTGGCTGCCACATTCATCACAGAAACCTGCACACAGAGACAACTGCATCAGCCCACCTCTCTTCCACCCACTGCTGTCCTCTCACCTTTATAGAGTCTGAGTGGTTGTTTTTCCTCTCTGCCTGACTGTCACTCTAATCATAATCACGCATTTATCCACACACAAACATGCATATGCACAAGCAAACACTGACTGCAACCATAGATCTCAACATGTCCCTGCCAGTTACAGGAGCATGCACAGTGACAGAGTACTCATATCCTCCCATGTGTGCAGTGTCAGTTGTCACATGACAGCAGCCATTGTGTGCTGTTGTATGTGAGGATTTTCTCAAATGCCAAAAGGATTGTGGCTCAGCGACAGTGAGTTAAGTATCCATGGGTAGACAGAGGCCATTTTAAATCTAAATGTTGTGTGAGTATCTGATGGATGATTTCAGAAAATCCTGTAGTGAATTTTTGCTTGATTACTGTTTGAAAAATATGATGTAGGCATGCATGAATTAATGAGCAAGGTGATAAGTGAAAATTAATTTACAAATAGTTTTGGTTGAGTTAATGCTAGGGCTGGGTATCGTCACTAATTCCCTGATTCGATTCGATTCGATTCACAATAGTCTATTTCGATTCGATTTCGATTTTTTTCGATTCCATTTAGATTCATTTACAGCTAATTGTTTAACTTATTTTTCTTTAATCTTAGAAAACTTTTTTTTCTAAAACACAGAGCATGATAATAAAAGCAACGTCATCAGAAAATATGGACATACCTGCAAAAAAAAAATAGTAATTTTTTTTTTTAATTGGACGAAAAAAAAATTGATCTTTAGTTTTATGAATCGATATTGAATTAATTTAACTTGAATCGATTTAAATCGATTTTTTAAACCCACCCCTAGTTAATGCAAACTCAAAGGGCTTGCTTAAAGTTTTTAGCTTTGAATCGCAGGGAAAGAGTTTCATCCCTGTCTTTAAAGAAACTGTTGAATAAGGACCCAAGGTCGAAGGGTTAAAGTTGGTCAAAGATACAGTTAATCAAATCAGCCAAAGCTCAGTTCACCTCATTTAATATTAAAGACAGTCTGCACAATTTGTGACTTCTGTAATTGAAAATGATTTATATCTTTTATTTTTAGTTCAAATTGAACTTGATTTGAGGGAAGTGATTAGCAATTAAATTTTTTTGACAATACTGCCATCGTCTCTGTGCTGAAGTGTTTCCATCCTGTTACACCTGACCTGTTCTGACACGGGGAGGTGCCGACCAAGTCATAAGGGGCTTGTTATTTTCCCAGTAGGCACCTCATTAGAGTCCCTGTGACCTTTTACAATTGAACAGCTCATTGGTTGTGAAACGTTTTGAATACAGATATTCCTTCCACTGACATTTTTGCCAAAGAAAGGACATTCTGCCCTGTTTAGAGAAAGTGCTGCCAACCTGAACATTCATTCTGATTTGCACAGATCAATTAGGGTGCGTTTTGAAAATAAATAAATAAATAGAAAAGAATTCATGAGAAAAAACTCAGAATTTTTCTAATGTAATTCACATTTAACTTAAATTCTGTCACTCTCTTCTTTTCTTATATTTGTCACTATATGTGAAACTACTTACTATCATTGTATTTCACCATGTTAATAACTTATTATAATATTGCATTGTTATACTTAATCCCTTTCCATTATTACTGTTTGAAAATTATATACTTTTACTTACTTTTTATGTTTTTGTGAAAAAAATGTAAAAACTTACTTTATCAAGATTAAAGAAACTTATTCACAAGTGCTATCAATTATAAATGTGCAGTTCATTTTTTAAACTCTCGCCTTTCGAGGACCCTGAGGTCCTCTGGTACCGGCCTTTTGGTTATTCCTAAAGCGAGAACTAAAACCTACAGACCTTGTTCCATTGTTACAGTCCTCATCTGTGAAACAGACTTGTGTGTGAGACTCAAGTTTATTTTAAAAAGAGGCTCATGACCCATATTTTCAACTGAATTTGCTATATCTATTTATTTACAAATTTGATTTGCTTTTATTTCCCTATTTACATAAAATCCTCTATATGTTTATATGTTTATATGATTAAACTTGATAACACTTTTCTTCCCAGTCTTTCCTCAGGGGGATCCACCATGCTGGGGGCTCTGTCTGTTCAGTCTGCAGGGTTGGGGTCCTGCACAGCATTTCTATTCTTTTCTATTCTACAGTCATTCAGCAGCTTTTATCCAAAGCGACTTAACAATTGAGTACAATTGAGTACAGTGAAGCAAACACTGGGGGCAATGAGGGTAAAGTGTCTTGCCCAAGGACACAGTGACAGTTGACTGGGAGCAGGATTCGGTAAATGCTCCATGGCCAGGGGCTTTGGCTGCGGCCTTCCGCTGCCGTCTTTTGGGGGGGATGAGAGGTTATCCTTGTGGTGGTTTGGGTGGGTTTCATGTTCTGAGGTGGCTGCTGGTTGTCCGGGTATCGGGCCCCTCCTGGTCTACCTCTAATCTTAGCAGGGTTGCTGTGTCCTAACTGCACGATCACACTCCTCACTGAACACTTTATCTTGCACTCACATTCACTAACTTGCATACAGTCACCGTGTTATCCTGTGGGATTGTCTCTCCTTTTCTTTTTTGCCGCAAAAACTCCACACGGTACCAGAATACTTTAAGCCCTTGAGTTATTTTTTTTTTCTTTTTGTGTTACTGGTGTGTTGGTTGTTGTGATTCTTTTTTTTTTTCAGCACGTTAGTCTTTTTATAGGTGTCCCCAATTATTGTCTGCTTTATTTTCTTACAGAAAGTCTGTTTTCTGTTCAGTTTATTTACAGGTCTAGCAGCTGGTTGTGTGGTTTTTTCTGTTTTGGTCAAACAGCTGATGCTGTTGCTTCCCATCTAGTATATCTTTTTCTCCTTTTTCTTCACATCTTCTTTCCTTCTATCCTTTTCTCACTCTCCCCCAACCTTTGTTTCCGCTTGTCATGTCCTTTAAATTCAATAAGTTCTATCTGCTAAGATCCCTTTTGCAAAGCAAATTTGCTCTGCACAAGGCAGCCAGACCATTTTCTGCTCGCTAGATGCTGGACAGGACAAATAAATAAAAAAAACAAAAAACAAAACATAGTCAGGATCATTATGGTAGTTACGAAAAAAAAACACTGTCATATAATGTTATATACTGTAGACCAAAAATAATAACAGTGTTCTGTAATGTAATTGTCGTTGCCAGTATTTTACAGTTATTTTTTACAGCACAGAATCCTCATTATAGCAATGTCTCCATTTTCTAGAATAAGCAGTAATGTAAAACAGAGGGTGAAACATGCTCCGCAAGGACCTATTGTGAAAGTAATAACATTAATAGTAATTACAAGTATGTGATCAAATCTGGCTTATTTCCCTAATGGGGGATTTAATCTCTTGGTCAATGGTTTTCAGCAATTTTAAGGAGAGTTTCCTTATCAAAATCTCAACCATGAGCCAAACTGTGTCAGCTGTTGAACTTGCCCACTTATTTAACTTCTGTTTATCCTACTGCATGTGTCAGTTAACTCCTATAATGCTGCACCCTGTACTAAAATGAAGTAATGAGCTTACCCATCCCAGTGGTAGAAAAGGCTAAAACAGCAATAAAAAAGCTGTTTAATTTGCCCCCGGTTTAAGATGTGTGATATGGTGGGATGCACACATAATTGCAGTGAGCAGGGACAGTAATCTAGATGGGGAAAAAAGATGCCCTTGGCTTTGCTGCTTAGTTAACAATAGTTTCTCTATCTCTCTGCTCTTATTTAAAGATTTGCTCCCTCTGGCTTCAGCTATAATTTGACTGAATCTTAAAAAACAAGCCAAAAAAAAACAAGTTTTCTGGAATTTTCAGATTGAACACTCACTGGTTGGACTCCAATAAGAACTCATTTATTTGATATTATCATTGTTCTAGTAAATAATATCATCATAGCGCCGGTGAGTTTCCAGCTTTTCTTAATGCAGCAAATAGAACAAATAGTGGAAATGAGCGCAACATCTTTTATCTCCTTCTCAAAAATAAGTGTTTCTCTATGTTGACCTTAGACTTCTTTGTTTCTCTTTATTTTTTAAACTGGAGTAGGGTTGTGTGACGTTCTTATCAGTAGTGTGTTACCTACAGTAGAGAATTGTCAGAGTACTCTCACTTTGCAAAGGCAGGGAGAAATTCTAACAAATGGAAAGAGCTGCAGAAGAGGAAAACATTACCTTCTAAAAAATCTCAAACCTTCAGCAAATTCAGCAGTCTTACACCACTTAACTTAAAACATTAGACGTTAGATAAAATTTTGTCACCTTCACCTGAAAAATATCTTGTGTTGCTCCGTGCCACTGCTTGTACGGTATAGCTACCAGGATACATTGAAAAGCTACTGGCTACTGGTCCCAAACGGTAGAATTAGTGAAATACCTGAAAAAGCACAAACCTCAACAATTTTGAATTATTTTTTATTATTTTTTATAAAATGAATTCCCAGCAACAAGCTATCCAAGAAGACTGACACAAACCCTGACAGACTCAGCTGATCAGCAGAAGAATATATTGCTAAAGTTTTGCCATGACAGCAAAGTTTTTGTTTTACATGGAAACATTTTGTCCTTATTGTTGTTAGGTTAGCTTCACTGCCACACCATAAAAAATTCTCCATACTTCCCCAAACTGGAGCACTCTGACCACTGTCAGCTGAGACACTGCCCGCTCATATATACGTCCCACAACAACATGCTACCTTTTTGTGTATTCTTAAACTGAAAACCACCTTTGTTTTCTGCATAAAAGAAAGGAAAAACCTATAGCTTAGAGTGCTGCACCACAGTATGGAGACATTTCATTATGCCCAATGGTTTATTTTCAATTTCATGCATTTCTGGTTCCATCAAAATGTGTCAGAGGGTGATAAATCCCAACCCTAACTACTGCAATGTTAACAGGATTTGCTGACTGGATCTGGCTGTCTTTCCCACATCATAAATATATTCAGGACCCTTATTTATCCGACACGTGCTAATCAGGGTCATGACTTCCGTGCAAATAGTAATAGACAGGAAGAAATCTTGCAAGCTTATTTTCATTCAAGGAGGCGGGTTGACAACTGAAGCAAGGGTGATGGGTAAAATAACACATTTCATTTCAACAGTTTCTATATTTAAGTATCTGCTTTACTGTTAATCAAAATAATATGTGCTGTATATCAATACTTAGTTCTTGTTTAATTACTAGGTTGCCAAGATTATTTTTGAATGAGTGAATACGGGTGTAAGAGACTCATTTAAATGCAAATAAGCTGACTTATTACTTTCTCTTCCCTCAAATGTGCATGTTTTAGGCAACGAAACACAACTAAGTTATTCACACCCTTGGGAGGTAAACAGACTTCAAAAGAAAAACTGGATTTACTTAGTCATTTAAAACAGAGCCAAAGTAAAACAGAAGACAACATGCAAAGAACAACACATTTTCCTCAATATTTTTCCCCACAGAAATGGTTGATCAGCATAAAACTCATGAAAACTTTAACAGCACTTTGAGTGACCCTTAAATGACTTCTTCGGAGACCATAAACACTATTTCTAGATTATATAACAAGGTGATAAGACATCTTAAAGTTAACAACTTGCCTCTATATATTGCCTGATTTCTGACTAAAGGACTCCCCAGTTGACTAACATGACCCAGCCTCTCTGACAACTAGGCTGAAAAATGGGGTTTGACCCAAGGCAAAACATTATGATGATTAACTTGACAAGTTAAATTTCTGTCTGGAGCTTTCTGATGCGACCTCAATTAAACCGTCCCAGTCCTCGGACAACCGTAGGCCAGCCAAATTCTGAGTTTATTACATCTCATCATCATCTGTGCGCAATCACGCTTGTATTCATCTCTGGAGATTTTAATTTCACACACTTTTGGTTTTTGCTGTTAAAATTCAGCCGATGAGTCATGAGATACACAATGCATCAGTGGAGAATCGTCATTAGAAATGCATCTCACTGCTACTTTTCCTTATGAATGGTAGGTCATTTAACCAACTGTTGAAAGGTGGCGGGAAATGGGAATAACAAGCTCATATTTGGAGGAAACACAGATTTAGCATTTTTGTAATTCCAAAGGTTAGTCCTCTATAAAATACTCATCATATGGAAATAATCACACTTCATCTTTCTGTGAGGAAATAACCTGCAGCTTCCTGCTGAGCACTACAATGTTGCATCTACATGTGGCACTCATTTGGTCCTGAATAGCTCCAGCTAAATTTAGACCACTTTCAGAAGAAGTTTAGTTTTCCCTGTTAATTCATTTACATATCAAAAAGCTGTAAATATGTAAGATAACAACCAATGTCTGGAAATCATCAAAATCACAGATAGCACTTACCTGGATTTCAGTGCTGACTTTTGGTTGAAAACTGTTTGATTCATGGCCTGAACATCTAAGGCCCTGATTTACCAATGGTTTGCACCTCTTGAAACACGCGCAAACTTGATAACGGGCGCAAAAACATGCTGCCGCTGATCTACCAACCTGGCACAAATACGAATGCATCCGGAAAACGACCAAATTGGCGCCACAATGAATTTTGTGCTTTTGCCTTGAATGAATATGCAATCTGGGCGTTTCTGCCAGAACGCGCAAAATACTGGCCTTTTTAACATTCCCCCCTCCTCCACTAGGCGCTGGCTGCAAAACAGAGCAGATCCCCATTGACTCCCATGTTAAACGGACAACTTCACAGCAGAATTAAACATGTTTACAGCCTGGTTGAAAAAACCATTTCAGGTTTAATAGGTCAAGTTTACCTTTGTGACAACTGTGGGGGGAGAGAAAAAAATTATACCATATCTGTTTAGATGTTATTTAATCTTAAAATTCTTCATAATTAGGGGCGTATCCTTTTGATTGACAGGTGGCAGATA
>JAOXYM010000016.1:16056135-16067347 GCA_028567055.1 Leptatherina wallacei | reverse complement strand
TGCTGAAACACACCTGACTCAAATCAGTGGGTAATTAGCAGACTTGAGCAGAGCTTGTCTGATTGTGAGTCAGGTGTGTTGCAGCAGGGACACTATACAAAAACCTGCACACCGGCCCTCGAGGACCAGGATTTAGGATCCCTGTTTTAGGGTAATCGGTTTCCTAACTTTCTTTAAGTAAAGTGAACTTATTACAGCTTACAGTGTTGCTGCCAGTTATCTTGTCCCTCTGAGAAGGTAATGCCCTCTGTATGGACTACCTTCCTCTCTTTGTCACCAATCGGCCACATTTATGCAGCCCAAAGGACATTCCGATGTCCCTGCTGTAGATGCTGGTGGTGTGGATCAGCGAGTCAATATCTCACTTGCTGTTAGCGTACAGCTTGATGTCATCCATATAGAGGAGGTGACTGGTAGTGGCCCCATTCCTGAGTCGGTATCCATAGCCAGTCTTGTTGATTGATTGATTAGCTGGGGGGTTGAGGCTTATGCAGAACCACTGGTAATTGCCACATTTGATAGATACTTGCTCATATATATATATATATATATATATATATATATGTATTTATGTTTTCTAAATGTGTATGTATATGTATTTTTAATAACTATCTGCAAAGCACTATGAATAAATCTATTGGGTAAAGGTCAAGTGAAACTTACGGGCCATTAATTTTCTTAACAAATAAAATATATGACACTTGCACAAAGTGTTTGCTTGATTCTGTGGAAAGATTTTGATGAGGTGAAGGTCAGGCTTGTGCTTCTTTTTACCTGTGAAGTTAGAAAAAAAGTATTTCTTACAGAGTAACATTCAAACCATGATGCATGGGTCTGAGAGAACCTTCAATTAATTTTATATGCCAGGTAACATTAAGGTGCCACAGCCCTGGTACATTAGGCGGAACTAAATGATATAATGCAGACATTATGGTTCATTGCAACAACTAGGTTTCATATCACCTGCAATCTATTTTGGCTAATCAATCTGCCAGCACTTCCTCAAGATTAATTATGCTGGTCTGAATCTTGCACGATCAAGCCCCAACTGCTTTCCAGACTTACTCCACCCCACCATACCATCCACCTGCTACATGTTGTTCAGTAATGAGTACTGGGGCTAAAACCAGGGTGTCATGGCACTTTGTACTTGACATTTTTGGACCTCACATCAAACTGACAAATATGACAGAAAGGGTAATTATGCTGCACTTTATGCATACAATTACATAGATTCATCATTATCAGTGTGCATCAGAAGCCCAAGCCCACCTGTTAATGTGCTGTCCCCATCCAAATTAATTAAAAACATTTTGCAATAGGTTATGACTAAAATGTACCTATGTTATATAAGCTTTAGAAATATATACAGCATCTGATGGACACCCTGCCTTTTGTCTAACTGGGATAGGCTTTGGTACAGATTATCCTGTCAATAATGGGTCATTGTATCTACAAGAAATCTATCATACATTTCATTCAAGACATAAGCTTTCAAAGTTTTTTCAGTCTTTCATGGAAATATTGTCTATGCAGCAACCTGTTATGTGAAAGTGGCAGTAACTCAAATTAGGCAAACATGAAGAGGAGAAAAATGGCTAAGTAGTACAATCACCCCTCAGAAACTAGGGCACGTCATTCTCAAACACACACACTCACACAGAGTTTTCTGCCAAGGCCATTGTCCGAACTCGGAATGTTAAACAGTGATCCAGATCCACATTAAAATTTAATGGGTTCTTTCTTTGTCCAGGCTTACCTCTCTATCAAGTTTCATAGTTTTTTGTATAATCCTGCTGACAGACACAGGCAAGGAGGAATAATCTCATTCATACATAAGAATCACGATAAAACCCTTCAACTAGGCCATGAAACTTTACCATTTTTTTTGTGATAAAGTTGAAAATACAGTCAAGTTGAAATATCCCTTTTAATGAGTTTCTGCTAAATGTATAAGCCCATTTACCTGAGCTTACTTCTCTCTTGAACATGAATATGACCTCTTCACAGTGGATTGTGTGGTAGAAGCAAGAATATGACAAGCATTTCCCTCACTGCTTGGTTTAACAGGGTTGCATGTCAAAAACAATAAAAGAAGATAGTAAAAAATGATTAGATGTTTTGCAGGTCTTTATTTAACCTCATATGAACGGTTGTACAAAACTTTCACAAGCACCACTTCTGTGGTGCCTGCAGGAAACATCAACCATGTGATTTTAAAGCTGTTGTACTCATTTCAAATATCTCTCTGTGATCTCATTAGAACACATCCGTAACCTAGATTTATGTTTTTCTGCCAACCAAAGATTGCGACTGAAGGAGTTGGGAAATTGTCAAGCTTGAGAAGACCTGCATGTTGCTCTGCACTCTAATAGTTTAGCCTTTCTTTTGTACATGTCACCTGCATGGCAGCTTTCATCAGAATGAAATAAAGACAATAAAAAAAGAGGGGGGGGTAAGTTGATGGATCTTAGTGTTAAAATACACTACAGGACTGACAGATACTGAAAGTCTTCTTCTGTATGAACCTGTAACATTTTCTGTGAAAGTGCTGAACAACTTCCATGTACTTTCCAAAAGCTCAAGATAAAAATGCTAAATCAATTGTACATTTCTGTCAGCTAATGTCAGCTCCAATTTCTAATGATTATTCCGTCAAAGCTGTCTCAGTAAGTAGTTTATATCTCAGAAAAGGAGCAGTTCTCTGCCATTTCATCAGATATGGCATTTATTTAAAATTAATGAGTTGTTACCCCCTTTGGTCTGCACAGAGCTCTTTCCGTCTGTTTTGTGAGAACAAACAGCATGCACATTAAGTGCAAATAATTTTCTTTCTAATAGTTTTCTGGTCTAATATCTCTCTTTAGTTGCTAAAATGCCTTTAACAAAATAATTCCAATTAGCATGTAACATTGTGCATACAGGATAATTATCCCACTGTTGAGCAATGCTATGTGGGATTCACCCCGTAGCCTATTTTTTAAGGATGGGGAATTTAATTTAGTTTTAAATAAAGTGAAAACCTACCACCACTGTTTTGTTTTTTATCTATAAAGTGGATATTGATTTAGCCATGCAGTATGTTGGGACAATACTTACAGCAGGACAGAATAATGCCAAATATGGAGAATAAATCATAGACTTCACTGGTACCTGCAGATTCATAATTTATTACCATCAAACTGTCCTGATGCTGCGTGTTCATGATGTAATACTTGCAATCTACGCAAATGTTCAGGCATACTTTACCATGCATGTGCCACTTACAAATACTCCTCATCAAACTCAAGTCAACATCAACAGATGACATAATGGGAAACTGTCTGAGTAAGAGCACATTCAGCTTTGTTTATGTGCTCTAAATGAATCCATCTCGTTCCTTTAAACCAATTCAAAAGTGAATCATCCCAGTGAGGTGTTTGAGCTTTACAGTTATGACCCATTACGTTTGATTGAAAAGGGAAGAATTCCACTTTACTCTAATTCTCTTGCTATTATCTGATATCAACATCATTACATGACGCTGCAGAGATGTGGAGAAGAGGGATGTTGGTAATGATTATCCGAACCAAGTCACTGGAGAGCAATACAGCCATTTTACATTTCTATAAACCAGAGATTTATGTCTCTTACCTCTCTGGTTAGGAGTTCTTTCAACCAGCCAGAAAACCCCTTCCTGCAAGTTAGAAGTGAAGAGGCCTTTCGGATGAGAGGTGCAGTGTCTGCAAGAACCAATGAAAAAAGCCCTAAGCAAGCTCTAAGGAATAACAAATAAAGAACAGTTGTATTTGACTTCGATTGATGTTTTGCTGTGATGAATGACTTGGCTAACCCCTTAACTTACAAACGTTTTTATTTTTTCCACCCACTGTCTTTGGGAAGAAATCCATTATGTTGGGGGATGGGTACCAACCATCCAATATAATAGTTATTAATGATTATTAATAATTACCCTATGGGATATTATTAATAATCGCTAAATTATTAAACTAAAACATTAACTACCAGAGGACATCTGGAACTAATAACTATGCTTTAATATCAATGTTAAGGGTTTATCTCTGTATGTGTCAATCTTGGACAGATATAACACATGGGCACATAATAAACGTGATGAATTACAGCACTGACCTCTGCAACCAGCAGTTATCACAAACACATACACAATGATCACACAACAACTTCTCCTTTAAAATTATAACAACACATTTATTAAAGTAAAGTGTAATGATGGTTAATCAATTACTTTAATCAATAAATATGACAGCTAAATTCTACCACACTATAATACAGTTTTGACAAACTATCACCTGTGTGTGTGTGTGTGTGTGTGTGTGTGTGTGTGTGTGTGTGTGTAAAGGGGTCTTTGAGAGTGTAATCAAATCAAGGTAATAAAGCAATTGGGGGCCAGACCATGTGGGATGGCCGCTGTTGCTAAGGGAACAAGGAGGTGGAGCCAAGATAACTGCTGTTATTTTGTGGCCACTGAGGATATGGCCCTTTCCGTACTATAGCCCATGAGCTAGCATTTGTTAGCGATAACACATGTAGCATAGTAGAACAACAGGGTCCATGTTTTCAGGGCCTTCCTGGTATAGTATAGTTGGTATAGTGGTGAGTGTTGGAACTCAGAAGGTGCCAGGTTAGACAAAGTAGATGTTTGTTTAACATGCGAAAGCAATTCTTAAACGTAACATAACTGGCCTAAAATAACCTTATTAATTCAACAACACAAACTTGAATAAAAAATCACTGAAACCATGACTAAACACAGTTGATCATGCTTAGCTAGGTTTCACCTAAGCTAATGCTGATATAAACTGTTAAAGCCCAGAATGTCTTTGTTACCACAGTCCTTTGGGAATGATAGTCTTTAGTGACGGAAGGAAGTAAGCTGAAAAGGGGTCTTTTGTCCAACAACTTTGTCCAGTTGGGTTTCCGTAATGTTGATATGAGTGTTTTAAGAAGAATGAGGCTGGTCGCTTCTTCTGCTGGAGAGGTTAGCTGGAGGCTAACCCAAACTGCTCAGTGGAGGGAATATTTCTTTGATGAGAAGATCCCAGGTTCTGCTGCTGCCAGAGGGCTGCAAGGCCTGTTGTTCCATGGAGCCCGGGGGATGGAGTCGTCCAGGATCAAGCAGAGGTTGTGACCGTGTGGCCTGGTCAGAGGCCTGATCAGAGGAGGGAGAGCTGCAGGTATGTCACCTTCTCAGATGCTGAGTTGAAAGAGGAGATGTGGCCTCTTCAAAGGCCTGGACAGAAAGAGGGTGATTGGGGGTTTTCTCTGGGGCTTCTCCAGATATTCAGGGGTGGACCTCCTGGAGAGGAGGTCTGTTAAAGGAAGTCTTACAGTGACGTTGTCTTGAGAGTGTCAGTTTTAATCCACAAATGAATTCTCTGTGTTGTGGTCCCCCGACAAATCATAGCAGATGGTGGAAGAAGAGAAAAACCTTTCACAAATCAGCAGCACTGTGGTATAATCGAATGAAAATTATATTTCTGTTGCAGATTGTTGAACATAAACTCACATCTTCAATTAGTCATCTTTTATGGTACTATAAAAGTATACAGAGGATTTCCTTTATTTCTTAGGATTCCTTCTTAAATTTCTTTCTGTACTTTACTGCATTCGACTTTTTTCTATAGCAGTTGCTGGAGGATGTGGTGTAATTATAAGCTTGCCAGGTCCATCTGTTTCTTGTGTCTCTCTTTAAGGTTACATTTTGCTGGGGAAAAAAGGGAAGAACATGAAATAGTTTCATGAGTGTCGAAAAAAGGAAGAAAAAAACACATTTCCTGAGCTAGAAAAGGAGGTATGTTACATTCATTTTGTTTTTTAAAGTCTGAAAAGCCTCCCACTTGTAGCTAACAAGTCAAAGGTTTGTTTTAACACGCTCGCCTGGATCGTCACTTTACAAGCCACTAACTCCCTGCAGAGCTTCCCATCAGCTCTTTTTACAAGCTCCAGAGCACTTAAGCAGATGTTCACTGCCAACTTGCTTTGCTTTCTGTGTCGCACCTGCCCCAATGTTTCTACTGCTGGGCTTCAAACTGCAACCCGCCTCTGCTGTGACCTTATTCTTTGGAGCGAAAAAACTCAGACTTCCTTGATGTTTCATTTAAGGAAAATTTGCTGAGGGTCAAGACAGGAAATGAGAAAAATCATAAAGAAAAAAAAATTCTGCATGAGTTGGTGAGCCAGTGGGTGGTTTCTTCTTGTTTATTGATGATGCAGAATGGTTTAAGTGCGCTGAAGAGAAGACTCCCAATGGAATTATCAAGAAAGTGTTCCTACTAATCTCACTGCAATTCTAGTGATAAGGATTTATTGCACCATGGAACGTGTTAAATGGAAGAGTTGAATGAAACTATGCGTTTAGCTGCGTAAATCCAGGCACATCATCTAACCAAAGCCGTTTGTCAAGTCAATGTATTTGAGGAAATCTCAGGGGGAGATGTGCATTTGTTTGTTTTCTTCAGGACCAATTACAATTACAAATGGCAATCGAATTTGAGGCTCGGATTTTGACAGAGCTCAAGAAGCAATTAAAGAGTGCACCAAGGTGAGGACCACACTGACTGCAATCTCAACAGACGTAGGGATTTAAAGGAGCCACCTGCTTAGCTCGACGTGAAATTGACTTTCCAGAGGTTGAGTGGTTTTCATTTAACTTTAAATCAATACACATTTTAAAGATCTATATCTTTATCTAACTTTTAAACAACCAGTAAGGGAGACGCTGAAATAAAAATGGGGATATTTGAGCAAGCAAATCCACCTGTATTGAATCATGTGATTGAAAAGCACTGACTCATGTCAGTCATGATTCCAAGCTATAATAATAGAATGTACAGTGGCTTGCAAAAATATTCAACCCCCATTGGGATTTTCTCTTCCTCTTCTTCTTCTTCTTCTTCTTCTCTTATCTTGCATTTAAATAAGTGTTTGGAAAGGATTTTATTTAAGAAAATCTACCAAAAAATTGTACAAATTGCTGAAATGAACTAAAAAGAAATTTATTTAAAAAAGAATAACAAATAAAACAGGAAAGTGCATGTACATATTCACCCTCCAAAGTTATGTAGAGCCACCTTCTGCAGTGATTACAGCTGCAAATCTCTGAGGTTATATCTCCATAAACCTGAAGAGCACATCTAACAACTGGGAATTTTTATACATTCTTCAAAGTAAAACTGCTCCGGCTGCTTCAAGTTGGATGAGTTCTGCTGGGCTACAGCAATCTTTAACTTATGCCACAGATTCCCAGTTGAATTAATGTCTGGGCTTTAACTAGGCCATTCAACACATTTAAATATTTCTCTTTAAATCAGTTGAGTGTTATTTTAGCAGTATGTGTCCTACTGGAAGGTGATCCTCAGTCCGAGTCTCAAATCCCCAGGGCCCAGTATTTCAAACATAATCCACCAGGATTTTTTTTAGGTGGATTGGATTTTTTCCAAATCTGATCAGAAATTGGGTATTGCAAATCAGATTTTATCCTGAAGATTTAAATCCAGATTTGTAAAAATCCAATCCTACCTTTGATACAGATTTTTTGCTCTTTTAGGTATTTCAAAATTTTGGACCCAAATCTGGATCATTTTAATCCCGAAAACAGGGATTAAAATAAACCCACCTCAGAGGTGGATCTTATGTGTAAAAACAAATGAGATTCACCATTTCAGGAACTAACTACACATATTTCACTCTGAATCTTCTAAATAAAACAATTTTGATCATATAGAGTAAATAATAATATCATGATTACTTGATATTTGTGAAAAATTTAATGTTTCACATACATCATATAACAGTGCCAAATTCACAACAAAAATGCACCATAGAGTACTTCCAGGATAATTTACTTTCCATTAAGTAAAATAACTTTACTTGAAGCAGCTTTTTGCACTTTAAAGATTTGAAGTGTGTAACTATGGTTTTTATATTGCACACATATGCAACATTATATGTTCCATCAATCTCACTGTACACAAATTAAGACTTAATTTATAATTGTGATCCATAATTGTAACATGAATAAACAAAATATGCACATAGCACATAATTCAATGACCATTGATAGAGACAAATAATGCAAAGTTCTAAAATGATGAGAATTGTTTTATACATTTCTTCCAAAAATGCAAATTTTTTTTATGAATTATCTCTGTTATGCTCAGTTTTAATGCTGGGCTGAAAAAAAAACAAGATCTGCTTTATTGCAACACTGTTCACATTAATGATGGAACGTTATGGTTTTTACCAATTAATGAATAAAAACGATGCCTTTACCAAGTGTTGAATCTATTTACAATCATTTTGAGTATGCTACAAAAAAAACTAAACACTTTTATCAATAAGCTTTCTTGACTTTTGTTTAGTACATATAAATTAATAACTGTTTATTGGTATGGAAATGATAAAAGTATTCACACAGAGTTTCTCAACTACAGCTTCTCCTGTACACACTTTTCAGTTAAAAACTTGACCAACAGCCTGGTTTCTGCTTTTTGCAGCGTCAGTGTTGACTTCTACATGATAATATTGATCAGACAGGTGTGCAACACAAGTTCTTTTCTGTCATCATTTCCTGTTTCCTGGCTATGATCCAGTGGGAGTGACGGATTTGTAAATCTCTAACAGGATCAGGATCATTTTGATCCAATCCACCAACGTTTTGAAATACCCAGATATCAATCTCAGATCCATGGATCTGAATCCAGGGATTTGGAAATCAAGATCATTTTGATCTGGAGTCAAAGCTTTGATATACTGGTCCCAAACTGAAACAGGTTTTCCTCAAGAATTTATTTAACACCATACAACCCTCATGGTGTTCTTGGGTTGATGATAGGCGGAGTATGCAGCAGACAGTGTTTTCTTAATATTTTGTTAACAATTACAAAAATGGATTAGATTAATATAGTGCTTTTCTGGACACTCAAAGACACTTTACATTGAATCCAATTATTCATACTTGGTGGTGGTAAGCTATGTGTGTAGCTGCAGCTGGCCTGGGGCAGCCTGACAGAAATGTGGCTGCTAATGTGTACCAATGGCTTCCACCACTGAACATTCATACACACACATACCGTAATGCATAAGAAGGAAGGGTGGAGACGCTCTGAACACAGTGTAGCGGTACAGACCAGGTTCACAGAGCAACAGAAAAAGACAGGGAGCCAGATTTACTTGCAAGTATGTCAGAAAAAGTGAAAAAATGATTGAACACTGAAAAATAAGCAGCAACTGGCTGCATTTAAATGATATTAGAGACTGAAAAGCTGAGAGCAGAATTTCTAAAATGAAAATATAATGATTTTAAATATCTGTCATAATGTTCAGACTTTAGCCTTTATTTGATTTGGTTGAGGTGGTTGTGTGTTCAATTGTTCATTAAGAGGTTTTACTAAAATGTTAAACAACAGCAAATTTTTTGTAACTAAAATGCAAAAATAATAATAGAAAACTGTGTACCGACACAAACCATTCATAATTGCTAAGATAGATTAAAAGAAATTCTCTGAGTGATACTAAATGAAGAGCCATTATGAAGTTACAATATTTGATATGTTAAGCCTTAAAACAACAACAAACAACTATTTGCAATGTGGAGAGACGGCTGAATGTTGATGATCTAACCACAATATTGAGCTTCCTTCTGCTGCCTGCATTATGGGCTCAACACACGAGGGGCGACAAACGACAGCGACAGGTGAAACACATCGCCACCCAGATGTAACCACAAATGTAGATGTATTACCACAAAGACAGTGACACAGGTTGAGTCCAATCTGGCTTATTTTTACTATAAACAGAGAGATTAATGAGTGGTTTGGAATGCTGCACCGTAGGTTTTGTTTTCAGGTTGCTTTAGTTTGAGCTGCTGCTGGTCAAGTAGTTTCCTATGGCTTTTAAAAGCTCAAACATTTTTGGAAATACTTCAGTATTCACACTTCTCCACCGTTTAATCACAGGGAAATTTGCCAGAAAGTTTAGAATGTTTTTTTAAGATTTGACTGGACAAATGGATCCCAAAGGAACCACAAGGCTGTAGTTGGTATCTACAAAATTCTTGAGTGTGTTTTTTTTTTTTATTCCAAAGTGGGTGAAAATGTTACAAAGTTAATTCTAAATGGTTTTAATTCCTAATTACTTTGGTAACCATGTGCTGCTGCGGATTACCTACCCATATAATATGTGCTTTACATCTACAATGAAAATGTAACGCTGACGTTGTGAAAGTCCCACCACTTGTTAATTTTTTTCCCCCCCGCAAGCTTCACACATGGCCACCACCTGCCATCTGTTAATGTCAGAGTATTTCAAATGCTGTACCATAAAGTTCAAGACAGAAAGTATTGATGTACATTGTCTTAGTGTGCCTCAGGGACAAAACTCTGTGTCCAACAGACCAGCCCCATGATGTTATGTCCTTATGGGGGGAACAAGTGCTTCAAGGGCCTCTATGACATTCTCTGTCTTCCAAATGGATCCATACACTGTTTACTTCATGTGATCCAAAGAGAACTCAGGATTCCATATTCAGGCTCGGCAGTCACTTGTTATTTTTCCTTTTTGTGCTTGTGGAATCCTTACTCAGTTATTTAAATATCTTGCCTTTTCTTTTTCACTTTCTCCATTTTGCTTTCACTGTCCTCACCCTCTGGGCATTTTTTTTTATCTTGTTCTGATTTGTGCCCTTTTCCCACTTCTCTTTTAAAGTCTTCTTGTTCTCTCACTGACTTTTTGTAATGTTTTCAGGCTAAACCCCCTGGCTTTGGATGTCAACAGTTTATGTGACATGTCCATGTTTTGTTCTCACAAAGGGAGACCCCTTATCTACCAGGGAATTAATTAGTCCCCAGAGTGCAAGTGTTGTGTTGGTGTGGCTGCAGTGTGAGCCACTGGTTTGATTGTGTGGATTTTAAGCATACAGGAGGGAAAGGTTTATGTTTATCTGCCTGTTTTCATGTTTGAAATTAAGTTGGGTATGTGTGAAGAAAAATACACAAAGCATTTGAGAGAAAAATAAATGATGAAACTGTACAATGACCTGATTTTGGTATATAAGAGATGTATTTCAGCTGGAAACTGGATTTATTTTTAGTAGACTAGACTACTGTAACGCTGTTCTTACATGTCTCCCTAAAAAGTCCATCAGACAGCTGCAGTTAGTCCAGAATGCTGCTGCTCGAGTCCTCACTAAGAC
>JAOXYM010000016.1:15934627-15945568 GCA_028567055.1 Leptatherina wallacei | reverse complement strand
TGTGTGTGTGTGTGTGTGTGTGTGTGTGTGTGTGTGTGTGTGTGTGTGTGTGTGTGTGCTGCATGAGTATTTGTGTGAATGGACGAATACGAAACATATCTAAAGTGGTTTGTAGAACAATAGCTTTTATGATTGTATTTACCACTTATGTGTCTATAAAGGTAAATGTGACTTTTAATGTTGATCTAATAACATTTTATGATTTATTCATGCTTAAAACAAAAAGTTGTTAACCACTTTTCCTCAACCTTTGTCTTTCTCCCTTTGTATTAACTCTCACATTAAACTCTTCCAAATAAATCCAGTTTCTTCTTCTAGTTCACTTTTGTTTCCAAGTGATTAAAGTTAAACCACACCGATCTTCTGTCCTCTAGTAAACCATTTACAAGAGTTGCATAAGTGGCATTACTGAGAAAAGTCACATATGAGTGAATTTAGGTGACCAGGCTCATTGGATAATTGCCTTCATGTTAGATATCTATGTGAAGGTTAATGGACTTCAGTGGGCATTAAAAAATGAGTTCTGTGCTGATTTTAATTTCCTCTGTGACTGATCTTTAAGTTCCAGCTGTGAAATTTACTAAAACTGAATGGTTCCACTAGTTTGAAACCATGACAAACACAAGCTATAAACAAGGTTGGACTAAAACCAAAACTGAAATATCATTGCAAATGTAAAGCAGAAATTATCTATATGAATATGAAACTGCGTGTGTGTGTTACACTAAATCAGTTCTCCCACCCATCCTAACACAGCTAGAAAAAAAAAGGAAAAACATTATACAGCCAATAAGAGCTTATCATAGAAACCATGAGAGAAGGAACCATCAATCAGAGGCTGATGGCAGCTGGGTAATTTAAACTGCAGCATGCCTCGGGCTCGGATGTGTGTGTATCTGCAGTCGTGTGCATGTCCATATGTGTATGACAGTGCAATATGTGAGAGCATGCTTGTCATCTGTTCTTCTTCTCTTTTCTTCTGTGAGTGTACAGGTCTACGAGCGCTAGGCTCCACAGCCACTGACACGTAATGAGAGCTTTATGTGTTTTCATTACTTTGTGCCAGACAACAGAATCACACTGAGGACTGTTGGCAGAGACGGAGGCTGGAGGAATGCAGTCAAATCAGATTAAGGAACTGAGATGTATGGTACCACAGGTGAGTAGGCAGGCTGACTGAACTAACAAACCCTAGCTCAACCGAATAACACACACACACACACACACACACACACACACACACACACACACACACGTAAACAATCACATAGAGTGAAAGCACACAAACTAACAGCTTATTGCAGAGGTAACAGGATGAACGTGGAGTGAAAGCATTGTGTCTGCCAAGATTTGGTCCAAGCTAAAATCTTGCAACAAATCCTGCTTTTTATAGTGACAAATAAATCACAGCTTAAAAAGGGTAAAAACGTTACCAAGTGTCCCCAGGAAAACAGTGTTTATCGATTAAACTAAGCAATTTGTTCATAAATTACATTTAACTTTTCCATCACACCACCATCAGCAGATAATCAGATTTTAGTTCATGTATTTAGAAAAATTTAAGAGAAAAAACCGGACTGATTGTTGCAACCATAAAGAGCTGAACAGCAGGAGGGAGAAAACGGACTAAGAATGCAGTGGGGCTTTAGAAAAGGTGACAAATCTCTAGAAATAAAGATTGGCGAGTAGAAAGTGAGTGCCTTGAGACAGTAACATATTTAATCTTGCTGGCTCAGGGCTCAAATATATCCCTGATGAGTTTGGCCTGAATCCAACCACATTCTTCTAATTTTCATCACAGGTTTCAGGGCTTTTCTCTCTATTCTTTTCCCCAAGAAAAAAGCATCAGCTAGCTCGAGGAGAAATGGAATAGTGGAAGCCACGCAAATTATTACAAGTAAATTATGAATGTGGGACTGGATGAGACAGGAAATGAGTCAGAATGGAGAAAAGAACAAGCTGTAGTGTTATTGTGCTGCAGAGATGGCAAAAGTACCCAGATGAATTACTTGAGTAGAAGCAAAATACCTACGTAAAAAAACAACTTCATTAAAAGTAAAAAGTACTGATCCAAATACCTACTCAAGTAAAAGTAAAAAAGTACAGGCTCTGAAATGTACTCAAAAGTAATCTTAAAAGAAAAAAGTATTTCCATTGCATGAATAAACTGTGTGTTTGTTCTTGGATTGGTTGTACTGGCAAATAGCAATTTCCCCTCGGGGATCAATAAAGTATCATTCATTCATTCATTCATTCATTCATTCATTCATTCATTCATTCATTCATTCATTCATTCAAAGCTATTACACAGGATCATTTATATGGATTCTATTTTAGCAATGTTATTGTTTGAACAACCATACCTGCCTAGTATCCTCATGTAAGATAAGGCAAGTTTATTTGTAAAGCACATTTTGAGGTTCAAGACAATTCAAAGTGCTTTACATAAAACATTACTTCATCAGTACTTCATCATATACCTGCCTATCCTCATGTACTTCATCATATACCTGCCTAGTATCCTCATGTACTTCACCATATAGTACTATAGTATTGTAGTCCTCATGTACTTCAGGTTAACACATCACACTTCTGAACATTGAATTAGCTTCTAAACTATGATGTCACACATCATCCTGCCCAACTCTTAATCAACCTTTTTAATAGCACTTTGTTTTATGAACACATCAGGTAACAATAGTTTAACACTGTACAGGTGTGTTATTGTGAGTGGCACACCCAGGAACTACAGATGAAAATAAACTTCTCGAGCTAGTTTCTGCTACAATAAACACGGCACAATCTCCCAGCCAGATAAATAGAAAATGGAAAAAAGAAAAAGTTGCACACAGTGCATTCAGTGCAGCTCAACCTTCACATTGGCTCGATTACATGATGGTTTTTAATGCAGAATTAATTATTCCGAAATGAGAATCGGCTTCTTTCAAAACCCAAAACATTTCACACGCATTGGTGTTGTGCCGCCAAAAAAATAAAAAAAATATAGGCTTACTCTATAAAGTAAGGAGCCTTTTTGGGAAATGTAAGGAGTAGAAAGTACAGACACTTATGTTGAAAATGTAACTGAGTAAAAGTAAAAAGTCCTCAGAGAAATAAATACTTATAAAAGTACAAAGTACCTGAAAAATCTACTTAAGTACAGTAACAGAGTATATTATTTCGTTACTTGCCATCTCTGTTGTGCGGAAAGAAAAGAAAGCTTTAACTTTCTAGTACGATAGAAAGGATTTAATATGCAGCCGCCATATTAAAGCTAACTTGATGAACAAATGTTTTGGCTGCACTATCTTTTAAAGATACTGATCAGCATTCATTTTAAGAAACGCTTCCATTTGATTTTAACTGTGGTATTTTTGTTTTGTTTTGTTTGTTTTTGTGTGTTTTTTTTTTTATCCAATTTAGTTAAGGCACAAATGCTTATCAAAGAATATGGTGAGATCAGGTACAAATGGACTGTGTCATCAAACAGGACAGGTATTATCTGGATTATCTCTTCTATCTGGATTAAAATCTGGGCTAAGTGTACTAAATTCAGCTTTTGTCATCCCCTCCTTGTTATCGAGGGAGTTTGTTATACAGTAATCTGGGTGAAAGAGCATGGTATGACAAAAACTCCCATTCAAATAAGAAGCATCAATCAGCTGAGTGTTCAAAACAAACCACACATCTCTCTCAAATTAGTCAGGGTTGCATTGAGCAGGGCTTTTATCAGCAAATAGCAATTTCAGCCCCTTCCATGGTTGCCCTTGAAGAATAGAGTTCTTCACCTCCACTTCATTGTGTTACACATCATTAAAAGCATTAAAGCCTCAGTTGGATTAATAACCTTGATTGTAGCTCATGTGAAATTTTAGCCAAGTTGTATGCCCTTCCAATGATTTTACAGAATGTAATCTATTGGGAATAGATTAGATTTAGTATTAAAAGGAACTCTAAAATTTGAAGGATTGTTTTTTGTGTCAGCATATATCTCTGTCTTGCACTTGCAGTTTCTTCCCAGCAATCAGGTCAGTCACAGTGTCTCGCCAGCGCGCATGTGCTCCCACAAATCCTGCTCTCACACGACTTGCAACCTGACTATGCAAGAAAAGCAGCATGGGACTCAGAGAGCTGAGGAGGGTAAAGAGGGAATTGAGAAAAAGGAAAACCAGTCGTATAGATCGCTGTCTTCGAGGATGAAAAGGAGTAGGCATGTTATGTTAGGGGGGGAAAAGGAAAGAGTAAAAAAGAAGTGAGAAGAATAAGTAAACAAAGAGGCGCTTGTTGGCAACAACAAAACCTCCCGAGAGCGTGTCATCCATTTTCGCTGCCTGACAAGCATGTTCTTTCACAGCGATGTGCGTCAAGGCAGGGGGAGACACAGTGAATCAGCGCCATCTCCTCTCCTTCGCCATCTCCCTCTTTCTCTCACACACATTCATCTCCCCATGGATACCATGTCACCGACTTGAAGAGATGAGCATTTGCATTCCCCTTCCCCAGCGTCTCCGCACTCACATGGTGATTCACGTGACAGCGAGTGTGAATGTCTGTGTGAGTGCGTGCGTATGTGTGTCTGCATGTGACTACGCACAGAAACACACACACATAGAGGCGCTTTCACATTTTCGTGTGCACATTTGGGCTTTTATCATTTCTTGTACAAAGCAGAGTGCATGTGTGCATGTATTTGTATTTTGACACGTGTTGTATATTGTCGAGACAGGATGCTCTTTCGCCAAACATTTTGATGATGTTAGACATGGAGCTTAGAGCCGACAGAAACAGGAGTATATTTTGTCAAAAGGGTGTATTCCAGAAAAGAGGTTCGTGTTTTTAATGCAAAACATGCATAAAAATATGAAAATAAGTTTGAGAGCGTTACTTTCCAGCTCAACTTCAAAATCTACTCTGAGGTGTTCAACTTGACCAACGCTGATTTCTGTTAGCAATGCCCTTACATCCTATGTGGAGAATCTGCCTGTGGTTTTCCACTTATATATTTAAATTTTGTTCTTAACTGGAACTTGTCACATGTCTGTATTCTTTACCATCATCCTGCTGTTAGAACCAGGGAATTGCACCACACTATTTTTTTTTCAAAGCCAGCTATCTGATATGTTGGTGAACATCTGTGCCTCTTGTCTCTAGCCTGTATGCGTCTTTGCCATTGTCAGACATCATCGACAACAGAGAGAGCCCGTTCTGATCAACTGTCAAGACTATCAAATAAGGGCACAAGAAGCTAGGTCTATCTATCTATCTTAATATGTGTCATACACTCTTCTCATTTGTCATCTTCAATTCTCTAAAACATTTGGGTTTATTTTTCCTTTAGCTTGTGTTGTTTCTCTCTGTTTACATCACTGATAACAATCTTAGACAAATTTAATAATTAGTTTCCCAAGAGAACTTAATTAAACGGAAACTATTGAAGGAGGTTGTTCCACATTAAGTCACAGTATCCATGTGGCATGGGGGGAAAGACGATCTCTGCATATAAAAAGTGTGAAATAGTGCAATTCCTACTGAAAGGAATGAAAACATTGAACATTTCACAAAAACGTAAGAGATAAAAGTATATCAAGGAAAGTCTCCATCAGGCAAATGCAAAGAGCAGCTATTAAAAAAAACAAAACACTGTTGAGCAGCAAGCAGGTATTTATAGCTGCTGGTCTTTCTGGAATCCCAAGAACCTCTCTGTGCAAGATACTCCAGACTAGAAATTACCTTTTGGGCCAATGTCCTATAAGTTTTGGATGTTTCCCTGCTGGAACACACCTGACTCAAATCAATGATTCATCAATATGTTGGTGGAGAACCATTAAATTAAGCAGTAAAATCATGCAAGACAATGCAAGACATTAGGATGCAAGACATCCTAAAACACAATCTATGAGGGTGGGGGGGCAGTAGCATTTCTCCAAGCAACAACTTCGGGAGGCAGCTTTGGGCTCTTCAAATGAGATTCAGGCAGAAACTATCCATGGACCTACAAGCTCAATGGATGAGAGAGTTGTTAAGGTCAGAAGGGCATGTGAATGTGTAACTTAATCTTTAAAAATGTTTTTCTGGATTTGTTTTTAGAATAATGATCTCCTATGTAATGCAAAAATTACAACTGGTGTACACTTTCAGTTCTTTAATATTTTGAAACTTATTTTGTTTGACTGATGCAAAAATCCTGTTTTTATCATTGGCGGTTTGTTCAATCAAACCCAGATTTTTAATATAATTTTTTTACATAAAAAAAATATATTCACAGTCACATGTATTGTTTAGGAGAAATGTGCAAAAACTGCATTTGCATAATAATTTGAAACAGTATGGGACATTTACAAGAAACAGACACTGATGTTTAACAATGTAAATGTCTAGATTTGTTGAGTCTAAAAAATACTCCAAGAGCATTGAAAATTGCTGATAGGCGTAAGCCACCGAGTTAAAACGTTCCACCCAGATGTCCTGACAAAGCAAGAGTATCTAACATGAATGGAGTGAGAACAGAAAGACATTCACTTCACTACATGGAAAACAATAGACAATTTGTATTTGTTACACATTGGAGCTATGAAGCTGCAGTTTTCATCTATACATATTTATTAATCAAGAACAGCAACAGCAACAAGAAATGTCCCTAGCAAAGCCTGCAATTGTTGAAGTTCCTGGCCAGCGGGAAGGAAACAGACATCCTGAGCTATATATCAACATGGCATCCTCCATCACCATGCAACCCTTGGCTTCAACAGTGCTGCCCATTTCATCACTTTCCTGGACACACCACACAATATCCTCACTCCAGCTGAGCAGATAGATGGCCCAGAGCCGCCTACATATGTATTCATCTGGGACAAGTTTCCAGCAGGCTTTTCTTGTCCACAGCTGGTTCATCAACCACCTATGCTTTTCATCTCTTCATATGCCCACCATATTTACAATTTTTTCTTCCCGTCATGACAGCAGCTGAAGCATATCAGGGCAGAGTTTGTCACAGCAGGCGATATGTTCTCAAACTGCTCAGCCAGGGAGAACATTGCCTTTTTTTTTGGTTAGCTTTCAATCTTTATAAAAGTATGAAAACAAACATTTTCGACAGGCTGCTGTGCATACATGTATTTCCTGAGGCAATAAACAGTAGTGTTTTCCCCTCCTCATAAGAAATGCCAACATGTATCAAAATTCAAATGGTTCTTGAAAATGATTGGTCATCCGATGGTGTCTAATTTTAAGACAAACTTTCATCTCAAAATTTAACAGTCTTGAATATAATGTTTGATGTTTGAAAGATGTTTGGTTAGTTTTGGGTTTTTGTATGATTTTGTAACTGTGTATGTATGCAATTTTAAGATAAATAACCATGCTTTCAGAAAACAAGTCAAAAGATTTCAAAGTCACGTTTTGCCCAAGCACATAAAGGCTTCTTTCTTCAGTTTGCTTCTATTAGAGAATCTAGTATATATCTCTTATATAGTACATTTCTGCCAGAGGGGAACAGAGGAATCCAGTCGGCTAATCACACGGCTCCTGGGGGGTTCAGAGACTTGATGATAGACTGACACAGATTGGCATATTGAATACTACTGTGATTAACTTTATGGTTATGGGTCACAGAAGTGGCTGAGTATTTTAAACCAACAGGAAATTAAAGATGTCTGTGAAGAGAAGAAATCAGAAAGGCAAGGCCTTTTCGAAAGGATTTAATCTCATTCAACACTTATTCTCCTCTGTCCTGACCCGTGGTGGTAAAGTGCTTTAATTAAACTCATGATCCTGAGGGACAGGTTGAGGGTAAAGGAGAAGAGAAGGAGCACAAGTGCAGAGGTGAAATGTAGGGGGAGGACTGTGAAAAGCCATAAGATCCACCCCAATCTTCATTTTGATGCCTTTCTAGCAGTCGATATCATAAGGACCAGTACATTATATGCACCAAGAGCAATTTGTGTCAGAAATGAAGACACAGAGGACAGATTTTGTTTCTTATATAAGAAAGGAAAGTCCCTTTTGTCGTACAAATGAACAATAAGGACAAGAAACAATAGGATTTCAAATGATCACAGAATCCAGCTGTATTGTCTTCAGGTTGCATTCCTGCTCCACATTATCTTCTATGTCCACTAAAAAAGAGCCAAAATCGAGCCTCTGAATGAAAAAACGCTAATAGTTTGCTTTTTTAAAATGGTCTTCTTTGTAACCAGTAAAAAAACTGTTGACTGAACCAGTAAATTTAACGTTTTTGAGCAGTGCCAAATAGGGCTGAACAATAAATTGATTTTAAATCAAAATGCAATTTTAAAACACTGTAATTAAATTGCAAGGAGCGCAAATATTTTTCAAGGTACACAATGCACCTAATCCAGGTTTCTAACCAGCATCAACTGTAGTTGCAGGCTGCCGTCTCTAGTGCGACAGTCATTTAAACAACATGTGACAGCTTCACTCTGCTGTGAAGTCACATCAAATTTTCAAACTAATTTTCCATAAATGACAGGAAACACAAAAAACACCAAGGACAGATTACAATCAAGTTTTTGAAATCAGAAATGCCGTTTATTGTCATTATACTGTGTACAACGAGATTGGGGAGCATTTCCTTTTTCAGTGCAGTCTAATAATTTAAAAATGGACTCCTGCTGCTTTCAACCTGTGTGGGTAGGTGGCGCTCCCCTTTGAGTAAAGTTGCGTAGCTCTCAGACTCTCCAAAGGTTTTGTTTAGTTTTTGTCTTTTCATCTGCATACAGTGATAGCTCATGTCAAGTACGATCAGGAAGCTTTTTTAGGCTGGGAGCCACAAAGGACACTTTGACATAAAGGTCCTGGACTCCTTCCCGGAGCTACAGCTCCAGGCAGGAGTGTCACCGGGTCAGGCCACAGTAGGACATAGAAGCGTGGTAGGCTTCCACAGAATCACTGTCTATGGAGTGGAAAACGACCTTGTTCTCAACATAGACAAAACAAAAGAACTCATTGGCTACGGTTACATGATGTTTTTTAATTCGGAATTAATTATTCCAAGTTAAATCATACGGAATTTAAGTATTCTCCTTCTGGTTTACATGGAAATAGTAATTCCATTCCTTTTAGCTTTGCCAAACAAGAGGCATGGATCTTTCAGGGAAAAATTTATTATAAAAGTTATTAATAAAGACACACATCAACAGTATTTATCAAGTTGGAACATTTTCCGAGTTTTTCTCCAAACTGACGCAGATCTTTTGAAAATTTGCGCACCAATACGTGAACTCTGACCCATGCGTACGGATATTTTGGAGATGGGGAAAATCAACGATGCAGGGTGTTGCCACGATTAAGCTTTAAACGCCACATATCAACCGGCTTATTTATATGCAGAAACAGTCAGAAGGACTTTGCATGGACCATTTATTGTAGAATGTGGGTGTGTCGGGGGTGGGATATGAGCCAAATACACCTGTGCAAACTTCCAGGAAGGTTGTGATTTATAAAGGGGAAAGTGCTTGCATCTGTACGTAGGCACGGTTTTATAAATCAGAAAAAAATGTTGGCACATGCAAACTCTAGGATTTGGGCGCACGTACACTTCTAGTAAGGATCCTGCACACAGTTTTATAAATGAGGCCCCAAGTCGTTAGCCTCTGGACCTCCTTTCTGTAGGCTGCCTCATCTCCCTTTGAGATTAGTCTTACCACTGTGGTGTCGTCAGTAAATTTGACGATGATGTTGTTATCGTGGGTCGGACTGTAGTCGTAGGTGTAGAAGCATGCAGCAGAGTCCACAAAGAGCATCCTGGCATAGCTCTGCTGTTATTCCAGGTGGCTCAGCACAGTGTGAGGAGCTATGGCAATGGCGTCCTCTGTGGATCTCTTCGCCCTGTATGTGAACTGGTGGGAGTCAAGGGTAGGGGGGAGACAGTACTTGATGTGATGGAGAACCAGTCTCTCGAAGCACTTAATAATTTCAGGTGTGAGGGCGATGGGGCGGTAGTTGTTGTGACTGGATGTGAGTGAAGTTTTTGGTACAGGGATGATTGTGGCAAATTTCAGGTAGGTGGGGATGACTGCTTTTGCCAGGGAGAGATTAAAAATCCTGCAGAAGACAGGGGACAGCTGGTTGGCACATGCTTTAAGCACCTTTCCAGGTACCCCGTCTGGGTCTGCAGCCTTCCTGGGGTTCATTGCCAGGAGCACATACCTCACATCGTGCACTTCAACAGTGCATGGGGGGGTGCTGGGACTTGATGGGTGTGGGGGCAGGCCTGGTCTTGATGAAGTGAATAAAGACTGTTTTGCTGAGTGGAGTCGTTCTAAATATTCTTAAAGTCCAGATCTCAGATAATGTGTTGACATAAATGAAATCTACAAAGAAAATTGGATCTATTCTAATCTGTAATACATCTCAGATATCAATACTATGATGGTAGATTCAGCCAATTCAGCTGCGTCTCTATGAGGCATCATTGCATTATGATATAGAGAAGATCATATTTGGATGTCCTCTCATGTGGAAATCCTCAATCTCATGTTATGAATATATTTCTGCGTGAACAATGAACAGAAGCTGGAATTTAATAGATTAAATTGTTAACCAAATTGCAATATTTGTCAGAAAAATGGCAATTAGATTGTTTTTGTTTTTTTTAAATAACTCAGCCTGAGTGTCAATAGGATAATGTCTGACAACTGATTGCAAAAGAAAAAAAAATGCAACAAAAACAAAACATTTTGGCTGCATTATCATTAAAAGTAATTGCAAATAGCAGAAGGACTCATAACTTGCCTTTTTCTAGAAATGTGTAAAGAAAAAAAATCCCATTCTTGAAAAGTGAATTCATTTTAGGTTATTGTGAAGAAACATTTTCTTTTATTGGAGGAGGAAAGTCCAAAAAAAATCCAAAGTTATTTACAATATATATAAATGATATATGCAAAGTATCAAAATTATTGAAATTTGTTTTGTTTGCAGATG
>JAOXYM010000016.1:15920896-15932860 GCA_028567055.1 Leptatherina wallacei | reverse complement strand
TATACATACACATATATGACCATAACTACAAAAATGGCATTCACTGCAAGTCATTTTGAGAATACTTTACATTGATATGCAGAATCAAATGATAAAAAAAATATAAACTTGAGATTGGTCCTGCTTTATGCTGTATCTTGAAAAAGTTATTTCATCAAGTTTCTAGAATAAAGAAGAATACCTTTATTGCCATTGCATGACATGACAAGATACAACTGAATTAGCAGTAATCCTGAAACAATGCTAGGTATTTAACAACCACATGGGTTAAAAGACAAAAAGACATGTATAAAGACAATATCGACAACTAAGATTCACAGAATAAATAAGGTTAAAATTATGTACATAAGTAGAGACTAAAATCACTGTGTACAGCTGAAGGGTAGTGACTTACATCAGCCTAATGGCCCAGGGGTAAAAACAGTTTTTAAGTCTGTCAGCTTGTGACTTCAGGCTTCTGTATCTCCAACCAGCGGGCAGCAGAGAGAACAGTTTAGGGCCAGGGTGTGAACAGTCTATTAGCACCCTAAGCCAGATATGTCCTCCAAAGAGGGCAGAGTGCAGCCAGCTATTCTTTTATGCAGCCCTTATCACCCTCTGCAAAGCTTTTTTATCAGCTGCAGAGCATGCTGCATACCACAGATACAGCAGACCAGAACACTTGAATGTCGATCTGTAGAAGGAGACCAGCAGTTGTTGGTTCAGACCATTTCTCCATAATAGTCTAAGGAAGTGTAATCTCTGATGGGCCCTTTTTTTTTTTTACCAGTGATAAGGTGTTTGAGATGTGCACCCCCATGAATTTGACTCACCCTGACTCCATTGATGTGAAGTGGGGCAGGTTCTGCCTTGTGTCTGCTGAAATAAATAATCATCTCATTGGTTTTACTGATGTACAGATTATTTATGGACCACCATGCAGACAGTTACAGAACCTCATGCCTATATGACCAATCACTGTGGTGTCATCTGCGTATTTAATGATGGTGTTAGTGGGGTGGCTGGGAGTGCAATCATGTAATTTATATATAGGGGGGCTTAGCTCACAGTCCTGTGAGCCAGTGCTGAGGGACAGGGTGGAGGAGCTGAAGGGGCCAATTTTACAGTCTTGGTCGGTCTGTGAGGAAATCTTTAATCCAAGCACACAGAAGGGGGGGGGGGATGTACAAGTTTGACAGCTTTGTGATAAGAATATGAGGAACCATGGTATGTAACGTGAGCTGTTGTCAACAAAAAACATCCTGACGCATCCTGCTCTTGTTTGTCAAAAATGCGCATAAAATGCACTTCCTAAATGACTATATAATTAGTTAACCAGGCAAAGAAGTGTTTCACCATAGAAAACCTGTTTATGCACACAGAGCTTGAAACCTCCAGATCCCAGCAGCTTATTGTTGTTCTGTGTCCTCCAAGGGGCAAATTCAACAGTGCTGTTATAATGCTACATGTGTGATATGTCATGGTCCCTGGAGATATTGGACAGTAGAATGGGGGATAATGAAGATAAAGATACCCTTTCCTGCTATGAAGTCTCTTATGAGAAAATTGTTACAAGAGGAATATACATCAGCAAGATGTCAATGACGGTAACAAAGCACACAGCGCACATAAATACACTGCAGCATGCTATGACTTTAACACACTTACATGCACTGAAACCTCAAAGAATTTGATTAAACTGTCATCAGCAGCTGCAGTTGCCCGGGCCTTTTCTGTACTAGAGCCTAATGGGCATTAGACTGAGCAGTAACTGAGAGTTGTTGAGTGAGCATTACCGATGTACCCTAAATGGAGATTTCATTGTCACTACTGTGAACATCGTTAAGGTCTGCTTGCCTCACATGGCAGTGACATCTAACCAATTATAGTGTTTATGAGTCCAATTAATTAAGACAACCATCTGAATTTAATTGAAAGACTTTTTAGATAGAACAGAGGAAGTTAGTATCAGTTTTACAAGGTTGTGTTTGCAGACATAATTTTTTTTTTCAGAATAAGAAGAGAACCATACCACATACACAAGACAGTTGAATTATTAAAGCCTTGTGGTAGGCTTTAAAACATAAAACAATAAACATTGTGGTAAGTAGGGCAGGCAGTCAACCCCTTCAGTTTAACCCAGCCTGTCAAGCAAGCACAACTGAGGCAGTTATTCTTTTATCAATTAGGATGAGCAAAAATTTTTTTTAAAATTAGATAAATCAAATCTCAATTTAGATCATGATTCAATATATTGATCTCAGTGATGAGTATGAAACATTATTAGTCTATCTACCGAGCCAGCTTCAACCCATTAGTTGGTGGTAATGCACCTCTAACATGGATGTTAACAGATTATTACAATGTGAAAATGTCCCCATCAATTCTTGTTCACCAAAACAAGAAACACAACTAGTTTGTTTAATCATATGAAAAAGGTATCACCCTAGCGGCTACACAGAAAGCATGAAAATATGTGGTGATGGGACTCGGTGTGCCAGTTCTCATACACACCGCTGTCTGTACTTGTCTTGTTAGAATTCAGTGATGCATTTGTCACCGCTGATCATAACATTCTGCTACAGAGGCTAGAACAGGTTAATGGGATTAAAGGTACTTAATTAAGCTGGTTTACATCATATTTATCTGCTAGATTCCAGTTTCTTAATGCAAATGATAAATCTTTCTCACACACCAGAGTATGTTATGCAGTTCCTCAAGGTTCTGTACTTGGACCGATTTGTTTCATGCTGTACATGCTTCCTTTAGGTAATATCATTAGACAGCATAGTTTCTTGCTATGCAGATGATACTCAGACATACTTATCCATTAAGCCTGATGAAAGCAATCAATTTGTCCGATTATGAAGATGTCTTGAAGACAAAAAGACCTGAATGACTCTAAATTTTTCTCCATTTAAATTCAGACAAGACTAATCTTGTCTTTGGACCTGAAAAACTTAGGACAAAACTGTTTAGCTATGTAATTAAGCTGGATGGTGTTCACTTGGCTTCCAGTGCTACCATAAGAAACTTTGGAGTTATTTTTTACTGTGATTTTTCCTTTGCATTTAAAATAGGTTTCTTGGACCGCCTTCTTTCACCTACATAATATTTCTAAACTCAAAGACATGCTGTAACAGAGTGATACAGAAAAACTAGTCCCTGCTTTTGTTACTACAAGATTGTACTACTGCAATTCCTTATTATTGGATTGTCCCAAATATGCCCTGAAAAGTCTCAAACTGATCCAAAAGGCTGCAGCCAGGGTTCTAATGAGAACTAGGAGGAGATCATATGTCTACAGTTTTAGCTTCTGTTCATTGGCTCCCTATTAAACCCAGAATTTGAAATTCTTCCCCTCACATATTAAGCTCTCCATGACCAAGCTCCTTTTTATATCAAAGATCTCTTAGTTCTATATATTTCCAAGTGAGTACTTCACGTTTAGATTGCAGGTTTACTTGTGGTTCATAAAGTCTCTGAGAGTAGAATGGGAGGCAGAGACTTCGGCTATCAGGCCCCTCTCTTATGGAACCAGCTCCCAGTTTGGGTACGACAGACAGACACCTTCACTAGTATTAGGCTTAAAACCTTCCTTTTTGATAAATCCTATGGTTAGAGATGGTTTAGCCATCCCTTATTTATTCTGTCATGGGCTTACACTGGCGGGAAACGTTCCATGATCCACTGAGAACTTACTACTCTTTTCATTTGTGCATGCTCAGGATGAGGAATTGGATCAAAAAACAGATACAAAGCAATCCATTGGTTTTCCTTAGCTAGACAATTATTTTTATGATAAGGTTTGTATGAACACCTATAAATTGGACTAATGGATTTGTTTTAATTGGATTGTGGTAAATTGGCTTGATTAGGTCTGTAAAGTACAAAGTACCTTGAGGAGAGTTTATTGTGAACTGACACTATACAAATAAAGCTGACTGAATTGAACTGAACACCAAAAACCGAAAACCATAATTTCATCACTTGTGACTGCCACCCTATATAAAAACCATTGAAAACTAAAGATTACAAAAACAGTTCCATATTTTAGCAAAAGACTTGATGCTCCATGCTGTTCTTATTACTATATTTTTTTAATTTGACAGCATTAACTATATACATCATGATTAATTTCTCTCTAAGAGGGATAAATAAAGTACATTTAATTTAATTTCATTCATTAAGATAGAGATAAATCAGCACAAAAAATATTGTGATATTTTTAACCATTTTGCCGAGCCCTACTTATCCATTCTTTTTGCTCTTTGTCATATCAGCTCATGTCTGCAATGAATTTCCTACACCTTACCATCTTTTTTGACTAAATAACACTTTCTTTGTGTACATAGTGTTTATATATATAAATATCCATCTCAGGCTCTGTTGTGGGATTATTGTCTTAGTGACTCTTTTGTGTTTGATCAGATTTTCCATAGCATCACTGGAGCTGAGTCAAGCCCCCCAAAAATGTATGACACTTAAGTGGAGTGACATTAGGGTTGGATGATAGAACAAAGTTTTATTGACATATATACACTGAATCAATATGTATGGAAGAAAGGCTTGCTGAGTTATACTTGCTTCCCAGGTGTTCTGTTTATTTTCTGTAAAATTTAAGCCTTATTCCATTCAAGTAACCTTTTTTTGAAGAAATCACCTAGTGAAAACTATAGCAACTTCAGGCAGCCCATTCATGCTGCAGGCAGATAGAGGGAAGAACTCATGTTATTGCAGTCTCACTCCAAATATGAGGGCAGCCAAATTTTAACTCACAGAAGCTGAGAAATACTTCACTGTAATTTCTTGAGTGAGTGCGGCAGCCTGACAGCAGACAAGGACGTGGAGGTGAGACAGGAAATATAATGGTGTTATGTTGCTTACTTAATGATGTGTAATGTAAAAATAAATTAAATTGTATACACATAGAAATCTAACTTAAGTTAACCAAATGCACATTGATAGCATAATCAAATTCAGCATTGTGATGTAGATTGAAATAAAGCAATAAAAACATAAAAAAATAAGCTGAATGTATAAAACTGCAAAAAAAATTGCCAAGTGATATAGATCCAAGGGTTCATTCTTGGAGCACAACAGAACTCAGAAAGTCTTGTTTAAAGAAATTATAGAGCAGGCATAAATTATTAGGAAAGGTCACTTCTTTTCTTCTGCTTTTCTTTTCTTTGAAGCTGCTATAATGAATTAGAAAAGATGTCCATCAGCATTTGAGTCACGTTTACTTGATGAATAGCTTTGTGAAATTGTCTTAATCCATTCCCAGTCAACTGCTTTGTCATGTCAATATGTACGATCACATCTTCCAAGTTTGTAGAGCCTTTACACAAGCCTAAAAAGATGAGAGCTCTTTTCAGACTAGGGAAATTGTCTCTTAATGTAGAGAAATTCATCATCCCTATTACCAGACCTTGGGTGAGCAAGCGGCTTAAACACAGAATTTAGAATAGATGATCTGTGCACCATTAAATGAGGATCTTAAGAAAAAGAAGGACCCACATGATTAAAGTATAGTGCTGTTTAAACAACAGCAGCAGCTATTGATTGATGGTTGACCAAAGGCATGAGGACATCTCAAACTGAGGCATTATGCTGACTCAGCAGGGAAGAGGTGACTTTTCTTGGCTGCACCACACAGACATTCACTTTGGCCAAGCAATTTGGCAGCAAGTGGTCACTAACAAAACTAATCACTTTGAGTTTGGGACCTTATATCTTTCATGCCATGCACATTTCATCCACCAGGGTTTTTTTCTGGACCCGACTCAACTTCATCGAAGTGTTGAACAAACTTAAATGGCTTTACATCATTTTCAGCTGATGTTAGTAGGTGTAACAACAAGAAGAAAGTTGCTAAATTAGATTATTTTGAGCTCTACCAGTTTGCTGTCTCATAATCATGTTGTTATTCATGGCTGGTTGTTGCTTTTGTGAGGCTGTTTAGTTTTAGTTGTTGTTGTGTTCAGGTGGTTGGCTGTATTTATTAACAATCCATTAATCTCGTAATTTACCAATATAATATGAATCAGAGAGGAGACATTTTTGCCAATGCTGGTTGGGGCACATGTACGTTTTCACTAGTACAAAAAGTGGCTAAGTTTCCATTTCCTATATGGATTATGTGTTACTTAACCTGACAATGGTTTATATATTAATATTTAGTCTATAACTTAATATGATCAATAATAACATGGATATATTTTGAACAAGTTAAGGTTAAACACTCCTGTCGGTCTTGTCTTCCTCGTGTTCCCAGGCTAACCAGAGAATTGATTGCACCCTGGCAGGAGATGTAAGAAGAGATGAGTCTGGATGATAAAGGCAACGCTGATTCAGCAGAGATTCAGAAGGGTAAGGTGACTCATTTCTAATACTCCAAATGAGAATTTTATTAGTTTAGCTTCAGAGACCATAAAAATAATGGATGTATTGAGATGCACTTGAGTATATGGATATTGGACGAGTCTGCTTGGTAGCAGAATAAGCCAGAAGCAGTTAATTTCATATGTGCATGTAACCACAAAGCAGACACAGTGACAGCTTGATTTTCTAATCATAGAACAAACTTGATGTATGTCAAGAGAAGCAGAGAAGTAATTCCTTTGACTATGTTGTCTGTGCTAGAACTGAATTTTAATAACCTCATGCACTGTATGCACTAAAATTCCTACAGGAATAGTTTTTACCATGGATTTTAGATGATCCAACACTTTTCCGTGTTCCTATCATACATTTACAGTAGCTTCTGTTAAACCTGAACTCTGTACTGTACACACTGTTGCTCTGGATTAATCTGAACTCCCTAGCCAATACTTAAGCAAATGTGCAAACTCAGAAGGTGTGAAAAAGGTGCTAAAATTAATCCCTATATGGGCGGTCTGGAGACATATTCCAATCCTCACATCATTCCTTCTGAACATTTCCACAGCATTCTGCTTCGTGCAGAACAAAGCATGTTTGACAGTCTGGACTGCACTGAAGTTGGAGATGTTCATGCTGGTTGATATTTGATCGATAATGGAGTCCATGACATGTAATGACTAAATTGACATGGCAGCTTTACTGCATGACACAGGCCTGGATATTTCCTAGAATCAAAGACGGCACAACATTTTCTGGGCAGGGTCTGGTCCACATTATACTGCAGAATTTCCCGGTGTGTGTCAGCATCTGGTGGCAGCAGGTGACCCATCATTTCAGTGAGTTTCCTCAGTCTAAACCCAGTGTGCGAGTGACCTCTTGCAACAACATTCCCGGCCAACAGAGACTTGGTTAAGCTCTGCAAAGGCAGCTTTTTCTGCATGTATTTTGCACAAGTAATGTATGCCTGAGACACTGAAACAGAACAACAACACTTACTACTGCACATGTAATAATACAAACCCTGCAGAGGCTCCTTATTAATCATTTTATTAACAGTATACAATTTGAATTACCCACTGGATGTTTGGATGTAGTGCTCTAAATCAATTTGCCATACGCCCCACATACATCTGCTTCAAAGGTAGCAGATTCTTGTCAGATTCCAGGGTAGCTATAGTTTAGGTCTTCTGTTTCAGATGTTCAGATTTGACAAAGCAGGCAAGGAAGTTGGTGAAGAAAATAACATGAACACTGTGGTTCAAAGTACAAAAATGCACACAAAGAACAGATACCATTTTTAACTCAGGACTCCCAAAGGTTAAATACTACGATGTACTTAGAATCACCTTGCTATGAAAGAGTGTAAAAAGGACTACATAAGAGTTCACTATAGAACAATTTAAAATATAGGTTATATCTATAATCTTCATCTAGAAAATACACTTTGCCAAACAGATAAGTATAACAGGTAAGTATAGCAGCAGATAAGTAAACTGTAAAGATGAAAATTAGGTTTCGCGTAGTTAACCATTGCAATCAGTAGCATGCATCATAATGAAAGGACCAAAAACATTTGCAGCATTGTGAATATGGTGGCCATTCTAATTATTACCATCAACGGTAATGGCTCTGGTACTCGTGTATCCAACTCCAATCTTATTTCCTTACACCAAAGGAGTACACCAGCATGTTTAAAAGGTTGGACCATGAGAGCTTGTTATCCTCAAAGAAATTATCCAGAAACTTCTCCAGCTTGAGAGCACTAACCTTCAAGACCTCTACAGGGCCAAGGTTCTTCACATCTACTGTCCTCCTGTCTGGGTTGAAGTAGCTAACCTGAACAGAGAGCACTTTTTTTTATCACCATTAGTAGTGATCAGAATTGATGGGAAATAGCTACTTCTGAGTAATACTGAAGATGCTCTCTTCCAACCATCTATTTTTTGTACTGCTTAATCCAATTAAGCCTAGCAATTATCAGGCGAGAGGTAGGATACACCCTGGACAGGTCGCCAGTCCATCGTAGGGCCAACACACTCACTCCTAGGGAGAATTAAGAGTGACTAATTAACCTATCATTCATGTCTTTGGACAGTGGGAGGAAGCCGGAGTACCCGGTGAGAACCCACGCATACATGGGGAGAACATGCAAACTCCACACAGAAAGGCCACTATTTCAAACCACTCCCCAGCTCGAAACAGCAACCCCCTCTGGCTCAAACTCTGACCGGGGCTTGAACCAGTGACCTTCTTGCTGTGAGGCTGCAGAGCTAACCACCACACCACCATGCAGCCCATGCAGAAGATGCTCTCTGAACATGAAAATCCCAGTCCATGCACCATTTTGAAAACTCCTGATGTGTGTGACAGCTTCCGTCCACTCAGGGCTACTTTGTCGTCAGCCAGCACGGGCCAGGGTCACCATCACAGGTGCAAGGGTAAAAGGCAGCAAATGTTCAATCTTGAGTAAACACTCTACAAACAATTTGACAAAACTACAAGCCAACTTATATACACACCTCTGTATTAGCAACATGAGATAAAGGTACAGGCACCCTAATTTGCTTCAAGGCTTCAGGACCTTTGGGATAACCAAGGGTCCTGAAGCCTGTTGGGACTGAAAGGATGCTGGCTGTCATCATTACAGTGAACACTTTTAAAGGTGCATTTCTGTTTGGCAGTGTGGCAAGAATACGAGAGCCCTTGGTAATAGAACTGATCTCTTTTGAGCAAAGGCTGTGTATATAAATGCTGTGATAGCAGGAAACTGTGATGAACTTCACCTCAATTTTGACCTCAAGCTTTAACCAGGCCCAGCTCCATTTACATCTCAGCCCAGAATCAAGTTGTGCAGTCTTTCAGAAAGTACTGACTTTTATGAATTTCAGATTTTCAGCTGTTGCCAGGTCAACCTGGTAATTAGAGCCACATTTAGACCTGCAGCTTTCTCAGAAAAAGCTGTCTGGCTCAAACCATGAGAGGTGTTTTACAGTTTTCTCTGACTCAATCTACTTTACAGATACTAACCATCAGCCTCAGAGGATAAAAGGAACCAAAAGGAATGGACTTTGATTACACTTTCTAACAACAGTTAGTTTGTCAAACACCTTTCATCAGAATGCTTTACCAGGTCAGTTTACACATTACTCACAATAACACAGTACCAAAAAGAGGTCAACTGTCTGAATAGTACAGACAAGGGAAATTTCAACCCTCTAAAAACTATGTGAATTTTTGGCTGTCAACTAAATTAGCATGGTGTTTAAAAATGAATGAATGAATTATACTTTATTGATCCCCGAGGGGAAATTGCATTTTGCCAGTACAACCAATCCAAGAACAGACACAACATAGACATAGACATACAGGACAGAGTCAAACTGAGTCAGCCACCTTTATCACGGCGCATAAGCAGCCAGGTGATGCAGACTTTGCAATGTGTGAATAACTAGAATGACCTTTAGAAAACTGATTTTATCTTTTGAGAATTGTAATCACCGGTGAAATTGCTGGTTTTCAGCATTGTAACATGAACTCAGTTTGCTGTGTTCGATGGTGAGCAGTCTCAGCACTGCCTACTATCTTTTACAGTATAACAATGTTTTAAAGTTATTGAAAGTAAGTTGATGTCCAAATGCTTATGAACGGTACCACAAAGGTGTACCACCTTCACTAAAATAAAAAGAAGTACACTCCATAGATGAGACTATTGCTCATACCACTCCCTTAAAACTGTTGAAAACAAGAATGGGAAGTCAGGGTTGAGAATGGTGTAAATTTACCCTTAATGTATTTTGACCATAGCATAGAAATCTCAATAAGACATAAAATGTATTAACTTTTGTAAAAAGGCAATTTGTTTCCCAAATCGTTGCGCTAGTTTAAATATTAAAATTTTTATGTGGGTTTCAAAAAAAGTGCAGTTCCCTGTCTGCTATTGGCCAGCTGTGCAGATCCCCGTTTGCTATTGGCTGGTTCATCTTCTGTCAAGCTGGTGCCAGGGCTTGCTCCACAATTTTACCATGCTGCTGATACTCATGCAGGGCAGCTGTGGTTAAGTAGAGCAGATTGTCATCTGACTTCATGATTTTACTGTGCTTTGGGTTTTGACCTGTGTAAGATTTTGGATACTTATACAAGGCCTTAGTTGGGCCCATTTGGTTTTAGAGTTGTGTAAATTGTAAAACTTGTGAAGAACCTAAGTGTTTGTGGTTGACTGGGTAATAATTACTTGCTGTTTATGGGTGCAAGTTCAACGAGGGTTTTTTTAGGTTCTAGATTTGCTTTCTCTTGACTTATTTGTTCAGATTTGTTTCTTTTCCCTTCATTGTTTTTTTGCCAATTACCTTACCTAAAACCTTTTTTCTGGTCTTAATGTTGCCACTCCTTTTACTCTAGCTGAGTCATGATTATAACGCCACAATAGCTGCTAAAAGATGTATCTATTTATTATCAAAATTAATCTACATGTAAAAGACCATTGCCATCCACAATGACAGTGTTTTATTATTATTTTTTATCTATATTTATGTTGTGCCACAGGATTTTGTTTAGTAAGTGTACATGTTGTTTTAAGCTCACCTCAGTATATCTTCTCATTTTATCTCCTGTAAATACAGATGTTCGAATTCAAATGTCATGAACTTTTTTCATATAAGCATAAAAGGAGTCATACACCCTGAACAGTACATGGAATGAGTTCATGTTTGATTACAAAAGAACAGAAAGAGACTTTCCCTTCAGATCTGTCTTGGACTTACTAAAAGATTGATGCTGGTCACAAATATATGCAAGTAAGGAGATGTTGATGGATTGTATTGAAAATGCATATTGCAAGTTTAATGTTTAAACTGAACTCGTGATTTTAAGTAGTCTGAAATTAATTTTAATCTGAAAATAAGTAGCTTTATTAAATAGAGTGGATAAAGGTTTATTGAACAAAGTTTTTACTTTATTTACTTTGTGGGCAAAACAAACGTAAATAAAAAAATTTGTTTGCTACAGCAAGAAACAAAATTTACACAACTTGTTTGATTTGTAATTAGAATCTGAGAAATAAAAACTCACCTTTAACGAGATACTTGCTCATTTATTTGAAGTCTTATTTGGAATTTCTAAGAACTCCTACAATAAGTTCTTGGATAAATAAGTTGACAATTCCCTTTAAAGCTTTCACCAAAAAAAGGCAAAAATATCTTTGTGTTTGAAGCAGGGGCGGACTGGGACAAAAAACTGGCCCTAGTATTATAGCCCAGACCGGCCCATATACAATCATCCACACCACAAATCTTTGGCTTCCTTAAATCTTAAGCAATTCTCTGATATCTCATTTAAATTTTGGCGCCTGGCTTTGGTCGAATCGGCTCTTAGTTTGACTGCAGCTGCTTCTCTCTCACCTACCGGGAACATCTCTCCAGGCTAAGCTTTAGGGGGGGGAGTAGAATAGAGGGGGGAAGGGAGCCGAGCAGACAATAACTCCGCCCACTCCTCCCCTCCGTGTACGTGAAGGCTTTGCTGAGTTTAACGACATGGCTTCGGTTCCCATGGTAACACTGCATTTTTCCAACAGACAGACCGACATCCTCCTCAGCTGCAAGTTTT